>CM021108.1:276019726-276619726 GCA_007115665.2 Sequoiadendron giganteum | reverse complement strand
CGAAAAAACCAAAAACATCACAAAATCAGGATGGATGATCTAAAATCTGAATAATGAATGGAACACTTTAAGTAAACAATGGATAAATTGTACTTTCAATTATCATTACTTTAGAGTTACTCAATGATGTATTGAACTAGTGGAACAAGGAAAATGAATGATATTTTTATTATCTGCTGTCGGTATGTTAATCATATAAATATATGAATTGTTGGGGGATGTGCTATGCAAATGTATCACCGATGACATTCAAAATTCACACATTGAAATGATTAATCATTGCTTGTTTACACAATGAATGCTCAGGTCATCTTGGTTTAATTATACCTAGATGCTTGTGTTTGATTGCAATATCAAAAATCATGAAAGTAATACTCAAGTCGTCATTGGATTAACACAAACATCGACGCTTGTATTAAATTTCAACATTCAATAAAGCTCTATGATGATACCAAGCACAAAAAGACTATTAAAATGACATCTGTTTTGCATATCATTGCATGATTAAATTAGATTGCATTCATCATCATTCATTATCTACAGAGTATTTGTTGCATAAAGGATTCCAATCAATGATTATCTAATCTACAAAAGAGACTGAGTATACTTGACATAAAATCATCAAAAACATATAGCATCATCATTGCATCATCAATTCATCATTCATATATTTCATCATGCATCATAAATTCTATCATCAGTACATCAGGTTCATTCTTACCATAACACATTCATTACATTACCATTTATCCAACATCATATGCATACATTAATTACCATCCATATGTTTTCTCATTCATCATTCATCATCATTTATCATCATCACATTTGAAAATAACAAAAAAACATTCATCCATCTATTTCATACATTTTGATCACATTTAAAAGCATTCATATAAATCATCATTTAGAATCCATACATCACATCATATATCCATCCATACATCACATCATATATCCACATATCATTTATCCATCCATACATACATCATTACATCATTACATTAAAATAAAACATCATTACATCATCACATTTAGAATTAGATCATCATAGAATCATATAAATGAAAGCATCCATCACATAAAAATCATGAAGCCATCAACATATCATATCAAATGCATCTCATATATATATCATCAAGTGTCAAGTATATAATGAAGTCATAAAAATACATCATCATACAAAAAGGTACATCATAAAATACATCAGTGAGGATCACAATAGCCTCTATGACCTGCTACTGCCAAAATGCACAGGCCCAACAAGACCTGTACCACCACCACCCTTAGAAGGACCCGGATCTCTGGGATCTTTGTGTGGAGGCTGTGTCACTCCCTCACTGACTATCTGTGTATGAGTCCGCCCAGATCTCGATGGGGCATAACTGATTCAACTCTCGACAGACACTACATCATGATAACGGCCCCGATAGAACTTTGCCTCTCGGCCAACCCGCATAACCTCTCTCATATAATCACCAATAGAGGTGCCATCGGCCAATCTCTGGAGGGTATCTGCTGTCTCCTGTGCCCTCTCGGCTATCTGCTGAGCACTGTCTCGCTCGATTGTCGGGGTATCAACCTGTGTCTGCATACCGACTAACTGCCCTTGTACCTATGCTAAGGCCTGTGCGTGAGCCTGTGCCTAGGTCTGCATCTATGTCTGAGTCTGCACAAGCACACCCCGAGCCAATACCAACTATGCTTGTAAGGTCTGTACCTGTTCCTGAAGCCCAACTATCTGTCTCTGCTGCCCGCCTACCAACACTGTCACAGCTTGCCTCTTGCAAGGCCTACTGGAAGAAGGTGCACCGTGAATGTCTGGCCTTGGCCCTCTATTCCTCCACTCCCGCCATCATTGTCATCGCTGCTACTACTTTCTCCACTGCTGCTCTCTGAGCTACGACTGGATGAGGAATCCTCTCCACCCCCACTGTCAGCAGAAACCTCGGCCACCTCCTCCACTATAGGTAAGGGTGCTGGCTCATCGGGAATAGTAATGTGAGGATGGGGGACCAAAGCCAGGAAAGCTGCATAATCCTCTGTCACAGTTGCCTCAAAAATATCTCTTTGCATGTCCCAAGGAGATGGCTGTAAAGCTCTGTAATCCTCTATAAGAACATCATAGGACAGTGTCGGACCCCAATCAGGAACATCCATCCGATGCCTGGCGTAGTGAGCTACTCCCTGTGGCATGCACTGAACAATGCCATACTGTCTATAAACCCAACGGAGCAAGAATCTCTCTAGAACAAAAGGAGTCTGGCCAATGAGGTACATATAATCGCACAAAAACCCCAACACTATACCATCCTCATCCCACTCCTCGCAGTCAAGGTATGGGCGCTAGATAACTGTCTTTGTGTCATCAAAAACTCTCCTCCAATGCTCTAATTTTCCCATCCGGGCTTGCGTGAATCGACCACTGTATCGGAAAACATATGGTCTGCCAGCTGGTCTGTCTGCAACTGGAAACGGCCAACATATGGCAAAATGCTCCCAAGCCCACATCTATAGCAATGTCATCCCTGCGGATAGACTGCGTGCATCTAAGTACACCACTGAGTGTAGATCATGATATAGATGCGCTAACATGCACATCCCCCATGCATATCTGGTACCATGTACCATCATGCTCTCAAGCGTCCTGCCCCAGCCAATGAGGAATCCCTTTGACCTGCGATCAGGGCAAAGGAATCCTCCAATGAATCTAGCTAGCACTGCTGGTAGTGCCGCATAAGAGTCTGCAATCCTCCGCCATCGAATGCTAGGACCTGCTATGGCCTAATCCTGAAATACTCTGCGGAGAGCATCTCTGCTACTGGTCCCATGTGAATCATATGTCACAATCTCCCCTATGAAAGGAATGCACAATATACGCCACACATCCTCTGGTGTGACTGTCATCTCACCGGTGGGTAGGTGAAAGGTGTTGTGGTCACTATGCCACCTCTCAGCTAATGAAGTCAACAAACCCCGATTAATCCTAATCTGAAGCATATCAAGTAAACTTGTGAGGCCACACTAGCCTATCACCTGGAGCTCATCCGGTGTCAAATGTGGTATCAAATCGGTCGTCTGTGGAAATCTCTCTCGCATCTGGAGGGTACCCAGATCCTCCTATCATCATAACAAAAAAATCTACAATCAGTGAACTATGTCAAGGAATCAAAGGTCATTCTACTATTAGTCTATTCCAAAAGCTTTAGTATGAATTTTTTGATCAAAATTCATAGGAGAACATCAAACCTCACCTATCATGAGGTTTTCAAATCATCAACAAACCTCACCTATCATGAGGTTCATCAAAACATTATCTAGATCTCGCCTATCATGAGAATTATCAGATATTGAATCATGTCCTCGCCTATCATGAGGATCATCAATAAATGGGGTTTCTTCTCGCCTATCATGAGAGTTAGTCTTATTTAAATCATCGAATCCAACATCAAGAATGTGGATTGTCAATCATACTAATCAGAAGAATGGACATGATCGAAATTGACATAATCAAAGTTCACTAAGTCAAAATCTTCAATTATGACATGGAAGCTCTAAAACAGGCTTCCAAAGCGCTAAAAGTCCCAAAGCGCTACAACAAGCCACCAAAGCACCACTTTACTAGAAGCGCTAGAACAAATCTTGAAAGCGCTAATTCACCGACCCAAAGTGCTAGAATCTGGCTTCAAAGCGCTAAATTTTGGCTCCTAAGTGCTAAATCACTGAAAGCGCTACATTATGACATGGAAGCGCTAGAGTTTTCAATGCAAGCGCTAAAACTCAAAGCACTAGACTACCTACTAGAAGCGCTACATCGGGATGTAAGCACTACAACGCGGCTTGAAAGCGCTAAAAGGGACCTAGACATGCCTAAGACCTAAAAAGCATAAAAATAAATAAAATCATGAAGTACGAGGAGGTCTAGGGGTACATATTGGAGGTCCATACGCAGGCGGCCGTTTGTGGCATCGAATGCGCTCGAATCAGTGAGTGTGGTAGGGGATAGGCATCTCGCTCTAGCTGGCTAAAAATTCTTTATCACTATGATTTTTAAACTCAATAAGCAAATAATGACTTTGAAAATGACCTTTGGCACTATTTATAATTTTGAAAAGGTATTTTTGGTGGATTTTATTACCTTTTGATTAATTTTACCCATGAAATTAATTAAAACTCATTTGACAGCTCTATTTCGTCATCATTTTGTCAGGAGATAAATTCTTTTAAAATCAACAACAATATAAAATCATCAGAAAATCATAAATTTTTGAAAATTTCAAAAATTCATCAAATCATTAATTTATCTCCTGAGGGGGCATATCATTATCAAATCATCTGAAAATCATGTCTGGGGCACACAAAATTATTATCATCTGAAAATCATGTCTGGGACACACGAAATTATTATCATCTGAAAATCATGTCTGGGGCACACGAAATTATTATCATCTGAAAGTCATGTCTGGGGCATGTCTGGTTATCAAATCATCTGAAAATCATGTTTGGGACACACAGATTTTTTTTTTTCATATCATCGATCCTGGCAGTAGCAGCAAAATATTTCTTCGAAGCAACGCGTAAACACATCACTTTGAAGAGGGGCAAAATGTATACACCTAAAATTGTTCTGGAGCATCCGATTAATTAAATATGAATTATTTAATTAATTATCCTAATTTCCTCTACTGTTGAATAAATAGAAATATTTATTTAATATAGTTCACATTCACATTCTTCATAATTTCTTCTAAATCTCATCTTAATTAAATAAACAAAATTAAATGCTTTGTTCGATTTAATTATCAAATCCCTATCTCAATCTATCACATCATTCTCAAATTAATTTAATAAGGATCAAAACACTTTATTGATTAATTACCATATTCCTCTGATTAATTTAATAAACAACTATCCTATAGTTCGTTTTATTAAACTATTTATCTTTCTTTTGCTAATTTAAATAAATCAAAATATTTGAATTGTTGCACAAGGAATATTCCATCCATATTCTCTCAAAAATGAATTAGATTTCCTATGTCTAAACTATGTCTAATTTATGTCAAAAATATGTCAAATTAATTGATTGAAACTTCACGGGAAGTTTTGGAGACAAATTGGAGACAAATTTGGAATTTGATCTCTCAATCCTCCTCCATCAATCTTTCCTCTTCTCTTGCCTGGTGTTTTCATGGGTAGAGACAATCTCCATTTTTCTCTCAATCTCCTCAATCTCTCACCATTCAAATCTCCAGATTGAATCCAAGCCTCTCAAAACTTTCCCTGTGCATTTCTACAGCCAAGAAATCTATAAATAAAGCCTCATTGAACCAAGAAAAGGATCTAGATAATCTACCTTTTGCACTCTTACTTTGCAGGAATTCAAGCATCAAGCATCAAGCAATCAAGTTTTCATCAATGACTGCCTCCTGTAGCTGCAATTATTTGTTTCACATCAATATCATGCTAGTTTAATTGATTTATCATTTAGCATTGCATTATCATCATCTTGTTCTTCAGATAGTCATTTTAACAGTCTTATTTGCTTACACAATCTGAGAGCAATTTAGATTTAATAAATCTTTGGATATAGAGAGCAATAGGACGCTTTCAGTTGATTATTGTTTTGAATTGATTCAATTTGTTTAATCATTGATATAATTTTGTATTAAGAAGTGTATTTATGTTATTTACCTCATTTCACACTTACAACTTCTTATCCTCTAATTGGAGTTTTGGCATTTTTTTTTTCACTAACCAAGTGACTGTAGGATTCTTATGTCAATCACACCTTTTTATGTATCCTTTTCATTAACTATTTTCTATAGGGTGACATGTGTACACAAAATTTAGCATACCTATCTAATTCTTAATGCATCCACATAATCCTATGACATTTTTTGTTGGTAAACAATTTTCTTTATTCCAATGTATCTATTTAAATTTTGGCATACTTTATTCAAATTTGGTGTGTCTATCTCTATTTTAGTGTATCTTCCCCATTTCTATCATTTTTAGGTTGTTCTTGATTTTGGCCTACTAATCCTTATTTTGTTAGGCTTTATCTAGATTTTTCCTACTATTCTAATCCATCTTGTGTGAAAATTATAAGTCTAAGGAAAAATATTTAAAACCTAATAACTTATGGTGTTGTAGGATCATTTTGAAGACCAAAAATTTAAACCAATTTCACTCACATTCTTGATTAATAATGGAAATTAACCTTGTTTATTTTGTTTATCTACAAGATAGCTGTATATGCTCTCCTCTCATGTCCTAGGATGATCTCGAGAATAAGAAAACAACCTCTTTTTAATCTTGTCATTATTTTTTGACATGGTTGTGTATTCTTACCTCTTGCATTGTGAGGCGATCTTAAGTATCAAAAGTAGCCTCTTCACTTACATCACCCAAGGGCCTCTTGTATGCTATTTCCTCACATTTTTGAGCGATCTTCGAAATGGAAAGTGTTCCTTATCATAAATAAATAGTCTAAGCCTTTTTTACAATGGGATATAGAAATTCCAAGGAGGAGTTATCATTTTATGCTAATCTAGCATTTTCACATTAGAAATCCAAAGAGAAGGCGAAAGGGGGTTACCCTCTTGATCCAATCCATTAGAAAAATCCCTTACCACATGTACTTGGGACTCATGTACCTTAAGGTATATAGATGACCATATTTATTGATTTGTATATATACTTAGAGTAGGAAACCTTTCAATCGTTTATCACTTGTGATGCATTGGTATATGATTAGCCTCCAAAAGTTACACCATTTAAAAAAATAAATGATAGTAGGATACAAGTATGTTCCTAATCCTTTATAGTTAGCATTATGAGATATTGGGATAATACTATTTATGACCAAGTCAAGTATATTTATGAGCTCACAAGAAAAATAAACCCACTTGACTAGAGTAGGTTATTGTTATGTCTATTTTGTCTTCCACTTTCATGTGAAACATATATTTAGACCCTAAAACACATAAAATATTTTAAATATAAAAACTTCAAAAATTTCACCAAGTCAATTTTTTGTATGTCATTCATTATAACCCAAAACCAAATAAAGTATAACAAGACCAATGTGAACATGAAATTTAATGAGTAGAACCCATTTTATAATCAAAGTATCATAATTGGAGATTCATCTCATAGCTCTAACAAGAGACAATATGATCATGATAGTGATAATAAAATTCTTCATGATAAAATTGAATATTCTCACAAGCGTTAATTTTTCTACTTCATACAAGGATATGTCATGCTAGATCATTTTTACTAGAAAATAAAGATGGCATCCTTAGAAATTTTATAGAATAAAGTGATATATTACCCCAATATTTTAACTTCAACAATATCATAGGTCAAGATCCAACACACCAAAACCATATTGAATCTCTTGACCATATGAATTAATGATGATACCCAAGACAATATGAACCATGGTGACATTAAAAAGAAAAAGAAACAAATGCTTAAACCATAAAAATAAAAGATACAACAAATATCAAAAAAATTCCAAGCATATAAAAAATACACATATAAAACTAATTACAATGCTACAATTTTTCCACCTCCTAGTACTCCACTCCACCAAGAATATTAATCCATGAAATACATAAAGGTCTACAAGAAGAGATCCAAAACCAAAGTAAATGATAAAAGTTTGTTGAACTATGTCTTTATCCATTTGAACAATCCTTGTCTCAAACACCTTTCCCATCATATTTTGGATCTCAAAGTTTGATAAATATAAGAGAAGGGAAGACCCTAATTACCATGTCAAGGAATTATCTATGCCATAGTAGGGGGTCACTAAATAATAATAAAATAGTAATCTTCATTTCCCAAGAAGCTTAAGAGGTAAAACTATTGATAGGTTTCTTCATTTTCTTAAGGGATCTATTGTATCATTTGCTAATTTAGTATAAAAAATTGTGAATTTTTTTTCCTAGAATATGGAGTGTGGTCTCACTATGATGGATTTGTGCAATAGAAATTAATAACAAAGATAGTTCTCTTCTTTCTTAAAATTTTGGAGGAAAGCATAAAATAGGTTCTTATAGACCATACTTGAAATAAATTTGTCAACTTTTTTCCATCAACCTAAACTCAAAAATTACCTTCCATCAATAAGTCCATTATGCCACCACCTTTGATTAAATAAATAAGAAGGGGATGCAAATTAAGAGGGAATTATTAGCCATTTTTTTATAAATATTTACCAAAGGTCGAAATCATAATGATAATTTTAATTCTTTAGTTCACAAAAAATATGGTTAGCGATAGGTTCATGGACTTAAAGAATGTATAGGTTGTGCAAATTCATCCTAGTGTCACTATCTTAGTGTGATAACTAAATAAATAATTCAATAAATAAAAAACACACCCCTAGGAGAACCTATAAAGGTGGTGTTTCATAAATTATTAAAAATAAACATGATAAATTTCCCTCTCACCAAGCCCTCTAATGAGAGTAAGCTCAAACTATCATGATACAAAGAACATGAATATTGTGAATACCATAAAATCAAGGACCATACCAATAACAAGTGTATAAAACTAAAAAAAAATCCAATATTTGATTGATTGAGAAGACATTTAAATAGAAGGGGAAATTCCATTTTTCTTAAATACGCAAATGAGAATCTACCATAATCACTACCTAAGGCATGATCAAGAATACTCTTCATCTAGTAAAATAAAAAATCAAGACACTTATGCCCAGAACATCCATTACAATAAAACCACCAGCAACTATGATTCTATTGTTGGACATAGTTAGTACACTGATAAACAAGTGAATACCATAAAAATAAAATCCCCCAATTGTTCCATTACCATGAGGCTTTGTAGGGTCATTGTCTAAGAGACTTGTCTTCCCACTTTGAAAGACCAATATAACCTAATAAAAAATCTTGATAAGAACATTGTATAAATATTGATTATGAATCTTCTCAAAAAATATATGTTCATAAAGAGGTATTGGATAAATGATTGCAATAGTTAAGGGCACCAAATGACATTGGCCCTTCATAATTCTAGAATCTCATTGTACACCTTTCATCTAGCCACCATATCACTTCTATAAAAAAAAAAATTTATCTTTATACCCATCTCATAATCACCTTTTGCACATTGAGGCAATTATCTCAAAATATAATATCAAGAGGGTATTATATATAACAAATCTAGGTTTTTGTCTTCATCATCATTAACATTTTCATTCAATAGTCTCAACCTTGCATTAGAACTTTTATGGAGTGAATTTGTGCGAGTGGGAATTGGTGTAGTGGGGGTAGTTTGAATTATGTTGAAGTAGATGAGGATGAGGATGGTGATCTGGATGGTGGGAAGGTGGTTTGGGGCACTGTTGTGGGTGTCTGTGGCATTCGACATGCTTTGGTGCAGTTGTTGTCGACTTTGGTTGTGGTTTGGGGTCTCTTGCTTTGCTCAATGTTGGTGTTGCGGGCTTGTTCATGTAGGTTTATGCCTCTTGGATTTTCAGTGGGTTCCCTTGTTGTGTTGACTTCCTTCATTTGGCCCTCCTTTTTGGTGGGTTTTTGGAGCAGATTCTCTACATGGGTTGTGTCTTCGAACATTCTATTTTTGCTTTATCTAGCTTGGGAGATGGATTTTCCTTACACTGTGGCTTTCTTTTTCTGTTGTGACTCCTTCAAGTCTTGTGTGGAAGGTTTGCTTTGGTTAGTTTCTTTCTATTTGTTGGCTGAGGCCTTTATGGGGAGTGCTTGGCTTCAGCGTTGGTGGGGTTTTTTGGCCCCTGTTTGTTGTTCTTCTATTTTTTTCCTTGCAATTGTTGAATATATGCTTTGGTTCTTTGAGGAGGTTTTGTTGGAGGATGGACTTGTTTTTGGTCCTATTTGGTGTAATGGGATGAATTGGGTTCTCTTTGTGCTGGCCTGCTCTCTATCTAGTTTCTTCTTGGTTTCCCTTAGCCCCTTTTTGTTGTGTGTGTTAGTTTTATGATCATATATATAAAACTAAAAGCAATCAGGAAATGCAACACTTAAGACAATGAACACAATCAGATACCCTAGGAAAACCCTCCTTCTCGAGGGAGAAAAAACCCAGCAACATATATCTCTTGTATATTAGCATTATAAGAGCAGAAATCTGCTTACAACTCAAGCCCAATATAATGCTGAATTTTATACAATGAATAATAGCATCTCCCTTGGATGCAAGATACAAATGAAGCACCTCTCCTAGATGTGAAGATACCAATGAATATTTTTCTCCTTGAAATCTGGCTACTGCTATAGAATAACAACCTGTTGCTACATAATGATGATTTGTTGCAAGGAGATGAAGACCAACTGCTCAAGTGCGACCTTCATGAATATATTTCCACTTGAAATATATTCGTTGTATGATGAAGGTTTGCTACTAGGAAATGATGAACTTCTACTGCTTGTTGGATGAACCTATCATGAAATCACTTGATGATCAAATGAATGATCATCACCTTATATTTATACAAAACTAGGTGTCTCTTCATGAGGCCGGCCTCAAGAAGTACTTTCCAATAATAAAACAGGTTGGCCACCATAAAGAAAAAACAATACATTAAATGGTGTGAATTCCAAGGAGGTCAGCACAAGAGAACAAAATGCAAGATAAGTGAAGCACCCCTTCACTTAGGTCAGCCAGACAATATAAATACATAGCTAAAAGCTACATGTATTTATGTGCAAGGTGTGGGGCGGAAGTATGAGGCCCAACACTGCAATGTAACATCAACACTCCCTCTCAGCTAGGGAGGAATACTTACGACTGCACAAGACATATCAATTAGGCTAGAAGGATGAACCCGAAGTTGCAATAACCTCAACACTCCCTCTCAGCTAGAGAGGAATACTTCCAGCTATACAAGACATATCAACTCACCGTGATGTCAATCAACATGGCTACACCCATGTGAGAAAGAGCTTATCACCTCATCATGAAAGCATATCACCTCATTGTGATATTGAATATCACCTCATCATTATATCAACTATCATGGCTACCTCCATAGATGGTATGTACAATTGCTCATCACTCAATGTGATGTTGTCACCTCACCATGATGTTCATCATGGATCTCCCAGAGGGTGAAACACAAGTACAAGTGAATCATCATAGACTCCCTCATGTGATGTTGTCATGGAGTCACACAAATGACATCCACCATGGCTCTCCCAGAGGGTGGAAACAAGGGCTTTCACCTCAAATCTCAAAGAGTCAAAGATAAATGCATTATCAAGGGCTTGCACCTCAAATCTCTCTCAATAGAGAAATGCATTAACCTGGAGGATCACTGATACTAAGACTCCTTCTCAGTTAGGGCTTGATTTTCCACCATACCAAGCTTATCTCGAAAGTACACAAAATTTTTTTTGGAGAGAGGCTTTGGTGAGAATGTCTGTCATCTACTCATCAGTGCTGATATACCTCAACTGAATTGCTTTCCTCAATACCATATCTCTAATATAGTGGTATGCTTAGTTTTATCATGAAACATTGGAATGACATAAAGCTTCTCAAAGATTTGATTATCACAATGGATGATAGTAAGCTCCAATGATTATCCAAACAATCCTGCACGGACATTCCAAAGCCACACTGCTTCTTGAGCTATCATACAAGCTGTAATGTACTCGACCTCTATTGTACTTAGTATCACAAAAGACTGCTTCCTGCTACACCAGGATATCATCACAAACCTCAACCTGAAACAACATCTAGAGGTACTCTTCTGATCAACAACACAACCATCTTCTTTAGGTTTAGTAGGCTCCCTCTGAATCTTCAAGCACTTGCATCAACCTCCTGACCTCATCGTCCAAGATTTCCTGCAATGCTTGCCTTAGAGAAATGGTTTCAAGCGCACACCTTTGTAGAGATTTAGGGCTGTCCTCTTCAAACTCATCCCAGATCACTCTATTCTGAATAGGTTTGTGGAGCTACCAATGTTAAATCTAGGTTGACTGACTTGAGCAATTTTGATCTCAACTGTTGAAGAGGTACTTCAAGAATTTAGCATCTGGCCTTGCAACACTGCAACCCTTACTTATTCTCAGTGAGTCATAAAACTCCCTCTGAAGGTTAATTCTTCCTCTTCGAAGAGATGTCTTCAACCATTCACTTAGTCTCATAGCTGCAAGCAGTGTCTCCATTCTTCAACCTACAAGATACATCAAGCTCTTCGTGAAAGAAATCTCTTACACTTCTTGATCCATCCTGAAAGCATTAAGAAGAGATTACTAATAGTTCATGGAAATCAACTATCTTGAACAAAAGTACCATTGCTAGAAGCATACATGATTGACTATCTCAATGTTATAGCATGAATTAATAACTACATAAGAATTCATGAACATTATAAAATACTTATCTCTTAAGTGATTTGGTTGCAGCCATTTTGCAACTCGATCTCATCCTTCATTTTAAAGGATTAGTAATAGTTTATAAAACACAAACTATAAGTGAAAGATGCATCAAATATAAAAAGATCATGATAAAGAAGTAATAGAAATTATCTTTATTGATACTAATATATCTTTCTTCCATCTTTTACTTCTCTCGAAAGGAGCTATTCTCAGCACAACAAGAGACAATCTGCTCAACTCAGATTTCTTAGACACATTATGCAACCAACATATACAACATAGAATCAGGTCTCTTAGGTACCATCACAACCCATGTGAAAGGAGAATGTTATCAATGTGATCATCCTATCACAATGAAGTTACAGTTCTCTTTTCATCTTAGTCAGACTCAAAAGATCTCCATAATTTGCAAGGAATAGTGATATCTCCAAAGGATCTTGTCCCAATGATCACTATTCAAGAGAACCTACAATTTTAATTATTTCTTCATGAAGAGCCAAGATTCCTGGTAATCAACTCGGGAATATCTCATGAATATCTTTGACAAACTTTTTGAATGAAGAGTCTTGATTTCTTTTTACACAGTTTTTTGAATTCTCCAAATTGCATGAATTTGTATCAAATGACATGCCTGATGCAAGAGCTATAAATCTTGATGAGTATCTCCTTTGCAAGAACATCACTTACATCAAATACACAAACAAGGGAAGTCGAAGTAGACTCAAAATCTATAGCATGAAATTGTGTCTCTTCAAACTAAGACTTAGATGATGATAATGAAGCATCTGCACTATGCCAACTTCATCTTCAAAGATCTTCCCTAGTTTGCCTTCAAGATCTGCCCTTAGGTCTGATAATTTGTAACCTTAGATCTGCAATATTTTTCCTTTAAGATCTGTCCTAGTTCACCATCTTGACAATAGGATGGATGCCTTCAAGATAAGAACAATAATGGAGGATAGCGTTGCTTGTATAAATCTGATCTAGATCTTTCTATACCCACTCTAATACCATGTTAGTTTTATAATCAGATATATAAAATTGAAAGCAATCAGGAAATGCAACACTTAAGATAATGAACACAATCAGATACCCTGGGAAAACCCTCCTTCTTAAGGGAGAAAAAAACCAACAACATATATCTTTTATATATTAGCATTATAAGAGCAGAAATCTGCTTACAACTCAGGCCCAGTATAATGCCGAATTTTATACAATGAATAATAGAGTCTCCCTTGGATGCAAGATACAAATGAAGCACCTCTCCTAGATGTGAAGATACCAATGAATATGTTTCTCCTTGAAATCTGGCTGCTGCTATAGAATAACAACCTGTTGCTATTGAATGATGATCTATTGCAAGGAGATGAAGACCAACTTCTCAAGTGCGACCTTCATGAATATATTTCCACTTGAAATATATTTGTTGTATGATGAAGGTCTACTGCTAGG
Organism: Sequoiadendron giganteum; assembly: GCA_007115665.2. NCBI lineage: Eukaryota > Viridiplantae > Streptophyta > Pinopsida > Cupressales > Cupressaceae > Sequoiadendron > Sequoiadendron giganteum. The sequence goes on along the minus strand of CM021108.1, from coordinate 276,605,879 downwards.
AAATGACGAACTTCTACTGCTTGTTGGATGTGCCTATCATGAAATTACTTGATGATCAAATGAATGATCATCACCTTGTATTTATACAAAACTAGGTGTCTCTTCATGAGGTCGGCCTCAAGAAGTACTTTCCAATAATAAAATAGGTCAGCCACCATAAAGAAAAAACAATACATTAAATGGTGCAAATTCCAAGGAGGTCAGCCCAAGAGAAGTAAATGCAAGATAAGTGAAGCGCCCCTTCACTTAGGTCAGCCAAACAAGATAAATACATAGCTGAAAGCTACATGTATTTATGTGCAAGGTGTGGGGCGAAAGTATGAGGCCCGACGCTGTAATGTAAGATCAACAGTTTGTTTGGTGGCACTGTTTTAGTGGCTCTTGCCCTGGGTGTTTTGTGGTTGCTCCTGGTTTCCCTCTTGTAGATTGGTGGTGCTTCCCATTGGTTGGTTCTATAGAGTTTTGGCTTATCTTTGGCTCTGATTGACGTGTTGGGGTTGCTTGGGTGTTTTATGGTTTGGCCTGCTCTTAGTTTCCTTCTTGTATGGGCTCCCCTTTCCCTCTTGGGTCCTGTTTTCTTTCACTCTCTTTTGGCTTGTGTCTCTACTCGTTGCGATCTCTAGACCTATTCTTTGTGTTCAGTTGTGTGTTGTTTCCTCATGGATTTGTGAGGAGTTGGTGTATGGGTTTCTCTTCATGCTACTTTTGATTACCCAAGTACATTTTATGTTGAAGGTTTTTTTGGTGGCTCTTTGGCTGGTGTTCAGGACCAGCCTTTGGTCTTTGATGTTCTTGTGGTTAAAGGGGGTTATTATGTTGGTTTGACTGAAGGTGCTTGTGCTTCTCTTTAGGGTGGTGACTACCTTAGTTTTGTTAATGGACTTTGTTCAGGTTGTAGCTTATCTTTTGTTGGCTGGGTTATGTTTATGGTTTTATCTAAGGGCCCAGTTTTGTGAGCTATTTGAAGAGTTCTCTGCTTCCTCCTACCAATACTTGAGGCCTGGGTTGCTATGGCCTCCTTTGTGCTTATGAAGCTTATGAGGAATAAAGGGGGAAATATTGTTTATTGGCAGAAGGCTTGCTACATTTTTCAGTTAATGATCTATGTTCTGGTTGGTATTGGCTTATTGGTGGATGGGATATGCTTATTGTCTTTTCTTTGGACCCAGTTTTGTGAGCTATTTGTTGTGTTTTCAGCTTCTTCCTACTAGTACCTAAAGCTTGTGAAGCTAAGGGATGTAGGTTATCCCTTTCCTATGAAGTTCCTTTCCATTGGGATTCTTAGTTGGTGTCTCCTATTGAGGGGGAGATTATTCCTCTTGAGGTAGAACCATCTTCTATTGAGGTGGAGATGGAAGTTGTTGGGTTGGTGGGAAGATCACCTCTCTTATTTTGGTTCCTATTGAGGTGGAACTTGTATGGGTTAAATTGATGTGGCTTTGGTGGTAAGGAGTTTCTCTTCATCCTCTCCTATAGAGGGGAGTCCTCTCCTTTAGAGGTGGAGGTTGGGTTGGTTGACTGGGTGGATTGGTGCTATAGGGAAGTCGGTGCTTTGCGAGTGGATTGGTGTTACACAAAAGTTGATGCTTTGCAAATTTTTACTGGGTGGGGTTTGTTGGTTCTCTACACCATTAATATGTTTGTCTCTCTTGGCTCGGTGGTGTCTTCCCTAAGCGGATGGTTTGATAATGTTTGGCTGATGCAGGCAATTTCTTGGCTTTCCTAAGGGTTTTAGGTCCCAGTTAAAACCTAGTTGTTAATGGATCTCGATCCCTTGTTTTCTTTTTTGATGTAGCTTGTGTAGTTCTGTTATTTTAGTTTTTGTTGTTGGGCTACTGTTGGTATGCATATTATCTTGTATGCAACATGCTTTGCTCTAACAGGGTTACAAATCCCTTCAAAACCATTATGTAATGGGTTTCAGGTCCCATCAAAATCTGCTTTGCCTCTAATAAAAAATAAATCTAGGTTAAATATTTACACATTAAAAATTATGCAACTTCTTGGGTACATAGAGAAATATTTGAGTCTGTAGGTGGTTACAATTATGTATGATAATATATAATGGAAAATATTAGGGACTATAATCTTTGCAAATAATGTTAGGTTGGTAGTGTAGAAAAACTTTTACCATATCATTGATCTTGACTTACCATATAATATCCTTCCAGGACACCCTTAGATCCATGTGATGTAAGTTGTCCCCTCCACTTTCCATCAATACCTAAAATTATTTCAATAGGACATATAAATATTCATCCCTACCAATCCCCACCTCTACCAATACTAACAAATGTTGGAAAGGTTCTATAAAAAGGCTAACAATGATCTTATCACAAAAAAATTCATAAACTATAAAGCTAAGGAATCATCATCAGACATCAATCCTAGCTATCCTTCATCTTCATACACACATATACCTCCTAAAAATAATGTCAAGATCATAAGGGGGATAGGGAATATGAAATATAGGATTCTTTCCATATAGGAAAAATCCCCTTCTCCCCACATTCCTATGGTTGACCTAGTATGAAATAGAAAAGGGAACATTTCACACTATAGTATGGTTTGATAGATTTTGTAGAGCATGGTTCTTTTGGAAAATGAACATATTGAGAGTCATGATGGTTCTTGTTAGAGTAAAATATTATTTACCTAGTTAATTAGGTTCATTTTCACACTAGCTACTTAATTTTACTTAGGTCATGTGCTTTTTTCTATCTCAAGTCATAAGATGAGGACACATGTCATAATATACTTTTATTCTCACCTAGGTTTTCTCTAGGGTTCCTTTTTATTTTTTATTTTTACTTTTATAAGGATTAATTATTGTATTTACTTAATTGTGAGGTTGAACATTCATAATGATTCATTTATTTTTTGGATCAATCAACGCTTGGTCTCCATAGATTTTCTTTTTTCTCTTTCTATGGCTAGTATTTAATTACATGTGATCCTTGGGAGCTATATGGTTGAAGAATCAACTCCAACATGGTATCAAAGCACCAAATCTATAATTCTCTATTATCTTTTTGAGAGATTAAGTCTGAGTGATTAAAAGGTACATTATAAAGCCAAATGAACCTCACTATTGTATCCAAAAGGCTAAAACACTCTAATATTAACTATCAATTTGTTAAAATAAAAGATCAATATTTTTAAGGCATTTTTTGGTAGGGTATACCATATAGTCATATGGATCCGTATAATGTATAGAGCCATACATGTTCCTGAAAAATTTGCCCCTTGCATCAACGATTTGTAGCTTTGCATCAAATTTTTGGTGTATTTTGTCTCATTTTCTATTGGATCTAGTTTTTATGGTGATATTTTTTGAATTTTGGTGGTTAGTTTTTTATTTTGATTTGATCTTGCTTTAGTGGTAGTGTTAATTTGAACTAGTGGTCAATATTTTTAAAAACTAATGACTATGTTATAAAACTTGGGTAGTGACCTTTGTGAGAGGTGATTCCTTTCAATTGTTTGGTTGTTGAATTTTTTTTGTGGCACTTGTGTTCTTCTAGTTGTGTGTTTCCAAGGAACTCTTATTTGTAGATGATAGGCTTTTATCACTGAATCCTTCACCATTTTTTATACATAAGTGGTTTGTTTAAAACTACAACAAATTGAAATATTTTCATGACCTCTTTTTGGCTAGCAATAGCTCTCTCCATCACTATTGAGAACCTACTGATGTTGATAGTTTTTCTTTATGGGCAATGAGATTTATCAATGGCAATCAAATTTACCACCCTCAAACCATATATTGGTGCCCTCAAATCATCTTTTGGTATCGTCATTCTATTTAGTATTTACTATTTACCATTGGTGGTTTCCCAAAAAATTGGCAGTTTTGGATAGGCCTTTAGATGGTTTTTTGACTATCAAGAAATTCTTTACCATATGGGCAATTTTTTTAAACCTTTCCAAGTTTTTTCCATTCAAATCAAAATTTTATCGCTAATCTAACATTTTTTTAGTAGTTTAGACAATATTTCATCAGCCCACAAAATTTTTCATTTATTGATGTCATAATTTGATGTCATTCTAACATCAACTTGTATGGATGCCACCTAGCTTTCCCCTAAGCCCTAATTTTCCCTAAAGGAGATATTTTTCTCTTTTTGGCATAACTTGGGCATACAATACCAAAATTCGGAAAACAAGATATCATTGAAAAGATGGTTTTAAAAACTTTCTAATTGTGTAAATATTTTTCTTAGATATTTTTGTTGGTACCTTTATTTTCTATCAAAGTTAAATATAATTTTTTGGCTCCTATGCTCACAATTTTATTAGACCTCTAGTTTTTGCAATTATTATGGTATTGGAAAGGTATTTTAGATTTCTTCATAGCTATCCATGCACTCTTTTTAGATTTTTCCCTAGGTACCTTTTATTTAGTTTGTCATTATTTTACATTTTGGTTGATTAATTGGATGTTTTGGCACTTGGAAAAGTTTTGTTTACTCTAGATGACCTATTTTGAGATTTTATATATGTATTTATAGCATGTTCTCCTTTCTAGATATTTTGAACATATTTTTAATAAAATTATTCATTTGTAGATGCATTGAGATAAAGTGCGATGATTGCACACACTTTTAGGGATTTTATAAATTATATTATTTCTTTTGTTGTACCTCGCACTATATTATAAAGTGTCATGGGAGTTTTTTGTGTGTGAATTCTTAGTTTCAATCAAAACTTTATGTACCTCCATTTGTGTGTGTCTTGTTTTGTATACCCTTTTTCAATTGTGGGTACTATCTTGTGCATATTCTGTTGATGTTTCTTCTCCTTCATGCATTAAATTGTGAAATTTTAGTGGACTTGTCATCCTTCTCCCTTTTCAGTATCATAGGGGGTTTTATGCAATTTGTGCTAATGATTCCTTGGTTTTAATTTGGAGTGAGCTATGTATCTAGTTTTTGTGTCTACATAATAAAAAGATGCAACAACTGGTTACCCATACATTTCAATGAGATGGAACACTTACCATATATAAATTATTGTATTACTATTATGTGGAGGCAACCTTCTATCCTCACTTGAGCAATTTATTTAGACTATTGGAACTTATGTTTTTTATGTTACAATATTATTTTATATTGGTTGAGTAGTGTCATTGGGGTCACTCATGCAGATTGATGCATCATCTGTATCTTTGACTGTCAGATTATTTCCTTTGCTTTTTATCTATTCATTGCTTAGGTAGTTTCATTAGGGTCACTCATGTTGTTTTTTATCTTCTTGATCTCAATCTATATTCTAATTTCAAAGGGGGTTCTTCATTTTTTAGCACTATAACAATCATCTTTCTGTAGAGGAGGAAATTTGACACCCTCAAGATGATAAGATCTCAAAGGGGTAAATGGTCCTCAATTACCTCAAGGGTCAATGCTTAGGTGATGGGATCAAATGGTAAGAGTTCCAGAAATTGAAAGAGCAGTTGTAGAGATGTTTTTGACATTGGCAAGCTCTCGGCCAAGGATGACAACATGATGTGTGGACGTCCCTGCAGTGTGTTGTAGTATCGTATGGACTGAAAATAGAGTTTTTCATAAAAGTGTATAAGAACCTACTAACTATTCAATGACTAAAATCTCGAAAATACATAAAAATAACAGAATAAAAAAAATGAACATGAACTAGGTTAAATGGAAAGGAAATGATGAAACATGACAGGGAAGAAAGGAAACACTCACGAAAGATCCAAGAATGAAGCCTCTAGCAAAACAAAACCTTCGATACCTACACGCATAAGAATGAGAAAATTGTTGAGGCTGTTTAGGAGCTTACCTCAGTTAAATCCTCATTTCGTTGTTTTCCCCTCCATAGACAGCCAGATATACAAATAGATGAAAAGATAAATAGATGAGATAGAAAATGCATAGACAAGGGATGTGATAAATCCCAAGATGCTCGAAGACATAAGACAAGTAAATATACCTGCAAGGCTTGAGGAAGCCAAAGAGAGAGAGAGAGAGAGGGAGTTGTGAGAGCCAAGAGAGAGTTGTAGAGAATATTGTGAGAACTTTGAAGCCATTGTAGCAAGCTTTAGGGAGTTGTGCAAGCTTGAGATAAAGAGATAACGACTTCTCGAGAGATCAAGAAAGACCAAGAGAAGTGAAAAGATATATTTTAAAGAGAGAAGAGGAGGGAAAAAGGGGTTCTTGAGCCATTACAAGTCATCGCAAGCTGTTTCCACTGACCAAGGTAGGCGACAAGTGGAAAGACGCTTGGAAATGACCTTTTTAATGTTAATATGTTGCGAGACGCTAGCACGACATGTGGAAATCTGTGCGACATGCTAGTGTCTAAAAAAATTATGCTAAAAAATGGTGAGAAATGAGGAAAACACAAGGTTAATGCAAAATTGACACAAAAAGATGGCTGCTAAAAAGGGGTCTTATGCATCTTGAGGGGAAAAAGGTTGATGCAAGGGCTAAGATGAACCTACAAAAATACTAAGGGAGTGGACACTACAGTGGATATAAAAGTGTAAGTTAAATTGCAAGGGTATGCAATTTTTGACACTACACTTTCGATAGTTTTTTGCATCTTCTTCATGCTTAAGTGGTGTTCTACACATTTCTAATATTTTTAGTTTTTTTTTTAGGAGGCTTATGAGTCCTTCATTTGTATTTCTCTCTTTTGGAGAGGAGTTTTTCCTATTATTTTTCTCATTTTTCTCTAGTTATGAGAGATTATTTCATTTTTACATGGGTAACTCATTAGGCCTAATTTCTAGAACCCATTCTTTGTATTTTATGCATTTCTTATTTATATGTTTTAGCTTCTCCATAAGTTTCTTTTAATGGGAGGTGTTAGAGTAAAAGGGTGTTTACCTAAGTAATTGTTTAATTACTTAGGTCCTTTTTCACACTAGCTACTTAAGCTTACTTAGTTCATGTTATTTTTTGTGTCTCAATTGATAGGATGAGGACATGAGTCATGATCTAATTTTATCCTCACCTATGGTTTCTCTATGGTTTCTTTTATATTTATATTTATTCCTTTTATAACGATTCATTATTGTACTCACTTAATTGTGAGGTTTTACATTCATAATTATTCATTTTTATGGGATCAATCAACTCTTTTCCTCCATAGCTTTGACTTTTTTCTCTTTTTTGTGATAGGTGTTTGATTGTGGGTGATACTTGGGATCTATAGGGTTGAGGAATCAACTCCAATAGTTCTTGGCTTAACAAAAATAAATAATTTATATCTTATTTTCAAAATAATGAGTATCCCATATCTATCAAGATGTGTAGACACATGAAATATAAAGGTAAGGGTCTCAAGATTCATTAGTAGGGGATCCTTGAGTCCATCTAGATATATGATAATAATACAACTTAGTGACTAGGATATATGACATAGCATGTACAATATAATAATACTAGTGACTCTTAGGAGATCATTAAGAATACTTCTTTTATCATTGAAAATTGGATAAAATGATTGTTCATAATCCCTAGGAAGACTTAACTGTCATCAATATTTTACATGAAACCACTATCCTTGACATTAACCTCAACCTAGAATACCTTAAACTTGATGATAGAGACAAAAAAGATAATGTAGCATAATACACCTTTTAAAATAAAGAAGTATTTCTCAAATATTTGGGACTTTGGGATCCATTTTTGTTAGAGTAATCATGCATTAGCTAATAATTAATTAATCTTTAATTAATTATTTGTCTATTTTATTCTCATGAACTTAAGCTAAACTTAGGAGTGATTTGCTATGTTAAGTAGAGAGATATTATTAGATCTTTTTGTCTCATTTCATGAGATGTTGACACTTGTCATGATCTAATCCCTTTCTCATTTAGGGTTGCTCCTATATAGCACTCAACCCTCATTGTATTATGTCTCTTCTGCTCTCTTGATATTTCATACCATTTTTATAGTCTCTTGCATTCTGTAGCTTTTTCTTGTTGAGGAATATAACAATTCTTTGTTTATAGATCTCTTGCATGGAAGGTGTCTTTGTTTGTTGTTTGATCTCGTGACTTATGTTTTTCATAATTCTAACATGGTATCATAAATCCAAACCTGTAATCCACTCTCCTCTTCTTGAGAGATTTCATGCCTTAAGCTATCATTTGGTGGATCCTAGAGCAAATCGGTGTTTTCCATTGGATTCAAAACTATTGGGAAAGTCAATTTTTTCATTTTTTGGCCTGATTTGGACTCTAGACGTCAGATCTACAAGGGTTTGAAGTAGTTGCTTTTTTTCTAGATCCAAAGGGTAACTACAATTTCAAAGTATTTTGGGCTGAAAAGAACCTCATGGTTACGTTCAGGAGGCCGATTCGATGAATTTTGATATATAATTTGACCTATTTTGGTGTCAGGAGCTTCCGAGGTAAAAACAATTTGCCAGGGAGGCTGTACGATCTCCCCAACATGCATATCGAGGTATTGATTTTTTTATTTTTAAAAATTCTTGCAAAAAGTTTGAAAAAATATATTTTTAAACCCTTTTCAAAAGCGCTGCCGTAGGTTTTTTTTAGCTTTTAAAAAAATATTATTTTTTTGGGCAACAAGTACCCATTAGGGTGCGGCCGACCTGCCACTTTGTGGCATATGGCAGCCCCTTGGGCTCCACCTAGGGTCAGCGCAGATGGGCTCAGCCCCCCGACCACCCAAATAAAATTTTAATATAAATTTTTTAATAATTTATATATATACATATTTTTTTATTTAAAAAAAATATAATAGTTTTTTTTATGTTTTTTTAACTTTAAAAATAAAACATTCTTTTTTATATGTTTTTTTTAATATACGCTTTTTTGCTATTTTTTCCTTTAAAAATAAAAACATGCAAATTCTTTTTTTGCAATATTTTTTTTGTAAAATAAATCCACATGCAATGTACCTGGAGGAAATAATTTTTTTCTCAAACTACTAAAATTGGTAGACCTCTACATTTGGGGGTATTTTTGTTAAATTTGATAGAGATCCTTTTTTCCCTACTCAGCCCCTCTTCGTTGGGTTTTTCAATTTTGCACCCTATATTCCAAAGGCCATATCTCAGCCATACAATGGTCTTTTCCAGTGCATTTTCTTTTGAAATGGGGTAGAATTTTATGCTCTTCACAGTGGTGCAGGTGGTTTCCAATTTGGACTTCTGATTTTTTCTAGAATTCTATTTATTCAGTGTTGTTGCTATTTATTTCTTGTTTTGGAGACTTCTACAGGCCATATCTTCTACATCCATACTCCTTTTTGGGTGTCATTTTTTTGAAAGTGCATTTTTTGGTGTACTTCAACATGGTGCTATCAGTTTTATATTTTTCCATTAGAGAATTGTATTTTCAACATGTAGTCCTTTTTTAGACATTATGGGCTCCCATTGTATGTATTTTTTATTATGTAGACGCACTAAGATAAAGTTCCATTATGGTATATACTTTTTTGGGATTTTCCACATCTTGTCGTGCCTTTTGTATTCACACTATGATATAAAGTGTCATGAGAGGTTGATGTTTTCCTTTGGTTTTCCATCACACCTTTGTCAAGTGAGTGTCCCTTCCACGACAACTGTAAATCCTAGTGATTCTTGCCTCATACGTGTGTGCCTTAGTTTGCACATCTTTTTATTTATAGGTTGTTTCTCCTTCACACATTTCTTAGTTTCACACAATTTTAGTGTACTTGTCTTGGCTCTCTCTTTTCAGTATTATGGGGGGGGGGGGGGTTTCTACTGTTGGTGTTAATGCTTCCTTGGTTTCATGTTGGAGTGATCTATGTATCTAGTTCTTGTTTCGATGTACTTTCAAATGCAATGTACATCAGCGGTTGGTTACCTTTCATTTCAGTGAGATGGAGCACTTACCATATGGACACTCTTGCATTCCCATTTTCTAGAGGTGACCTTCCATTTTTATTTGATTAGAGACTATTGGTACCTATATTTTCAATTTGCATCTTTCATGTTGAGTAGTGTCATTAGGGTCACTCATGCAGATTCATGTACCATTTTATATCTTCGAGTTCTAGATGTTTGCCTTTATTTTCCATCTGATTTGAGTAGTGTCATTGGGGACACTCATGCAGATTATTGTTTCTCTCTTCATCAATGTTATTCAAACTATTTGGTATTTGTATCTCCAACTTGCATCTTGCATGTTGAGTAGTGGAATTGGGGTCACTCATGTAGAATCATGGACCACATGTATCTTGAACTTCCAGATGTTTGCCTTTGTTTTCCATCTGATTCAAGTAGTGTCGTTGGAGAAACTCATGCAGATTATAGTCTCCTTGATCTTGAAATTTTTATCTTCAATTTCTAGATGTTTGCCTTTATTTTCCATCTAATTCGAGTAGTGTTGTTGGGGGAACTCATGTAAATTATTGTTATCTTGATCTTGATCACCATTTGTTTTAGTTGAGGTTCTTCATTTCAACACCATATCAGTCATCTTTTGATAATAGTCTACAACTTCTTCGTGCTTCAGTGATGTTATATCTTTTTGGGACATTTTTTTTTATGGAGGCTTCTTAGTCTTTCACCTTGATTTGGAGGCTTTTTCAGTCCTTCATTCACCTTTCTCTCTTTTGGAGAGGATTTTTTTTCCATGTGGTTTTCTCTTTTTATCTTATTTTGAGAGATCTTTTGTTTGTACATGGGTACCTCACCAGACCTTGTTTATCGAGACCCATCTTGTATTCTCTTTTTAGGGTTTTTAGCTACTCCCTAAGTTCATCTTAAGGGGGGTGTTAGAGTAATCATGCATTAGCTAATAATTAATTAATCTTTAATTAATTATTAATCTAATTTATTGTCATGCACTTAAGCTAAACTTAGGAATGATTTGCTATCTTAAGTAGAGAGATATTATTAGATCATTCTATCTCATTGCATGAGATGTTGACACTTGTCATGATTTAATATCTCATTTAGGGTTGCTCCAATATAGCACTCAACCCTCATTTTATTATCTCTCTTTTTCTCTCTCGAGCTTTCATATGATTTTGATAGTCTCTTGCATTTTGTAGCTTTTTATTGTTGAGGAATATAACAATTCTTTGTTTCCAGATCTCTTACATGGGAGGTGTATTTGTTCATTGTTTGATCATGTGGCTCATGTTTTTCATAATTCTAAATTTTTTTAGCAAGACCATAAGAAGGGATTCAAGATTGACATTGAAACATTAACATATTTTAGGGAACAAGAAGAGTTCTCTAATCTATAGAAATAAAAGAGATCTAAAAAAGATTTGTAAAATAGAGCTCACCAATACCACCTAATGAAAACTAGGAATATGTTTCCATTGATGGTGAGCTTAACCCTCCCCAAACAGCTACATAATTGCAAAATGGGTGAACCTTGTTGGTTAGATAAGACATAGAAACAAATATAGGTATATACAATAGTTTAAAAATTATACAAACAGTAGTTATTAGGTACGTCGAGAAGGAATTTCACATTGGTGTTCTCAAGGAATTTTTAGATGTATTTGGTTGTTGTCATGTTGACATATTAAGACTAGATACTTATCTTGTTTCTCACCATTTTAGAGTTCAAATTGATGTTAATATAGTAAAAAAATATATGGAAAATGTACCCAAGATTTCTCTCCTTTTCAAAGAAGAGCTACAAAAACCATTGGAGGTGTGGTATACTTGAACTATTGATTACTCTGAGTGGATCTCTATCATACCTATGAGTAAGACAACTAAGGGGATCCATTTATGCAGATATTTATGGGATTTCAATAAGGATTATCCTAATGATAAATTCCCCTTACCCAATATTGACATAATAATCAATACATTGTACGATATGAGACATTACTCCTTATGAGTGGGTTTTTTGGTTATAATTAAATTTATATAGCACGCAAGGATCAACACAAGACAAATTTTATAAGTATTTAGGAAATATTTTTTTATCAATTCATGCCCTTTGGGTTGAAAAAAGTTGGGGAAATCATCAAAGAGTAATGATCACATATTTTCATGATATGGTCCACTAAGATATTGATAATTATGTGGATGATATGCTGGATAACACCTAAATAAGAGATGGATATCTTGAGTTTCTACATTAGTCCCTATAGAGACTTGAGGAATATAAAGTCCAATTGAATCCAAAAGAGTGTATTTAGGGTAAATTTGGAAAAATTATTGGACTACATTGTCTCTAAATGAGCTATATAATTATATCCTATAAAGTTCAAAGTTATAATAGATATGCATCTACCTTGAAATATTCAAAAAATCCATAGTCTATAAGTAAAAAAAAATCATAAGGTGATTCAATTGCTTAGCTTGTAGATAAATTTCAACCATACCCACACCTCTTGAAGAAATATATTGATTTTCAATGGGATAATTCATTCCAATAGGCCTTTGAAAAAATCAATAAATACTTGGAAAATCCATTGATTCTCATGGAACCCATAAAAAACTAGATTTTGTTGCTCTTCTAATGTCAAAAATTTCTACCCTTGCAATTTATCATTATATTATGCTCACTTTGGTGTCTAAATATAAATTTTCCTAAGTTTAATATGTTAGCACTTTTGTATCATATATTTCATACTTTTGTAATGATCTTGGCTCTTTATACTATTTCTAAATCCAATTTTCCTAGATGAGAATGTATCAAATAGACATCCATATGATGTGCTAGCATCCCTCATGATTACAATGGTTGTTTGAGAAAATTTATCATGGTCATGACTAAGAATCAAGAAGGTAACAACTCTATGGATTTTCCAAGTAGTTATCCAACCATTTGTTTCCAATTTAGAAAAAAGAGAAGCTCATTTTGGAACTCCAAGAATTTTTTTTAAGGATCTATCCACTGTTAAGTTTTATCAATCCCTTGTGCATGCGAACACCATTTTATTGTAAAGTGATTCATGGATTTGTGATAATAATTTGTAGTATTTGATAGTGTACTTTTTGACATCTTCAAAATCTTAAGGTGACATTGTTCTTGTTTTATTGTTGCTATCCTATTTCTTACATTAATTATCTAGGTTTTTGATTCTTAAGTGATAGCAATGCTTACCATTGATAGTGGTTTTAGTACAACCAAATTAAATTAGAATGATAGAAAATCCTCTTTAAAATATGAGAGATCCTTGCAGGATTCAACTCCAAGGTTCCTTTTTTGTCAAATCTTGATTGAGTTGGAATAGCTAAGTGTTCTATGTGATCTATTTAAAAATGGGTCTTTCTTGGTATAATCAATATGAACAAAAATTTGTAATCATAAACTCTGGATATACTAAACAAAAGTTAAATCTTTTAAGCTCAAGTGAGAAACTACCTATTTAGCCTAATCTACACTAACATAATCTATTCTAAATCTACCATAAAGCTATTGAGCTATACAAAAATATCAAAAGAGAGTTAGGGTTCAAATAAAAACAAATGAATAGTAAAATAAGTGCATAGTAATAAGGTTAAATTTATTCCTTAGTTTTGAAAGATTAGATGAAATAAAAACCAATATTGTAATGACTAGTATTCACATAATCACCCACAACATTAGTGAAAGAGTCTAAATAATATTAGAATGAAAAGATATTTCAAGTTTAATGTATTAGAACCACCATATTACATGCATAGATTCTACACATATCTCTATAACAAGGCCATTAATATAGTTTTCATCAAGTTATTCACTCTTAAATAAATGAAGAGAAATAAACCAATATGAATGTTGAGAGAATTCAAACAAAGCAAGCATAATCTCTTTATTACTTTGAACGAATAAGCAAGTTACACTTTTCAATAGGGTTTCCACACTACAAATGCAATAGTTCATTAGTAATCAAATACCAACAAACCCTTACAAAGTCCACAAGTGGGCTATAAATAACAAGTCTCTAGTGCCAAAAATGATTAGTACCCCAACAAGATAATTTAAAATCATTTTGAGTCTTAGGGCCCAAATTTAAAACTTCCAACATAGGTTATTAAAAGAACAAATAATTACAATTTCAAAATAGACCTGTGAGAGTAGAGCTATCCCCTAGAAGGGAAGTTCCTTTATTACATGAAATAAGAAAAAATCCAACTCATGATCATCTAGAGGGCATGTTTATTATATTGGGAATTAATCTTGAAATTTTTTTAATGTTTATTGGATGTGGTTAGAGTCCCACTATATTGGATTATAATATTTTTGGAGATTATATTCTTCTTTACAAATTTTGTCACCTCTTTGATCTCTAAAAAATTATCTTAATTTTTTTTGAAGTTTCCTTTAACCCTAATGAGCTCATCAATGTACTCCTTTATTATGGTATTCCATATATTTGCAAAGAATTTCTTAATTATGACCTTAATTGACAAAACCTTATTGTGATTCTCCCAAAAAGTGCACTGTATGGCCTCCACAAAAAAATATATCTCTACCATAGCTACATTAGCAACATCTCTCCTAATTTGATTTTTTTACTTACACTCTTTGATCATACTCACTCTAATATTGGTGGCTTGATACCCCTCTACTAGTGATCTAGGACCCCTAACTATTAATACTTGTTTTCTTTATAGCCTTGCTAATAGGATCCTTTCCATTTTCCTCAAGAAAGGTAGATTATCCTCTAATATGGTGATCTATCAATCCAAGGTCTATTCAAATTTTGATAGGGAACTTGATTCATCACACACTTGATGGTAACATTGGATATCCTATTATATTAACCTATTACATTATAACTCCAATGAATTTATCCATGAGGCAAAGGCACATATTACACCTCTTGCATCATAGGCTTGCTTCCCTTGTCTAATAGCTTTATCATGGGTAGAATAAGGGAGTTAGCACCAATAGGTCCTATCAAATAGATATTATCATTGAGATCACTTACTTGAGCACATAGTTCTACCTTAGTTTTCATAACCTTATCCATACAATTTAGTATGGTAGTTACTAAGTTATTGAGGGATTTAATTTTTTCATCCTTGGTCTAATGACCTAAGTTAATTATTTGGATTTAATAATATTGAGGCTACATATATCTCTCTTCCTTATCTACCAATGGTGTTACCACTTGTGTAGTCCTTACTCCTTATGCATCCAATGTGATTGTAGATAGATTTTTGGCTCTTTTCTTTATAGGATGGGCTTGTAGCATACTAATTATTCTTGAGAAGTACCCTAAACAAAATTGGCCCTCTATATCTTAAAAATTATAGAATTTAGTCATACAAGCATGCTTGAATCACCTATAGATAGCCCCACTCATTTTATTGGTGGAGTAGGTTGTATGGGAGGAGTTGGTGTTGGAGATTTATATGATATTTTTTGCAAAGAGGAATGAGGAGAAATTTCCAAATCTCAGTGGGAATATGTGGTCCCTCATTAGATGAAGGCACCATTCCTTGCATTGAGATCACACCAATGAAATTTTTAGTAGCCTTCTCCTTTCATTTGGGTTGTATTATAATGGGGTATGTGAAGGAGGTGAGACACTAGACTAGGTACATGAGAATGATGAGAAGAAATTGGAATTAATACAAGAGAAAGAGTAGGAGAAGAGATTGGTCTTTGAGTTGAGCGAGTTGATGAGAAAACATAACACCTATAGCCTCTCCTTATGTTGTAGTGGTAACCCCCATTCTAACCATTTTATGTAGGGGATTCTATTTTTCTTCTTCTTCATCACTATCCATTATTTTATGTATGCTAAGTTCCTTCCCTATTTTCCTCTTCTTCTCCTCTTTCCATTTTTTATGAAGTTTGAGGATTCAATCTATACTTCAGTAGCTGCAACAACGTTAGATGAATTTGAATTTTTTGGATGAGAATAATCCATATAATAGGGATTCTTGATCTATTCCTTAGTAATCTTGATGAATTCTTTGGTTCTATTCTGAATTTATAGGTCCTTGAACACCAACCAATCAAATATAGAAAAAGAGCTATTTATATATTTGTTCATATTATAGGAGGGGTCCAACACCTCTCCATCTTGATGCATGGTTTTGGGTACCTTCTCCAAGCCACACCCCATTTTCAATGTGATAGAAATCCTCCTATAATCCCTAATTCTAGCCTTATTCTCATCGAAGAAGTCTACCTATAAATCCTGAATGTCAAGGGCATGTACAAAGAAGGGCCCAATCTATAGGTTAATCTTGCAAATGGGATAAAATTATTCCATAGCCTCATATAGGTGCATCATGACATGGGTTGCTTTTAGTTATGTATTCTTTGCATTCTAAATTCTAGAGCAATAATAGTCCCCAACCTTGATAGGGAAAGTGATTCCAACCTTATGATTTTTAGCAATCGATCTCTTGATCTCCACCACTTTCCTACAAATATCCAAGAGAATAATCTTCTCACTTGAATTTCTTAGGAATCTATATGGAGCCTTGTGAAATCCTCCAAAAGCATTTTATGACAAGGTTTTGAATTGTATAAACCATATCTCCAAAATAGCCACAACCTCTATGACTTTGAAAGATAGCCTCTTTCCACAGTCATTTTAAAAGAACCTTATAATAGAATAGACAAAGGCATCATTAACCCTATTTTTGTGTTTCCAAATCTTTTTTAGCTCCAATTATGCTTAATGATCATATACCTTTGTTTAAACCATTTTCATTGTTCAAAATTTGTTTATCCCAATGAAGCTTGCTTGGTGACCCAAAAAAACCACCAAGTAGGAGGTCATATGAGATTTAAAAGTTTCTCCTACCTTTGATAGATGCCCATGCAATGAGTTACTAATCAGGGTGGCCCAATCAATTCTCTTTTCATTACAAATATGAAAATAAAGGATAACATCCAAGGGTATAATTATTTTGTATTTAGTAGTATAAAGAACCTTCTTTGGAGGGTGATCATGTCATTGACATCCTCCTGAAACTTACTTCGGTGAATCACCTTAGCCATCTTCATTGTAGATTTCGTTTTATGCAATAGTATGTTGTTATTCACAAAGTTTATCGCTTGTGTAGTATGAATTTCATTATATCTCAGAGCTTACTTCATGTTTGTTTTAGCATATTGGGCATATATGGGAAGCCCAAATACCCTTTCAATGAAATATGAAGTGATGTATAGGATAGTCTAGCTTGTAGGACCAAGCACCTTAATTTACCTTTGATTGTATGATTTCGCACAAGGATAAGCTTCAAAAATTGAAGGGAGATTATGAATGCAACATATTGGAATAATCAAAATTTGGCCATACATTAGGCAATAAAGGTTATATCTCTTTCAACACCAACCCTCTATTGAAATTATTGAACATTTTCATGCCCAAGGTCAGTATCTCCAATGTCTATCCATGGAGAGAACATATTTGATGTAGGGAGGTAGCCTTTTTATTCATAATTCATCTCGTTAGGTTGATATTTCTCTCCTTGCATGAGTAATACCAATAGCACATGAAATACATTAGTAGTTATAATTAAGTAATTATTCTTGTAATTAATTCCATTATCTTAGAATATTCTACTAGACATCATTATATTCATGCACCTTTTCCAACATAATAGAAAGAGTAGTAAAAATTAGAACATAGTAATTCTAAGATTTTAAAGAATGTGAATTTTAGGGAGTGTTGGAGTTCATGGATTGGGGATGCCTTTCAATGAGTACTTTGGGGTAGGGAATTTCGATGACCCTATTAATATTTCATTTCACTTAGGCCCAAATAGTCACTAGGGAAATTTAGAATGTTTTATAAGGTCATCATTTTTTAGTATAATCCTTTAGGGGTCTCAATGCCATAGAAAAAATTAGTGATTTACAAAAGGACTTAAGTGCCCAAAAATAAAAAGTCAAATTTCAATATTCACTAAGTTTCCACACCTATTTAGAGGGAAGATTTAAATTTTAAATCTCCTTTTGAGATGTTTTTAGGGTTTATAGCACATTGCATGGGTGTGAAAGAAGTTGGAGTTATCCTTCATACTTGGCGAGGAGATCTCTTTTCTACTAGATTCATCATACATTGCAGAACCAAGAAGAGAAAATATTATGCAACATGGAAGTTGGAGAGGTTTCATGGGTTCATACCCACACTACATCTATTACATGGTCCCTTTAACATTTTTCTAGGTATGCCTCATATTTCTAAGGTTTAAGGATTGCCAAGGCATTCAAGGGTTTATACCAAGTTTTGGAGGTTCATGATAATTTCACAAAACTGTGTAGTAAAGGATAGTTCAAAGAACAATTCAAAAGAGAGAAAATGATAGTAATAAAGAGGTTCTAGGGGACTATAAGAGACTAAGACCTTAAGGACATGACTATCACAATCATATAATAAACAATGCCCTTTGATAGTTATCAAGAAGACAATCACCATAGAATAATACATAGAATAGTCACGATGGATAGTCTATGAAAATGGTGTTTACTATTGAAGACGAAAATTTTAAGATTTTATGATAGTGTTTCAAGGATCTTACATAGCATTAAAAGAGTAAAGATATAAGGTGTCATAACAGTGAATCCTTAACAAATAACAAGGTTAGTCCATGAAACATAATGTTTATGGTAGTCTACGAATGACTTGTTGAATGCATGATGAAAACACCATAACAATGCCCTTTTCATAGTCATAGAAAAGGATAATCATGTAAACTTGTTTGTTGTTAAATTCCGACATATATAAAGGCCTTTGAAAATGTCATGAAAATCCCATTGAACTTAAAAGTGCCAAGCACATCCATGGTAATGGATTCCCACAAAGGTAGTAAAGGATCCATGGAAGGAGTTTTCATAGTAACTAGGTACCTATTTTATCATGAATAAGAGTCTATGATAACAAAAATAAATGAGCATGGCAATATTAAGATAGTGTTAATAGGTTACTAATGAATGAGACATGAAAAATTAGTAGTCTATATGAGATATTCCTTGTAAATATAGTCAACACTCATAAAGGGATAGTCATAAATACAAATAAATTGGTAATGAGCGATATACCACAAATATCAAGAAGTCTTTAAGAATTCATTTAAAGTAATAATGTAGATAGCCTTATCCAATGACCTCAAGAAGACCTAATTTATTTTCAAAATTATCAAAGAACTTTCCCTATTATCGCGCAAGTGGTAATTGATGAGAATAAAGGTCAATTTGAGCATTTAAGAAAACATTGCAAGTAGTTTTCAACACAGTTTGCAAGCATCTAGGAGTTATATAACAACATGCAAAGTAAAACATGGTTGAAAATATCAACGATATCCTTCCTCAATGCCTAGTTGGAGTTTTTAAAGGAGGAGAATCATGAGAAAGTCTTTAAGCACCCCAAATAAAGTTTAATTGAAAATTCAAGGCAAGAAATGTATTTATTTTTCAAAGAAAACTTCCTATACTCTCTCTTCTTGTTAGATATGAAAATTGGATGCCTAGTAAAGGCAGAATAACATGTATTATCCATAGAATTTTTTATGTAAAAAGAGAGATCATTTTTTGAAATATTTTAACTCCATTTTTTGAGTAAGAAAACATTGTAAATAGATTTTATCAACTAATATGTATCTAGATCAATAAAAACTATATTTTTCCTTCTCAAATTTGTATACTATGTAATATTATGGGAATAATTGATTCTATCTTGTGATTAAATTATTTTCCATGATTTACTTTCTCATTCTTTTGCCTTTATGCAGCAGAACATTCATTTTTGCAAATAACAGTTTGTGATTTACCAATTTATGCAAGATTTAGTTGTGAACTGTCATCATTTCAATTCTTAGGAGTCATTTGGTTTTCCTTCTAGATATTATTATAAAATTTTAATCCTTAATATGAAACACTTATGCAAAAACATGTCAAATATGATTTGTGTATGGTGTGTTGGTTTAGTTGGTCTTATTGTGTACACATATGCAAGTACAAATCACTTAATATTATGATGTATCATCTCTTTTTTCAATTCTAAATTCAATTTTCAATTAGATTTCTATCCTTTTTTCTTGCAACAATAGTAGAATAGGTTAGTTTTATGTGTTACACTAGGGGAACCATCCCTATCTAGAGATTCAATCCAACTTTAAGGTCATTCACAATTTAGGAGTGTTTCCATTGTGTTAATTAGAAGGAGAATTTCCACACTAATCATTTAAAGGGTGCATTCTAATGTAAAAAAATATTTTTTTCATTCCTATTGGGAATATTAGAATATTATAATCCATTAATTTTCCATTCATTACTGATCTTTGGTATGTATTTTAATAATTTATGTAATATTTAACATACTTGACAACTATGCAAGCTTACATATATTAGTTTTAAGAAGATTTAGTGTTGAAAGCTTATGAGAAGAGTACAAACAAGGGGAAACTCAATTTTTTTGAGTATTTGCAACTATCACCACATAGGAGGAGAGGAATATCATTGCATCAAATTCCAAGTGTTTCAATGAGAACACACTCCATGCCTCCATTTTGTAGACATCTTCCTCACACTCAAAATAAATCACCTCTAATTCCTATGGTTATCCCTAGGAATCAATATTATTTTCCATTAATGTGGGAGGTCCATTTAATATTTTATAGCATGATGAAATTATTATGGAAGCCCTCAAAGTTATTCCTTTCTTCAATGGAAAAGACACAAGTAATCCCATTGAACATATCAAAGATGTTGCAAACATGTGTATAGTGCATCATGTGATTGAAGAAAATGTTGTTATCAAATTTTTGGTCACCTAATTGAAGGGAAAATCCTTTCAATGGTAGAGAAGTTTGAAGATGAATTTTATAATCCCTTGGGATCACCTAGGAAATGTTGCAAGTATGAAGGTGTTGTCATTGATGTCAACAAGCCTCTATTGTCATTGATGATAGTAGTGCACTAGTTGAGAAGATACTATTGCTTTGATTAGTTGCATTATTTTGTCATCAGTTAATTTGTTGATGTTAACCTCTAATGTTTCTTTAACAAGCTTCTATTCATTATTCAGATGTCGAGGATACAAAGAAAATTTATAAAATAAGGAAACGGGGTGTTGCAGAGGTGTTCTGGTTTTGCTTCACATTTATTCTAGGTTGAAGATTTACTTGTGTAGTTTGGCTATGTTGGTTAGAGGTGTTCAAAAATGGTATATCCAAAATTTAGGCTTCTAGATTGAGGTACAGTGAAAGATACATTCATTAGTGTATGAATTGGATTTGCAGTGTTGTGTACAGAAGTGTTTGGGAGAAATGTTCTTGCTCCACGTTTCTCCGTAGATTGGCTTTGGGACTTGCGGTTCTGAAGGAGAGTTGATGATGTTGTTCTATTGATTGTGTTAAGAGGATTCATGGTTTGGTGTATAGGAAGAAGGTCTTATGAGTTATAGAGTATTGCAATGTGTAGTAGTATTGTTTGGGTAAACAAAATGTTTATAATCTTTAGGTGAGATTTGTTGCAAAGGAGTTTGTTGGTTTCTAGGATGTTCTTGGATCATGTTTAGGTGAATTTTGTTATTTGGAAGTTTTGGATTGTTCAAAGAAAGCATGTAATTCAAAGTTTAGTGTGTTTGCATGGGTAATAGTTGACTTGGTGTTTACACTACATTCGAAGATGTTCAAGTATTGATGGATGTGTAGCGTGGCATATGAGAATTATTTTGGGTCCCAATTAAGTTTTTTTTTGGTCCACTTTCATTCGTATCCACCGTGGGAATGTTTAGTGTTGACCTAATTTGAAATTGCAAGTGTGAAGCATGTATAGTCGACCTTGGAGAAGGTTTTCAAGGTTGAGGATAGTAAAAATATGAGTTGAGATGTTGAATGTTGATAAGAAAGAAAGGATAGAGGTGTGTGATGCAAGTGATGAAAATTTACGAAGGGTAGAGTGCGAGTTTGAGCATAGTAGTGGGAACTTCAAAGTGGTGGACTTCTGAATGCAATGGGCTAAAGGTGTCCGCAATCATTCAAACAAGAATATGAAGGTGTTGGAGTTATTGTGGTAGATTCTTTGTTGCATTCAAAATTTGTTCTTTGTGTAACATTTATATTCTATCTTCTTTTCTTTCTATGGTAGTGAGCCCTAGCTACGAGCCTTTGTGGATAGTGCATCCTATTCTGGCAATGAGGTTTTGTACTAGTTTTGCAATTACTTATATTGTGAGCTAATCCTCACTATAGTTTTTCCCTCATTGGGTTTTCCACGTAAATATAGTGTTCTCATGTGTATGGTGTTGTTTTTTCAGTTATCTATATTTCATGCTTAAACATTTTAAGGGTTAATTGAATGCATGTGGATCTGATTACTTTTGAGGGTTTTATGTTTTGATTGGATACAATTGATTCACCCCCCTTTCAATTTTCTTGTTCATTTAACAATTGGTATTAGAGAAATGTTCCTTGGAGAAAAGCTTAACCACTGAGGTAGATCTGGGATGGAAAACAAGATAGAGAGCCCTAAGTTTGATGGCATAGACTATGCATTATGGAAGACAAAGATGGAAGGATATCTAGCATCCTTTGGATTTGAGATTGAAAAGGAAATAAAGACTCAATATATTGCACCTCTGAATGGTTCGAGCATAAGTGATGAGATTAAGGCCCATGAAATAAATGGTAAGGAAAGGCTTATTTTTGTGAATAGTCTTTCAAATTCTAAATTAGTAAAAGTTATGAATCTTAAGACTGCTAAAGAATTTTGGGATAAGCTAGAAAGTATTTATGAAGGAGATGATAAGGTTAAACAAGCGAAGTTTTAGAATTTGAAGGCACAATTTGAGACCCTATTAATGTCTGAAGATGAAACAATTACACATTATATGTAGAGGGTTAATGAGTTGGTAAGAGGTCTTGGTGCACAAGTGAAAGAACCTAGACTGGTAAAGAAAGTTATTCGATATCTTCCCAATTCTTACAGTGCAAAGGAATCTATTATTGAGGAAGTTGCAAATTTTAATACTTACACTAGAGATCAGTTGTTTGGCACACTAACTTCAAATGAAATAAGAAAAAATAGTTTGAAAAATGGTACAAAAGTGGAGACTACTTTCAAGGCTAGAAAATCAGAAAAGTTTGAAGATTCAAATGGAGAAGATCTTGATGATGTGGAAGATAAATTTGTACGAAGGATGAAAAAGGGCATCGGTAAGTACAAAGGTAAACTGCCTTTCAAATGTTTTAGCTATGGAAATATAGGTCACTATACTTCAAGATGTCCAAACAGAGCCGTGAATAAGAGTAAGGAGAAAAAATAAAAGATGATTAAGAGAAGTTACTATGTTAGAGAAGATGCTAGTATTTTTGATGATGAATCTAATTATGGAGATGATGATGAATACTTGTTCTTAGCTTTAAAATATGAATCTAATTATGATAACTCTAAAATTTGTGTGAATGAAAGTGTTATGGAAAAGAAGGATAATATTGAAGGTACTTTGGTATCTTCTTTTCATTCTAGACATGATAAGAACTATTGAGTTGTTGACAATGGATTCTCTAACCACATGATCAGAGACAAAAGTAAGTTTGTTAAAATTGAAAAGTATGATGGAGGATTAGTTAAATTTGGAGATGATTCAAGAGCTAAGATTTGTGGAATAGGTTCAATCAGTTTTTATGGCAAGCATAATACTGAAGATGTTTACTATGTTGAAGGCTTAAGGTATAATATTTTGAGTGTTGGAAAAATGTGTAGCAAAGGGTAGTATAATATTGTATTTTAGGATGATGGACGTGAGATTAGAAAAGGATTTGGAACTATGATTATTGCTGGTAAGAGGACATATGGAAATATCTATTAGCTCGAGGGTGTTGATGGTCATTTCTTTATGAGTCAGATTAATGAAAGCTAGTTATAATGGCACCAGAGAATGTGCCACATGAATTTTGACAATATGGTTAGAATCAGTTCAGTTCATACAGTAAGAGACCTACCAAGAATCATAAAGTCTATCAATATTGTTTGCAAAGATTTTCAATTTAGAAAACAAACAAGGAGTAGTTTCAAAGGAAAAGAGAAATCTACTATTGGACTAATGGAATTGATACATAAAAATATTTGTGGTCCTACAAGGGTAAGAAGTCTTCAAGGTGACAGGAATTTCATGCTTTTGATTGATGATTACTCTATAATGACATGGGTTAATTTTCTTAGAGAAAAAAATGAAGCTTTAGATATATTTAAAGCTTTTAAAGTTATGGTTGAGAATGAAATGGATTTGAAGATCAAATGTTTAAGGTTTGACATAGGTGGATAATTCACCTCCAATAAGCTTAACATGTTTTGTGAAGATAATGGAATAAAGAGGCACTTGTCTGCCCCTAGAACTCGTTAGTAGAATGGAGTTGTTGAAAGGAAAAACAAGACTGTTCAAGAAGCTACAAGGACTATGATGAAAGAAGTTAAAATACAAGAAGTCTACTGGAGAGAAGCAAATCATACCATTGTTTAAATACTTAATAGAGTTCAAGCCAAAGCTAACAACACAAAGACTCCCTATGAGTTGTGGTATGGAAGGATTCCCATTGTCAAATACTTAAGAGTATTTGGAAGAAAATGCTATATCATAAGAGATGAAGAAAATTAGGGAAAATTTGATGCAAGGTCTGATGAAGGTATCTTCCTTGGATATTCTACTAAAATAAAAGCTTATAGATGTTACAAAAAAAATCTAAGAAAGATTGTTGAAAGTGCAAATGCCAAGGTTGATGAAGATTTGTAGAATTCAATTGTTATAGATGGATATGTGTTAGATGAACCTACTTACAAAGAAGAAGAAGAAAAAGCTAAGGAAAAAGAAATGTAGAATGAAGAGGAAGAAGCTCCAAAAAAGAGCCCTAAGACCCCTAAGTATGTGGAAAGAAATCATTCCGAAAAATAGATTATTGGAGACAAAAGAAAATATGTATCAACAAGAAGAAAAGTTGTTGAAGCTGAGGTAAATCTATGTTTACTTTCCAAAAATGAACCAAAAACAATGAGTGAGGCATGCAAAGATGCATATTGGATGAAGGAAGTGGAAGAAGAGCTACAACAAATTGAGAAAAATCAGACTTTGGAATTGCTTCCTAGACCTAAAAGAAAGAATATAATTGGAACTAAGTGGGTATTTAGAAACAAGTTGAATGAGAATGGAGAAGTGGTAAGAAATAAAGCAAGGCTTGTGTGTAAGGGTTACTCACAAGTAGAAGGAATAGACTTTGAGGAAATATTTTCCCTAGTGGCTATAATGGAAGCAATCAAAATGTTTTTAGTATTTGCAGCACATAAAGACTTTAAAGTCTATTGGATTGATTTGAAGTCTACTTTCTTGAATGGAGAATTGGAAGAAGAAGTTTACATGGAACAACTAGAAGGATTTTAGTTATCAGATCAACCAGACATGGTTTGAAAATTGAAAAAAACATTATATGGATTAAATAAAGCTCCCAAAGATTGGTATGCAAGATTGGAAAGATATTTGAAAAAGGCATTGTATGGATATGCAAGTATGAAGGTGTTAACATTGATGTCAACAAGCCTGTATTTTCATTGGTGATAGTAGTGCACTGGTTGAGAAGAGACTGTTACTTTGATTAGTTGCATTATGTTGTCATCGGTGAAGTTTTTGATGTTAACCTTTAATGTTGCTTTTACAATATTTTATTTATGATTCATATATCGAGGATACTAAGAAAATTGATAAAATAAGGAAATAGGGTGTTGCAGAGGTGTTCTGGTTTTGCTTCAAATTTCTTTTGGGTTGAAGATCTACTTGTGTGGTTGGGATATGTTGGTTAGAGGTATTTAGAGAGGGTATATCCATAATTTGGGCTTCTAGATCAAGGTATAATGAAAGATACGTTCATCAACATATGAACTGGATTTGTAGTGTTGTGTACAAAAGTGTCTAGGAGAAATGTTCTTGCTCCATTTTTCTCTATAGATTGGCTTCATGACTTGCAGTTCTAAAGGAGAGTTAATAATGTTGTTCCCTTGCTTATGTCAAGAGGATTCATAGTTCAGTGTATTGGAAGGTCTTCTAAATTACAAAATATTGTAGTGTTTGACAGTATTGTTGGGATTAAGGTGTCTCAACCTTAGAGTCCTAATATTGATTTAATTTTATGTATTAATGTATTTATTTATATTATTTAATTTCCCATGGTATCATGTCATTAATTGGGAGCCACCGGCTGGGTGGAATCCCTGTTGGAGGTGAGTGGATGACACATAATCATCCCAAGTGGACATAGGCATCCCACTTTGGAATCTATGACATATGAGAGATTCTATGATGTGTCATAAGGCATCTTTGAATGCATGGAGAAAGTTGGTGCCCAAGATGGGTAATGATAGGATGTAAGAGAATCGACTATTTTTAGTTAATTATGGTAGATTCTCTTATAGATCCTATGAAAAATTCTTTTAAATATTTATGACATATTCTATGATAGTTGTAAGGCATTTGTCATAAGATGTTTTTAGCATATTCTAGGCACCCAATCTTGGAAGAATAATATTTGCATGTTTAACACTTGTGAGGGGTGTAAGTGAATGTTGTACACATGTCCAAATGCATGTCTAAGGAGTTGAATTTTGTTCCATGTGGATTTGGATGCTCCTTACCTTCTAGATGCTTCTTGAAGCTTGTAACACTCTATTTATTGATTGCCTTGAGTTGTAGAATGCATAGTTTGTTCATAGGTAATGAAGTGTCATCAAATTGTCTCCAAGATAGGTGTTTGTGAAGAAACACTTGTTGAAGAACTTTGTACTTGGTGATATCTTGTATTCATTATTTGAAGTAATAGAGAAAGTATTGTACTTTTGGAGGGTGGGGTTTTTTACCCAAAAGGGTTTTCCCTAGGTATATCTGTTGTTATTGCATTTGTATACTTGTTCTATTTCCATTATTCTCTACGTGCTTCTCTAGTTGTGATTGTTAAAGATGTTAAATTATTTTTTTGTAACTCTCCCTTGCTTAGATTAGTGTAGGAGGTTTTTTTTGCTCACCCGACTTCCTTTCAGTTGGTATCAAAGCCTGATTAGCCTTGGTTCCTTTGTTGGGTTAGAAGGGTTTTTTGAGTTGATCTTTGTTTCAATGGGAGTTTTGCAGAAGTGTGTGTTTCGTTATCTTGTTGCAAGAAAGAGATGGCAAACACATCTAGAAGGATTGAGATGGAAAATTTTAACGATTGTAATTTTAAGTTGTGGAAGTTCAAAATGGAACACATGCTCATTGACCATGACCTATGGGCTGCTATTTATGGAACCAAATCATTAGACATGAAACAAGAATATTAAGATCTCATGGATAGGAAAGCCAAGGGTCTTATTAGACTCTATTTGGCTGATTCCATTCTACTAAATGTCCATGAAGAGAAAAATTTTGCTTCTCTATGGAAAAATCTTGGTGATGTCTATTGGGCTAAATCCCTGGTAAACAATCTTTTCTTGATAAAGATGTATTCTCTGAAAATGAAAGATGGAGATTCTGTTGTAAATCATCTAAATAAATTTAACATGTTGGTTGCACAACCGGATTTTGTTGGAGCCAAGATTGATGAACAAGATCGTTGCATGCTCCTTTTCTGTTCATTGTCAGACTCTTGGGATCACCTAGTAATGGCTATTGGAAGCACTACTTCCACCTTCAATATGGATGAGGTTGTTGCCTCATTATTATCTGAAGAGATGCAAAGGAAGTCTTCTAAGATGGCCAAGGAGGCCCTTGCAGTTCATGGAAGAGTTGAGAGAGGCAAAAATAAAGATAAGAATTCTAAGTCAAAGTCTCTGGGGAGATCTAAGTCTTCTGGTGAGAAGTCCAAGGCAAAATATTGGAACTGTGGTGAATTTGGTCACATTCATAAAGATTGCAAGAAGGAGAAGAAGAAGAAAAACAAGTCTTTCTCTAATTTTGAATCTAAGAAATCATCTCAAGATGATGGAGAAGCATTTATTGCAGCCTTGGCAACCCATGCATCGGATGATGTGTGGTTGATAGATTCAAGTGCATCCTTTCACATGAATTACCATAGAGATTGGTTCTCGAAGTATGAGGAGTACAATGGTGGAGAGGTGTACCTGGGTGATGACTCTCATCTGAAGATTGTTGGCCGTGGAAGAGTCAAAATCAAATTGATGGTGTCTTGCATATCTCGAGTTTGGGATGAAACCTACTTTTTGTAAGTAAACTGAATGATTCAAGAGTGCAAGTTGTTTTCTCTGGTGGAGGATGCAAGATGAGAAGAGGAGCTATGGTGTTGGCTAAGGGAGTTTCTATTTACACTCTCTTTTAGCTTGATGTATGCATTGTACAATGCAATAGTTCTTCTGATGTACAAAAGAAGAGACCTTTGGATTCTTCATCCTCACCATCAGATTATGTAGAGAAGAAGCATGTTAGAAGATACATCTGATGGTCGTGCATTTTGGGTACCTAAGGGTGCTCATTCCATGGAGATGAAGCTTCTTGTAGAGAACACAATGTTATGGCACCAACGACTTGGTCACATTAGTGAGAAGGGTCTTAGAACCTTGAAAAATAAGAGCCTTATTGAAGGCCTTGATGATTGTAATGTCAAGTTTTACTTTTGTGAACATGGTATATATGGAAAACAACACCGTGTTTATTTTTACTCTAGTTCTCATAAGTCTTCTACAGTTTTGGACTATGTTCATTCAGATGTTTTTGGTCCTATGAGTGTTCCTTCATTGTAAAAATCTGTATATTTTGTTTCTTTCATAGATGATTATAGTAGAAGGACATTCATTTATTTTCTCAGAAGTAAAGCTGAAGTCTTTAGTCGATTTAAAGAGTTTAAGGCCTTGGTAGAAAATAAGACTAGCAAAAAGATTAAGTGTTTGAGGATTGATAATGGTGGTGAGTTTTGTTACATAGAGTTTGACAAGTTCTGTAAAGAGCACGAGATTGAGAGACATAAGATGACTCCCTACACTCCACAACAAAATGGAGTTGCAGAGAGAATGAAAAAAATGTTGATGGAGAGGGCTAGGAGTATGTTGAGTTGTGCTAGCCTTGAACAAAAGTTTTGGGCTTAAGTGATAGCCACTACATGTTATTTGATCAATAGATCTCCTACACCAAAGCTTGTTGGAAAGACACCCATGGAGGCATGGTCCGGTAAAAAGCCTTCGACGAAACATCTTAGAGTATTTGGTTGTGAAACTTACACTCATGTTTCAATTGAGAAGAGGTATAAGTTGGAGAACACAACTATTAAGTGTATCTTTATCAGCTATGGTGTTGGTGTGAAATGGTACAAGATTTGGGATCCAGAAAATCAGAAGGTTCTCTACAACAAAAGTTTCATCTTCAAAGAGATGAAACCTTCCTCTGTTGAACTGAAACTAGAGAAAGAGGAGAAACAAAAGAAGGAGATGGCTATGATTCCCCCTAGTCCAAAGAAAGAAGAACCAAGTACTCCTATTGGAATTGATGACAAGGAGAGCTCAAGAAAGTCTGAAAGTTCTAAACAAGAAGAAGATCCTCAACCTCAGCCATTGAGGAGGTCTACACGAGTTAGGCAACAACCAAAAATGTTTAGATCTTCATTATTGGATTCCAGTTGCATATTTTCCTTGATTACTAATATTGATGAGCCTAGGGTGGTTAGAGAGGCATTGGATATGAATGATTCAGATTATTGGATGCAAGCCATGGACAAAAAATATGACTTGTTTAAAGAAAAATAAGACTTGGGATCTAGTACCTTTTCCTGATGGACATAAACTTGTTGGTTGTAAATGGGTTTTCAATAAAAAGTGTGGTCTTGATGCCAGTGTTGAGAAGTATAAGGCACAGTTGGTCACTAAGGGGTTTTCTCAAGTGGAGGGAATCGATTATGGGGAGATATTCTATTTTGTAGCAAAGCTAACATCTATTCAACTTTGTTGTCACTTGTAGCAACATATGACTTAGAAGTGGAACAGATGGATGTGAAGACAAAATTCCTTCATGGTGATTTGAAGGAAGAGATTTACATGTCACAACCAAAGCATTTGATTGAAAAAGGTAAAGAAAATTTGGTTTACCAATTGAAGAAGTCTAATTGTGGTTTGAAACACTCTCCTATAATGTGGTATCAAAAGTTTGATACCTATGTGTTGTCTTTGGGATTTCAGAGATCTAAATTTGACCCTTGTGTATACTTTAAAACTGATAATGGTCACATTCTCATTATTGTCCTATACGTAGATGATATGTTGTTTATTAGGAATGGTAAAAGTATGATTTCAGATTTGAAGTTTCAGTTGTCAGCATAGTGTGAGATGAAAGACCTAGGTGCAGCTAGGTACATTCTAGGAATGGAAATCATAAGAGGAAGAGCTAACAAAAAGCATTGGTTAAACAAAATTAAGTATGTGAACTCAGTGTTGGAAAAATTTAACATGGTAGATTGTAGATAGTTAGTTGTTCCTGTGATGCAAGGGATAAAGATTTTTGTGAACGATTGTCCAAATTCTCTGGCTAAGATGGAGGACATGAATAGAGTACTATATGCAAGGTAGTTGGCAGTTTGATTTATGCAATGGTGTGTATGAGACCAAACATTACCCAAGCAGTGGGATTCTTAGTCGGTTTATGGCTAATCTTGGATGGGTGCATTGGGATGTAGTTAAGAGAGTGTTTAGATATCTATGGGGCACTTCCGAGTATGCCTTGTGTTTTCATGGTTATCCTACTGAACCTCAACATTCTGTGAGCATTCAAGAATATGTGGATTTAGATTGGGTAGGTGACATTGACAAAAAAATATTCGCCAATGGTTATGTGTTTATAATGTTTGGTGGTGCTATCAGTTGGATGAGTAAATGAAAGGATATAGTTGCATTTTCCATGACAAAGGAAGATTATATGGAAGCCAATCATGCTTGTAAGGAATCCATTTGGCTTAAGAGATTGTGTTCTAATATTGGTTTACATGCAGGACAAATTACTGTTTGTTGTGACAATCAAAGTGTGATTTTCCTAGCAAAGAATCCTACTTTCCATGCTAGAACAAAGCACATATATGTTCAGTATCATTTTTTTCATGATATGGTAGAAGATGGAAAGGTGAAATTGGAGAAGGTTGACACTTTGGTGAATGTTTTAGATGCACTAACAAAACCAATGAGCATGGAAAAGTTCAGATGGTGTTATGATTCCATGAGCCTTGGGGCCCTGAGTAGATGATTTCGTATGACTCTCGGCAGGTCTTCAAAAAGTGGGAGAATGTTGGGATTAAGGTGTCTCAACCTTAGATTCCTAATATTTATTTAATTTGATGTATTAATTAATTTATTTGTATATTTAATTTCCTATGGTGTCATGTCATTAATTGGGACCCACTAGCTGGGTGGCATCCCTATTGGAGGTGACTGGATGACATATAATCATCCCAAGTGGATGTAGGCATCCCACTTTGGAATCTATGAAATATGATAGATTCTATGACATGTCATAAGGCATATTTGAATGCATGGAGAAAGTTGGCACCCAAGATGGGTTATGACAGGATTTAAGAGAATTGGCTATTTTTAGCCAGTTATGACATATTCTCTTAAAAATCCTATGAAAAATTCTATGGCGGATTTATGACATTTTATGATAGGTGTAAGGCATATATCATAAGCTATTTTTAGCATATTCTAGGTGCCCAAGCTTGGAAGAAGAATATTTGCATGTTTAACACTTGTAAGGGGTGTAAGGGAATGTTGTACATGTGTCCAAATGCATGTCTAAGGCATTGAATATTGTGCCATGTGGATTTGGATTCCTCTCACCTTCTAGATGCTTCTTGAAACTTGTAACACTCTATTTATTGAGTACCTTGAGTTGTAGAATGCATAGTTTATTCGTAGGTAATGAAGTGCTATTAGATTGTCTCCAAGATATGTGTTTGTGAAGAAACACTTGTTGAAGAAGCTTGTACTTGGTGATATCTTGTATTCATTATTTGAAGTAATAGAGAAAGTACTATGCTTTTGAACGGTGGGGTTTTTTACTTGAAAGGGTTTTCCCCACATATGTCTTTTGTTATTGCATTTATATACTTGTTGTTCTATTTCCATTATTCTCTATGTGCTTCTCTAGTTGTGATTGTTAAAGGTGTTAAAAAAATGGTTGTAACTCTCTCCTGCTTAGTTTAGTGTAGGAAGCTGTTTCTACTCACCCAAATTCCTTTCAAGTATTGTTTGGGTAAACATAATGTTTATAATATTTAGGTGAGATTTGTTGCAAAGGAGTTTTTTGGTTTCCAAGATGTTCTTGGATCATGTTTAGGTGAAGTTTGTTGTCCAGAAGTTTCAGATTGTTCAAAGGAAGCGTGTAATTCAAAGTTTAGTGTGTTTGCATGGGTAACGATCGACCTGGTTTTTACACTACATTCAAAGATGTTCAAGTATTGATGGATGTATAGCTTGACATATGAGAGTTATTTTGGGTCCTAATTAAGTTTTTTTTTGGTCCACTTTCATTCCTATCGACTGTGGGAATGCTTAGTGCTAACATAATTTAAAATTGCAAGTGTGAAGTGTGTGTAGCCAACCTTGGAGAAGGTTTTCAAGGTTGAGGATAGTAAAAGTATGAGTTGAGATGCTGAAGGTTGATAAGATAGAAAGGATAAAGGTGTGTGATGCAAGTGATGTGAATTATCAAAGGGTAGAGTGCGAGTTTGAGCAGAGCAGTGCGAACTTTAAAGTGTTGGACTTCTAAATGCAGTGAACTGAAGATGCCTACAATCATTCAATCAAGACTATGAAGGTGTTGGAACTATTGTGGTGGATTCTCTATTGCATTGAGAAGTTATTATTTGTGTAATATTTCTCTTCTATTTATTTTATTTCTATGACAATGAGCCTTTGTGGACAGTGTGTCCTATTTTGGCAGTGAGCCTTTGTACCAGTTTTGCAATTACTTATATTGTGAGCTAATCCTCACTATGGTTTTTCCCTCATTGAGTTTTCCACGTAAATCTGGTGTTCTAATGTGTATGGTGTTGTTGTTTCAGTTGTTATCTACATTTCATGCTTAAAATTTTTAAGGGTCAATTGAATGCATGTGGATCTAATTACTTTTGAGGGTTTTATGTTTTAATTGGATACAAATAATTCACCCCCCTCTCATTTTTCTTGTTCATTTAACAAGAGAACTCTTATGTAAATAGTTTGAAGATAAATCAAATCACTTGTCTCTAGTGAATCAATTGACAACCATCAAAAGAGCACCACATAAGCATATGTTTGATTTTAATTTTAGGTTTCAAAGAACATGGAATAGGATTCCATAATTGGTAAGAGATTCACTTGAATATGATTTTTTGTACTATTTAAGAGCACTAAATAATTATATTCCATTGATGGTCCAATCCATGGGTAGAAGAACATTTTTTAGTTCCTCTTAGATAGATATCAGGTCTAAGAATAGCCTCATTCAAGCTAGAAAATTGAACTAAGGCATCTTATACATATTTTTCCATAAATACAACCTCCCATACTATCTCCAAATCCCGCAATAGCACCCATGCCATTATTAGTTATTCAAACAATAGCTCAAGAAAAAATACTATAGTTTAATCCAATGACTTACAAGAGGTAAAGAGCCTTCTCTACATCTTTGGAAATGAGTTGGTAACTCTTAAAATGCAGCAAGATAAAATTATAGGCCCTATCAAATGCCTTACCAATCTAGTCAGCCTCATAGACCACCATTTCAAGCTAATTCCCAAGGCCAAAACCAAGCTATTAGTGCTAAGCCTTTCTAAACATATATTCCAAATGCTATCAGCACTTCCAAAGCATTATTTTATGTCAAAAACAACTTAGCACAAGACTATGAGTTGTTTTTTCCTTGTAATCAACCACACAACCAAGCCTCTTATCCAAATGGTGTTATCAATCAAACATTGATGGTACAAAATGTCTTTATTCCCAAAAACACATCACTTGGAACACTATCATAGCAATAATCTCTTCAAGAGTATGTACCAAATGATGCTACATTTATAAATTGGAAAAGGGAAGAGTTTTATGGATTCAACCAACACCAAGGACAAAATCAACCTTGTAATTCTATGGAAGCTAATACAAGGTCAAAGAAAAGGGTTGTAGAAGTAGAGAAATCAACTGATAGTGGTCCTTTTCACCCTTCTCCAATGTTTAAGGGGTTTTTGGTCCATCTTTAGCCCCAAATGTGCAAGAAAAATAGATAAATCATATTGTTTTTGGTAAAGAACAACCTAAGATACACACTCAACCAACACAAGTACATGAAGGTGTTGTTGTTACTAAGGTACAACCAAAGGTTAGTTCCATTCATTTTAATATTCTTGATTATAAGAATAAAATGAATGTGAACATATCAATGTAAGAATCTTTGTCTATTCATGGACAAAGAGAGATTTTACAAGATGCTTTATCTAGCCTTAGTGTCTCAAATGGGTCATCAAAAGAGCAACCAAAATTTATCCTCACAAACACACTTGAGCCAAAAAGTGAATAGAAAATAAATATTCAAATCCCCTCCCTTCTACGTGTCATTAGTCATTGGTGACCATTTAGTTCACCATTACATGATAGGTTCAAGGGCCAACATTTTGGTCATGCCTAAATAAGTAGTTGACAAGCTTGGCCTAGAGTATGAGCCTCTTTCAAAGGGATTTGTACAACTTGATGGAATAACCATAAAGAATATGGATTCCATTAAGGTATTGAGTCTCAATTTGTATACATGTCCTAACTTTTTAATCCCCCCAAAATATCTTTGTCACTGACCTCCCACCTTACTTTGCATTGTGTCTATCTAGAGATTTTATAGCTAATATTAGGGTATATTTATCATTATATTGGTCTCACATTCTTTTTAGGACTAGTTATGGCACTGGGGTCACCATAAATTTTGAACCTATTTCCAAAGACCATATTGAACCCTATGTGCCAAGTGTTATCAATGCCAATTGCACCATATTTTACCAAGAGCCTAATACTCAAATAGAGGGTATACTTGATTTGTTACTTGATGAGGGAGATCCAAAAATCATGAATTTGATCCATACAAACACATAGAATAAGTTTCTCTTAGTATTTCTTTCTTTCATGGAGATGATTCATTTATACATAACCTTGTGAAAACTAATGAGCAACATTTATGGTGTTTGAAAAATGTTTTTTGATGGAGCTAGAATTGGAAATGGTGTAAGAGGAGGTGTGATGTTGGTGTCTCCAATAAAATAAAGGTACTTTTCAACATTTAGGTTTCAATTCAACTGTAAAAATAACACAATTGAGTATGAAGCTCTTATACATGGTCTCCAATGGGATAGGAAGAGGAAAATAAAGTGTCTCCAATTTTTTGGTGATAGTGAATTGGTGGTAAATCAGGCAAGAGGGATGAATGTTACCCAACATTATTTGTTGGCCATATAAGCATAGAGTGTAGGATCTTATTAAGGATATTGAAGTTTTTAGTGTGTAGTCCATTCCTAGAGAAGATAATAAACATGCTAATAGGTTAGATACCATTGGTGCACAATTTTACATTTCTAATGACATAAAAAAATGTGCACCAACATATTAAGGTTGTTGAAGGCTAACTATACCTAATAATAATATCCATTTGTAGTTGTTTGAAAGTGGCCAAAAATAATTAATTTTCTACAATAATTTGGGTTCACAACTAAAACTCAAGAAAAAATACAACAAAAATATGAAGACAAAATCATCCAACTAAAGTTAAAAAAATTTCCAAAAGGTTTTGTCACTCTTGAATCCATTTTTAATGTTGATAACCAAGATAGAAGAGATAAAATCAACATGACCGTTAAGCATTAATACCATGAAGAGGTTGCCATATTTAAAGACAAACTTCTCAAGCTTGGAAAGGTATGTACTCAAGAAGAAAAACACATATTCCTTTATCTTTTCCAAGAACATAGAGATTTATTTGCATGGGAATATGGCGATCTTAAATTTTTTAATCCAAAACATATCATTGAGCTAAAACAAGTGCCAAACTTGTTAGGAAAAAAAAGGCCTTTAAACCCAAAATTAGAGCCTCTCATAAAGAAGGAATTGAATAAGTTAATACAAACCAACATAATTGTTCCTAATAAGCACACATATTGGGTTTTAAACTTGGTACCTATGAGAAAAAATAATGGAGAGTTAAGGTTGTGTGTGGATTTTAGAGACCTAAATAGAGCTTCAAAATGTTTTTCTCTCCTTGATGGCTATTATGGTTACAATTAGATATTGGTTAAGGAGGAGGACTAGTTTAAAATAGACTTCACTATAAAATGGGGCATAATGGCTTATAGGAAAATGCCTTTTGGTTTGTCTAATGTAGTGGAAAATTTGAAAAGAGCCATGGATATGGCATTTTAGGGGATAATTAATAAGATTGTGTTGATTTATCTTGATGATATTACAATACTTTCCAAGCATGCTAAAGACCATTTGTCTCATATTAAGCAAGTTTTTGATTGGTGTAGGTAATTTTGAGTTTCACTTAATCCCAAAAAATGCATATTTTTAGTTCATAAAAGATATTTTTTGGGTCGCATTTATCCAAAAAGGATCTTGAAATTGATATTGATAGAATAGGTGATATTCTAGAATTGCCATTACCGAGCCACAAGAAAGGATTATAAAGATTTTTTGGATAATTAATTTTTTTAGGAAGTTTAATCTTGATATTGCACTTATGAAAGCACTAATGTATCAATTTTGAAGAACATTCCTTTCATCTAGACAAAATAAATGATTTTTTTTAAAGCTATTAATCAAGTCATAACACAAGATCCTACTCTCATATATCCTGATTTTACCAAGGATTTAATTTTATATGTATTTGTGAGTATAGAAACTATTTTGACAATGTCGGTACAACAAAATGATAAAGGTATGAAACAACTAATAGCCTTTTTCAATCAAGGTTTGAAAGAATATGTCGAAAGGTATCATTTTATAGAGAAAAAATTTCTTGTTACTATAAGGAGTCTCAAGAAGTTTAGGCATTTGGTTTCTAACAATAACATTTATTTAATGGTCTCACATCCAAGAGTCAAGGAATTTCTTTTGATAAAATATTTGAATGAAAAAAGAGCAATTTGGATCACAAAGGCGATGTAGTGTGATGTGAATATCAAAGTCACAAATATGATTAGAGACAAGGGATTGTGTGAACAACTAGCTTAAATTTTTTATGATGATTAAGATGTTATAGTGCTTCAAAATGATCAAAAATTAACATCACCTCCATTACAAACAAGTTGGACTCAAGCTATGCTACATTTCCTACAAACAAGTGAGTGTCCTTAAGGCTTGTAAAAAGCTCAAAGAAGGTATTTTAGACTTCGATACAGTCCTTACATTGTCTTGGAGAGATTATTATTTAGAAATGATGCAAATGGTGTTAGTTTAAGATACATTGAGACAAAACAATTTGATTTTTTTTTGAAAGAATTCCATGATAGATCAATAGATGAACATTTTGATCTAGGAATCATAACCTTAAAGTTAATGAGAGTAAGCTAATACTGGCTCATATTTTTTAGAGATTCATATTCATGGGTCAAGAAATATAAAAAATGCGATTTCTTTATAGGTAAGCAAAAATTAGAAGCCCTCTTTCTACATCCCATTCAATTAGAACAAACTTTTATGAAGTGGGTTTTAGATTCCATAGGGATGATTAATCCACCTTCAAGTGCATGTCATAAGTGGGTGTTAACAACCACTGGTTATTTTACAAGGTGAATAGAAGCAATAGAATTCAAGGCAAAA
Organism: Sequoiadendron giganteum; assembly: GCA_007115665.2. NCBI lineage: Eukaryota > Viridiplantae > Streptophyta > Pinopsida > Cupressales > Cupressaceae > Sequoiadendron > Sequoiadendron giganteum. The sequence goes on along the minus strand of CM021108.1, from coordinate 276,568,207 downwards.
AATGAGACTTTAGTTTGGGAGTTCTATGAAGACATAGTATTTAGGTTACGATTTTCTAATTCAATCATCTTTGATAATACAATGAATTTTGTTAAGACTAGGATAAGTGAGTGGGTAGTCAAACATGAAATCCATTTGAGAACATATTCTAAATACTACCCCCAAGGAAATGAATTAGCATAATCGACCAATAAGAGTGTTATCCAGATTATCAAGAAAACCTGGGGGGAGAACCAAATGCCATGATATACAAAACTAAAAACATCCTTATGGGCTGATAGAATTTCTCTCCTAAAAATTCCATTGGTAACTCACCTTACATGATTGTTACATGGCAGAGAAGCAAGGCTGCCCATATCACTTAAATTGCTAGCTAGGAATGATGGAAGAATATGTAATGGAAATAATATTTGCATAAATAATGGGGTTGGAAGAATTTAGAGATAAGGAAATGCAAACAATGGAGTTTCATTAAGCCCAAAAAAAGAAATCATTTGACAAGAAAAAAACCACTTGAGGATTTTAAAAGATCTTATTCTTAAATTGGATGAGTTGAAGACTAGGCATAAAAGGTACACTAAATTTGACTCCACGTAGAGTGGACCATATATGATTTCCAACAACAAACAACACAATGCCTTCCAACTGTCTAAGTTATATGGTAAATAACTACATATCCCAATCAACGAGATATATCTTAGGAATTGTTATTGATATTTTTTCACTCTTGTACATATTAGAATAGATTTTTCATGATGAATAAGTGGTTTTTCACATTCTTATAGTTTTTTTATTTCCTCCAAGTGTTGATGTACAATTATTTTTTCCATTAAGGCATTGTTTTTAGTTGTGTTTTAGGGGATTTTCTATTTATGTCTTTTATTTTGTTGGCCATTTGTAGGCACTAAAAACTATCCATCAAGTCTTGTTTTTTATTTTTAGGTTACTCTAGGTCTTCCATGACTCTATACCCGATATATATCCAAGGCCAATGGTTTCAAATTCTTAGCATGCAAGAACCCCATAGAGGTCACAAAAGATGTTATTATTTCATTTTACCTAGGCCCAAATATTCAGTAGGGAAATTTAGAATGCTTTATAAGGTCATCATTTTTTAGTATAGTTCTTTAAGAGTCTTAAGTCATTACATAGAAAGCATAAGTAATATTTAAAATTCTTGAAGTGCCTAAAAAAATGAACTTTCAATATTCACTAAGTCCCCACAGTAGTTTAGAGGGAGGTTTTAAAAAAATTCTCCTTTTGATAAGTTTTTAGGGTTTATGGAATGTTGCATGAGTGTGAAATAAGTTGAAGGAATCATCCTCCATACTTGGTGAGGAGATTCATTTGTTGCCCTATTCATGGCACGCTACAAAACCAAGAAGAGAAAATATCATGTGGCATGGAATCTAGAGATGTTTTAGGGATTTATACCCACATTGAAACTCTTACATGGTTCCTTTCACATTTTTCCAAGTATTCCTTGAGGTATGCCTCATATTTATAAGGGCTAATAATTTATAATAAATTCAAGAGTTTATATCAAGTCTTAGAGTTGCATAATAATGTCATCAGAATGTGCAGAAAATAAGATCAATGAAAGGTTACTAGATTCACTAGTTTCCTGTCCATAAAGAGTGAAGGGAAGTCACATATTGACTAGTATAAGACCTAAAACCTTTTCTAACCCTAAATTTTATTAATAAAATGTATAATAATATATTTGGAGCATCATCAACACTATCCATTAAGTTTAATTAGAGTCAATCAAATCCTTCAAGATATATATCTTCAGCTTCTAGAACTTTATGCATATTAAAGACCTTATCAAAATGTTGTAAAATCCTCTCAAGGTTTTCAATAGGAGGTTGAGAAAATCATAGTGATGATAAAATTAAGTATGGATAAACTAGAAAGACACAAGATAATCATGGAAAATTTCATATCTATAGAAGGATGATGAGGGTTCCCAAGTGTATATAAAGGAGTGGAAAATTTGGTAAGGAGAAACAAACTCATAGTGGGCTTGAATTTTTTTTATGATTAATGTTAAAATTATTTGAATGCAAGATATTCTAAAATGATAAGAAGTGAGGCATAGGTGATGGTGTGTTAGGGAGTATACTTAGAGATAAAGACAACTCAAAGAACAATTCAAAAGAGATAAAATGATAGTAAAAAAAAAGGTTCTAGGGGACTACAAGAGACTAAGACCTTAAAGACATGAATAGTGGTGATTACTATTAAAGAGGTTAGTTTCATGCTTGTATGATAGTATTTCAAGAACATTGCATTTAAAGATTAAAGACACTGAATGAAAATACATGAATATAGCATAAGTATTGGAAAAACAAAGATAAACAATTGAGAGGGGGGGTGACTCAGTTGTCACAGATTATTCAAAATTATTAAACCTTACTTTACTTATTCTTAGATCTAATAAAAGAACATTAAGCATAAAAAATCACCACATCAGAAAACAAAGAACACCAAGATTTTATATGTGGAAACCTTGTTAGGGTAAAAACCACGATGGATGTCAGTCCACAATATTATACCTTGTTAAAAGTATAGATATGAATAAAGAGAATGCACATGCATTCAGAACACTGCCTAGAGCTCACTACTTAGAGAAGACACTCTGTATTACAAAATTATTCAGATTAAACCATCTGAAGGACTTGAACTGAGAAATTAGCTTCTTCAAAAGCCTGATTATAGTTTTGATTAAGCACAAAAATACTTCTTCACACTTCACTCAATCTTCTTCATACTCTGCTTTGCAATCAAATGATTTGATCTTTATTCACACATACCACTTGCATACATCACATTACACACACATACACATCTCCATCTCAAATGAAGAAGACAATCGCTCTTATATATCCGCTACATGGAATTACATCAACAACTTGTCGACCAAAAATAAAATGATAAATGAATTACAAACTGTCGGCCCAATTCATGAACAAATCTCAATGTGCACCAACCGAAGTCAGTCACAACATAATGAAGACCTAAAAAAACATCCTTGAACATTCCAAACATTCAAAAATTAATTAACAAGGATCCACAACACGCTACAACCATCATGTCGGCCAAGAACATGAAAACCCAAACATGCAAAGGAAAAAATCTCTGATCACGAGCACATCGATCAAAACATACGTGCAACAAAGATAGAGCATGATCTAGAAAAATCAATGAATATTATAGGAGTATACACAACAACTCAAATTACCAGAGTCATGTTTTCTACTACAAGAAATACTAGCTACAGTAACAAAATAACTGTAGGAACACAAAGACTCACAACTTGCTCAAATCTTGATGTGCACCTCTGAAACTTCTGGTACATACACTAGATAGGCTCACCAACAAACCATTTAATCTGCAACTTATGAATACAAACATACTGAACTTTCCAACATGTTGAACTTCATAGACAACCTTCAACATATTTATTATAATTTTCTCAATATCCTCGACATATACAGCCTTCAAGACACCAATGCTAATAGTGTTGTCATCAATGAAAACCACATATCAACAACTCAACCACAACATCCAACAATCTCCCCCTTTGGCATTGATGGCAACACATGATGTGAAAAATACACCATCAACACAACTAACTCTACTTCCAACAATCTCCCCTTTACACATTGCTCTTCTCATACTGTTCTTCTCCCCCTTACTTTTAGCTCTTTCATATTTTTTCACATTACTCTTCTCCCCATTTGACATCAATGGAAAATTTACACATGCTCTGAATCACATATCCGAATCATCTGACTACTCCCCTTCAGTAGCAACCACCACAACATCAATCTGAATCAAGATATGACTATAAGTGCATGAACTGATGCAAAGATTATGCATCTTAGTTCTAATTAGGAGGGGTAATCACCCATAACTTCTCTATGAGATGCTCAAAAGTATCCTTAGGCAATGGCTTAGTAAAGATGTCTGCAATTTGTTCCTTAGTAGACACATACTCTAGTCTAACTTCTTTGTCACTCACTTTGTCTCTCAAAAAGTGATATTTGATAGATATATGCTTTATCTTCGAATGCAGCGCCAGATTCTTAGAAATGTTTACTGCACTTGAATTATCACAAAATATAGCAATAGGCTCATCATACTCAATTTTGATATCTCTTAGCATCTGCTTCATCCATATTACTTGAGTACAATTGTTTGCAGTAGCAATATATTCTGCCTCAACAGTAGATAAGGAAATGTAATTCTACTTTTTACTAACCAAGATACCAGCTTCTTCCCCAAGAAGAAGGCACCACCACTAGTACTTTTCCTGCCATCCACATCACTTGCCCAATCTGCATCAGTAAAGGCACTCAAAGTAAGATCATCATCTTTAGGATACCAAAGGCCAAAATCAACTGCCCCTTTCAAGTATCTTCAAATTCTCTTTACAATAGTCACATGCGATTCCTTCGGATCAACTTGATATCTGGCAACCATACATAAAAAATTCATGATGTCAGGTCTGATCTGAGTCAAATAAAGCAATCCACTGATCATTGACCTATATCTTGTCTGATTTTCCTTGGGATAATCATCATTTTGTGTTAACTTGCATCCGGTTACCATGGGTGTACCAACAGGCTTTGAGTCTTTCATGCCAAACTTTTTCAGTAGCTCCTCTTACATATTTGGACTGAGATATAAAAATTCCATTATCCAACTGAATGATTTGCAATCCTAAAAAGAACTTCATCTCTCTGATCATAGACATTTCAAATTCACTCTTCATTTCATCAACAAACTTCATACACAAATCATCATCACCTCCAAAAATGATGTCATCAATAAAGACTTCAATAATCAATTCTTTATCATGATCCATCTTAAAATACATATTACTATCAACAGTACCTTTATTAAATCCAAGCTTCAACAAGTATTTATCCAGTCTGGCATACCAGGCTCTAGGGGATTGTTTGAGTCCATACAATGCTTTCTTCAATCGAGAAACCATATCTCCTTTATCAATCAGTTGAAATCCATCTGGTTGCTCAACATATACTTCTTCTTCTAGCTCACCATTCAGAAATGCTGACTTTACATCCATTTGAGAGACTTTGTAGTTCTTAAAAGAAGCTTAAGCAAGAAACAATCTTACATCTTCAATTCTAGCAAGAGGGGCAAAGGTTTCTTCAAAATCAATACCTTCCATTTGTGAGTACCCTTTGCATACTAGTCTTGCTTTATTCTTGACCACTTCACCTTGTTCATTCAGCTTATTCTGAAAGACCCATTTTGTTCCAATCACATTTTTGTCTTGAGGTCTGGGAACAAGAATCCATGTATCATTTTTCTCTATCTACATCAGTTCTTCCTTCATTTCTTCCATCCAATGTTCATCTTTACATGCTTCATTGACATTGTTGGGCTCAGTCTTAGAAATTAGACAATACTCTTCTGCAATTCCTCTTCTAGTATGCACACCTTTTTTCTTATCTCCTATAAACTAATCTTCATAATGGTTTTACTTTACATACCTCAGAACTTTAGGATTCTCTTGAACTTCTGGTTCTTCTATTTTTTCTTCTGCACTTCCACTAGCCTCTCCTTGATTCTCTTGATTCACCAGAACAATTTGGACTTGATTATGTGTCTAAGAATTTTTCCTTTTATCATTACTATCAAGTTGGTTATTTGAATCATATCCACAATATCTGGATGATCTAGCAGTGTCTTCATCAACTCTAACATTTTCACTTTCAACCATTTTCCTTAATCTTCTATTATAGCACCGGTAGGCCTTGCTTTTAGTAGAATAACCCAGAAAGATTCCTTCATCACTCCTAGCATCAAACTTGCCTATATCTTCATATCTCTTGATGTAACATCTACTTCCAAAGATTTTGAAATATTTAACGGTAGGCTTATAACCAAACCATAACTCAAAAGGAGTTACCAAAATTACTATTGACATTTACCCGGTTAAGAGTATACATAGCAATGCTTACAACTTCTCTCCAATAGATATGAGGTACATTACCTTCCAACATCATAGATCTAGCAGCATCTAGAATTGTTCTATTCTTTCTCTCTACAACTCTATTTTGTTGAGGAGTCCAGGGAACAGACAACTGTCTTTTAATTCCATGCTCTTCACAAAAAGAATTGAACTCCCGGGAAGTGAACTCACCACCTCTGTCTGACCTTAAGCATTTTATCTTCAAACTTGTCTCATTCTCGACCATAGCTTTGAAACTTTTGAACTTCTCTAATGCTTCATGTTTTTCTCTCAAGAAAGCAACCCATATCATCCTAGAGTAATCATCAATAAGCAACATAAAGTACCTTTCTCCTTGTAGACTTATGATTCTGGAGGGACCACATAGATCGGTATGCACCAGCTCTAGTACTCCATTAGAATGATGTTGTTTTCTCTGAAAGGAAACTCTAGTATGCTTTCCCATTTGACATTCCTTTCATATGGTGTTAGTAGGCTTCACTAGCTTAGGAAGATCTCTTAGCTTGAGTGGAGCTTATCTTGACAATGTTATCAAAATTCACATGACACAACCTTCTATGCCATAACCAGATTTCATCAACTTGAGCAATTAAACAACTTTCACTAGAAGCATTCAAGTGAAAAATATTACCTCTTGTCTTTGTACTGAAGCAATTACATTTCCAAAACTTCCTAGTATCCTGCACTTACCATCTTTGAACTGAAGATTGTATACTTTGTCGACCATCTATCCAACACTCAACAGATAATGCTTCAAGCCTTCTACATAAAGGACATCATCAGTATTATATTTAACACTAAGAGAAATAGTGCCTCTGCCACAAATCACACCAACATTGTTATCTCCAAATCTTACAACACCACCGTCATAATTCTCCAAGCTTACAAACTTTCTTTTGTCACTAGTCATATGATGTGAGCATCCGCTATCAATCACCCACTCATCCTTTTCTTCAATTTTGGCTGCAAGAGCTTTCTCAACATTCTTATTACTAGTAGATTTAGTGGACACTTGACCATTTTCATTGATAGCAATGAATACCCATCCATCCTCATTTCCATTTTCTTTATCATATTCTTCATCAGTAACACTTTCTTCAACATAATAACATTTCTTTTGAAATCTAGGCTTGTCTGGTTTGAACCTAGGAACTCTTTCAGGATATCTTGATGCAAAATGACCTATCTTATTGCAATAGAAACATTTAATAGGAAAATTTCCTTTGTACTTACCTTTACCTCTGGCTTCTCTTTTCACAATTAGTGCTTCCAGCTCTTCTAACTCTCTTTCTTCATCTTCAATCTGTTTCATCTCATCTTCATACTTGAATGTCTTTCTAAAAATTTCTCCCAGATCATATCTCTATTTGTTTCTTTCAGATACAATAGTTTTAAATGCAGATTCTATCTTAGGGGAAGAGTCATCAAATTCACTCAACTCAAAGGTAACAAGCTTACCAATCAACACATCTCTTGTCACATGTGTTACTGTCTTGAGCTCTTCAATAACATGAGCTTTTGTTTTGTAAGAAGTAGGCACCTAAGCACTTTATCTACAATCTCTTCTTCATCCAAGATTCCACCGACACATCTAATACCCATCACTAGTTCATTTACTTTTTGCATGAAAAAAATAATGTTTTCATCTTCGCCCATTTTCAAGTTTTCCCACTTGCCTTTCAGACTTTGTAGCTTAGAAAATTTCACTTGTGCATCTCCTTCATACAATGTTTCTAGCTTCTTCCAGATATCATGTTTTTTTTTCACATCCATCATGTTTGTCATCTTTGAATCTGTCAGAGCACTCAACAATGCTTCTATAGCCCTGATATTTCTTTCAACTTCTTTGATCTCATCAGGAGTAGAGGGACCATTTTGAGGAATAACATATATGTTCTTTGTAATATTCTAGAAGGGTTCACCAATGCACTTCAAATGAAACTCCATTCTATCCATCAATAAAGAGTAGTTTGTTCCATCGCATCTAGGACTATCCTTCTTGTATGATGCCATCTCGGATCACCTCAAGCTATTAAACTTCTTTGGAGGAACCTGCTCTAATACCAATTGTTGGCAAAACAAGGATAGACAAATGAGAGAGGGGGGGGGGGGGTGAATCAGTTGTCACAAATTATTCAAACTTATTAAACCTTACCTTACTTATTCTTAGATCTGATAAAATAACATTAAGCATAAACAATCACCACATCAGAAACACAAAGAACACCAAGATTTTATACGTGGAAACCCTGTTAGGGGAAAAACCACGGTGGATGTTAGTCCACAATATTATACCTTGTTAAAATTATAGAGATGAATAATGAGAATGCACACTGCCTAGATCTCACTACTCAGAGAAGACACACTTTATTACAAAATTATTCATATTAAAACCATTTGAAGGACTTGAGCTTAGAAACTAGCTTCTTCAAAAGCCTGATTACAGTTTCGGTTAAGCATAGAAATACTTCTTCACACTTCGCTCAATCTTCTTAACACTTTGCTCTGAAATCAAATGATCTGATCTTTATTCACACATACCACTTGCATACATCACATTACACACACACACACATCTCCATCTCAAATGAAGAATACAATCCCTCTTATATATCTGCTACATGGAATTACATCAACAACTTGTCGACCAAAAATAAAATGATAAATGAATTACAAACTGTTGGCCCAATTCATGAACAAATCTTAATGCACACCAACCGAAGTTGGTCACAACATAATGAAGACCTAAAACACCATCCTCAAATGTGCCAAACATTCAAAAATTAATACACAAGGATCCACAACACGCTACAACCATCATGTCAGCCAAGAACATGAAAACCCGAACATGCAAAGGAAAAAATCTCTGTTCACGAGCACACGGATCAACGCAAACATGCAACATAGATAGAGCATGATCTAGAAACATCAACGAATATTACAAGGGTATACACAACAACTCAAATTACCAGAGTCATCTTTTCTTCTTCTAGAAACACTAGCTATAGTAACAAAATAACTGTAGGAACACAAAGGCTCACAACTTGCTCAAATCTTGATGTGCACCTCTGAAACTTTTGGTAGATACACTAGATAGGCTCAACAACAAATCCTTTAATCCACAACTTTTGAATACAAACATATTGAACTTTTCAACACGCTGAACTTCACAGACAATCTTCAACATATTTATTATAATTTTCTCAATATCCTCAACATATACAACCTTCAAGACACCAATGCTAATAGTGTTGAAATCAATGACAACCACATATCAGCAACTCAACCACAACATCCAACAATAAGGTGTCATAATAGTTAATACTTAACAAATGAAAAAGAAAATACAAGAAACATAATGTTGATGGTAGTCTATGAATGAGTTGTTGAATGAATGATCAAACCACCATAACATTTCCCTTTTGAAAATCATATAAAAGGACATTCATGTAAACCTATCTATTATTGTTAAATTCCAAGACATGTATAATGGCCTTTGTAAGTGTCATAAAAATCCTATAGAACTCAAAATTTCCAAGCACATCCATGGTAATGGCTTCCCACAAAGGTTGTAAAGGATTCATAGAAGGAGATTTAATAGTAACCAAGTACACGTTTTATCATGAATGAAGTATATAACCACAAAAAGAAGGGAGTCTGATAGTGTTAAGGGGTTGCCAATGAATGATATGAAAAACTAGCAATCTACATGTGATAATCCCTATAAATACAATCAACACTCACAAAGGGAGAATATTAAATACAAATGAAGTGTTAATGAGTGATAGAAAATAAATAGACAAGCATGATGAGATTATTATATATAGGTTTCTAATGTAGAAGAGTGAAGTAAATAGTAATCAAGAAGTCTTTAAGCATTCCTTTAAATACATAATGTTGAAAGTGTGATTGTAATCATAGTATAGGTTAAATACACTAGATATTAATGAATTTTAAGCCATATTATGATTACAATCACATTTTGGTGCTAGAAGGAGGGCTTTACTAACTTTATTTGATGAATTTATCTTAATTTTTTTGTGAGTTGTAGTTTCCAGAGAAATGGCAACACTTTTGATGGCTACAATGACCGTATTGTGATGCGTCGACATATAGTGATGAATATGATTCAAGATACAACAATACATATTAAATATGGTGATGCTAATTAAATATAGTGACACACTTTTTTTTTTGACTAATATTGTAATTTTTAATTTTGCAACGCATTCAATATAGCAACACCATTGATGTCACTATTTTTGTGTAGAGTGATGCATCCAAATTTCACAAGAGCAATGAACTTCAGCTTCAACTACACATTTGATAGATTCAACAACACATTTGATTTCGGCGACACTTTTTAATAGTAAAAAATAGAGAGCTAATTTTCATGTGTGTTTTAAATTTTCAATTTCATATACTCTAATATTTTACTAATATCTGGTTTTATTTTGTGAGGCTAACTAGTTTTGCAGATTTGAAAAACTTGAAGTGAAGGAGCACACTATCATTTGACCATACATTGTAAAAGTATTTTTTACACTTATGGGATAGTTATAACCCATCATATGCTTCTTTTCTTTATGTTTTAGGACCACTAAATTTCCATTAGGCTTAAAATTCACAATTACTTTAAGTCTTTTCAAAGTTGGTTAAAAATTGAAACCATACAACCTCATTTTGCAATATTGGTTAAAAGTGGACAAAACAAACAATGGTGCTTAAAATTAAGTAATTTTACTATATTGGGTTAAAATGAATGAGTTCCTGGTGTGATTTCTTTTCCTGTTTACACTTGTAGTGCGTATCCACTCCCCTTGCACTTCATGATCTTGGGTGAAGAGAAACACTCAAGTGTACTTTCTTATTTTTGAGTCACTCTAAGGACTTGCTACATATCCTCTCCCTTTGTGCTTCGTGAAATCTTGGGTGAAGGTAAATAACATTTTTCTTATTAAGAGAGAACCTACTAGGAGATACATCTCACAATGGATAACTCCTAGCTATTCTTACAAGCATGTTTACCGACGGGATTTAAATAAAGGTTGTGAAATTATAATGAAACTAGCTTCAATCTTGGGTGACAACATACTACACTTAATCCATCTCTGAAAGCGAAAGGAAACGGTTAAGGAGCCTTAAGTGGCTAGCTGATGGTAGTGTACGTATATTGTTCTCAATTTTTTGTTATCGAAAACTTTTGTGTAGCAGCCAACCAAGTCCATTTTCAAAGCGTTCTTTAAAGTGGTGCATTGGAATTTACTTCCAAGAAGTTACTTACCAAGTTTGATTTGTGGGTTAAGGCATAAAAGCTTAAAGAGAATTAAATCTTTTGCTTTCTTTTCCTCCATGAGTTGCATGTAAAATCATCCCTTTGGGGCATGAGGTAAGCCCACTAAGAATAACACACCCACTTGAGCTAGGATTGTTATTTCTTGTGAGTCAATTCGACACATTGCTTGGTTTCAAACAACTTAAACACACATCAACATGTTCATCGAATTTCAAACCCTTTGGATTAAGTGTGAATACCTTTGAAAAGTCCTATATTGATGCTTGTCCCTAAGGATTTCATCTTTAGAGGCTTTTAAATATTTGGACTTATATCTTAATTCACACTTTCCAAAGTTAACATAGGGAACTATGGCCTTAGCTTCTTGATTTTCACATAATGGACTTTGTAGAATGAAGGTTGCTTAGACATAGACATTTTTAGTTTGAAATTAATTAATACTTTCTTGATGTGGTAATAAAGAAATCTTACTAAATCAAAGATTAAAACCAAATGAACACACCACACATTGGTCTTATTGTTGAGACACATTGACTCCCCAAAACAAACAAAGTGAAACAAGTATTGTCAACATTGAGTCCAAGTACTATTACCAAAATCATTGATTTCTTTAGGTTTTATCACTTTAGAGGTATAACATGTTTCTCACCATCTTGGTCTTATAAAACAAAGGTCCCTTTTAGGTTAACATAATTTGGGTCAAAACATTCCATCCATCTTCATCACATTTTACATTCCACTTCACAAACAACTTTAAAAACTTTTGGACACATCAACACTCTTTAGCTTAGGAAATTATCAAACCAATCCCCTAACTTAGCTATTTTGTGTGTGAAATGGATCCTTTTCCATACATTTAGTTTAGTTAGTCATCACATTTTTTGGACTAGTTTATCTTAAAGGTCACTTAAATTTTATCGCACAAACCTTGACACAAGGATCAACCCAATATACAAATCAACTAACTCCATCCCTTGTGCCAAGTCAAGCTTTAAATCCTAGTCTTGCAACTAGGATTGCCACCAACCTTGGTCACACTCTCCCTTTAGAAGGCAAAAAGCTTTTGGGTACTCAAAACACCAACCTTCCCCAAAACAAAAGCTGGACACCAACATTTGGTGCCCCATCCCATTCTTCCACTACCATTCCTGAGCATCCTATACATCCATACAAACCAATTGCATTCCATAACACCATGACAACCTTGAAATTTCAAGCACAACCATCTTCATCCATCACCATGAGTACCACAAGTGTTCGTAATGTTACACAAGGTAATGTGAACCAAGTGTATCAAGTAGACAAGCAAGGGAAAGTTAACACCCTTACATAAAATCAACCCTTAACACAAAAAGGGACATCTTCATCCAACCACCTAATTGGCTCATCAAACCCATTGGTTTCACAAAACACATCAACCCCATCTATCATCAATCCAAATCAAAGAAACACATTGATCACAAATACCATCAACCAAGGGATTATCTTGGTCCCACATCAAACACAACAAGGTAACCCTCAACACATTTGTCAAGGGTACCCTTCGAATCTATTGACTCAAATTCAAAATGTGCCATTGACATCGCAACACCAAATGATAACTTCATCTTTCCCATTGGTCCCCCACATCATGCAAAATCAAATGGGGACCCAACCTTAGATTCCTCCATCCCAATTAATAATTTTACAAGTATTTTGAAATAAAAACAACTCACACACACTCACCACACAATAACCATCTCAAATCAACCCACAACCCACTCACATAATGACCACTCAAACTCCATCTCACATATCCCAACACAAAAACACTTCCACGTTGCAAGCACAACAAGATCACACTCTATCTTTGTAAAAAGAACAACAAGCTTATCAACAAGCATTGCAAGCACAATAAGCTCAAGCTCAAGCTTTGCAAAAAAAAAAAGCCCAACAACAAGCGTTGCAACAACAATAAGATTATCAACAAGCATTGCAATAACAACATGCCCAAGCACAAGCCTTGCAACAACAACAAGCTCAACAACAAGCCTTAATCGCACAACAAGAAGAAGCTCAACAACAAGTCTTAATCACACAACAACAACAAGAAGCCCAACAAAAAGTGTTGCTAGCACAAAAATACACCCAACAACAAGTGCTTGTGCAAAAACAACATGGTTTATACTATAATCCCCAACAAAAAATTATCAATACCACTATACAAGGAACATATACACCACCACCTATATCATCCTCATCTTTGCAATATATGAATCCATCCTACACACCATACAATACCCCATCATATCAAAAAACCCACTTACAAATCATCCACCATCCCACAATACACAACATATGCTCCTCCACCAAATTCATAAGATGATGTGTCATCACAACTCAAGACACTCGCACAACAGATCCAAGAAATTAAAATGGGGAAAACAAAGAAGCCACATGTACACAAAAAAACTTGTGTCCATACCCATTCGATAGGAACATCATAATGATACCTTTCTCACTTAGTTTTGAGGTCCCCAATTTTGATAAATACAAAGGGAAGGGAAATCTTGTACATCACATCAAGTAATTCCATTTTATGTGTATGGAGGTTGCCTACAATGATTCTTATTTAATGCACATCTTTCCATGCAGTTTGGCAGGCCCAACAATTGATTGGTTTTCATAGTTGTCTCTAAGGATTAAGAACTTCCAAGAAATAATCAATAGGTTCATAGAACATTTCTCCTTCAATATTGACATGGATGTAATCTTAGAAGAGTTGTATACTATCAAGAAAAACAAAGGAGAATCCTTCGCTGATTTCCTACAAAGACGAAGGCAAATAGATAGTAAAAGTAAGTGGCCCATTCCTGAAGAGCAACAGGTGGGGATCATCATCGCAAATGTTGATCTAGAGTTATCCTTCTAGTTAAAGATTCAATGTGTCACCACTTATTCCGAGCTTATCCCTAGGGCCCTTAACATAGAGAGAGCCCTAATCTCATAGGGAAACACAAAAGCATATAGAGACAACCACCTATCAACCAATTCTAATGACAAGCCCCGCGCGTGGGCAAAGAATAAGAATGTAACAAATGATGTCATCGTTGATGCTAAAGTTGTCATTAGTGCTCCTAGGCAAAACACCAACCAACCAACACATAAAATAATATACAAAAAACCACCCAACACCATAGAATGACCAAATCAATAACACCGACATCCAACAAAGAGGACCCCCCAATAGGAATAACTACCCAAAACACACCATTGGGGGAACCTATTGAATTATTCATGTGAAAATTGGTACAAATAAATCTGATTATGCTCCCCAATTTCCAAAACTATCAAGAACCTCAAGTTAAACCAACTTGGTATAACGAAAAGGATCTTTGCGATTTTCACAAGATCATAGGACATAAAACATCAAGTTGTATGAAGCTGAAGAACATTATCCAAGACCTTATAAAAAAAGGAGATGTGACTATCGATGTACCAACAGGTAACCAGGACCTCAAGATATACAAGAAATCAATGTCAGATCACAACAAAGGGAATGACAATGGCAAGGGGAAAAATTACACTAACGTAGGGCATGTATATTCCAACGTGGTCGCCTCTTGTGATAATGTTGTAAAAATAATTACCACCAAATGGCCTGGTGTAGAGTGTGGGGTCACCACATGACATGGAAAGTTTACAATCCAAGGAGCTTCATCTCAACCTAGGGCATAACCTATATTTCCAACATTAAACCCTAGTAACTACAGTCTCCTCAACCAGTTAAAGAAGACCCATGCTCAGATCTCCATCCTAGAATTGTTGAAGCTATCCATCACACATAGGGATATATTAGAAAAGGATTTATCAACTTCCTCCATTCTTGAGAATATTGATACATAACAGTTTCAAGCTATGATAGGGAATATCACCACACCCCATATTCTTACCTTCTCAGAACAAGATCTCCCAACACAACCATCTCACAATTGCACTTTGCATCTTGAGGTCATTGTTCATAAGAATAAAGTTAAATGAGTCTTAGTAGATGGAGGCACTGGTCTAAACATTTTCACCCTTCAATTGGTTAAAATCTTAAGTTTCTCAGAGGATCTTATTGAAAAGACACAGAGTACAACCACAAGGGCATACGATGATCAAGAACGGGTGTCTCAAGGAATCATAAAACTACCTATCCAAGTGGGACCCATCATTGCTAAAACCACATGCCAAATCTTGACCTTCCCTACAATATCCTACTTGGTTGACCATGGATTCATGCCATGCAAGCAATACCTTCCGCGTACCACCAGTGTTTCAAGTTTCCCTTTAAGGATAAAGAGGTTACCATCCATGGTGATCCTAAGCCCTTTTACTATTGCAAGAACCTTGAGGCTAAGTTCTACAAGATCTCCCAGATACCTAATAATAATGAAGGCCCTACATCCTCTCCCTCATTTTTTGACCCATCTTCCCTTGCATCTACCTTGAAATCCAAAATACCCATTGTGCATAATATACCCAACATCAAGGAAGTAATCAAGGATAATGGTTGTGGGGATTATAATCTAAGGAAGGACACTTTTGTGTTGGGAGAGTTACCTCTTTCCCCTAAATCTCATGGAAAACCCCAACCTATCAATAAAGTGGCTGAAACATGAAAACTTGCATCTACCACCTTCACCAAGTGGGGGGACTTGAACAAAGAATATTTCAATGAGGAATATATATCTAAATTTCTCTATCAGGACAATCTACCCATGCCCATTATTCCAATGGAAGATGATAATAAAGGCTTACAACTAATGATGGGATGGGGTTATAACAAGAATGAAAAGTTGGGACAAAATGACAATGATTTTCTAGAACCCATCGTTCCTAAGAGACGTCCAAAGAATCTTGAATTAGGATGTACTATTAGCAAGGTGACCCTTATTGGCAAAGGTATATCTAATAAATGGTTTGAGGCTTCCTCTTGGTTACCAACATCACATGACATGACCATAGATGACTTTCCTCTTGACATCATAGTTCTATTTGAGGATACCTTTATATTTATGATAACCACAACATCTTTCACACCAAATGACCAAAATACTGAATTAAGCCTAGTATACCCCCAATTGATTGAATGGGACCAACGAGGACCACCAATTCTAGATATATTAAAAAATGATGAAGCAATCTCAAAATTTATGGGACTCCGCAACAACTTACCATCTGGGGATCATAAGGAAGGATTTGACATAGAGCTAGACACATAGGTGTACTATGGAGAGACGATTAAATCCCCCAATTGGAAAATTGATGACATGAGAATAACATGTAGGTCTTTAAGTGAAAACCACACTGCGGAACTTTCAGATCACAAAATGGTAAAAATAAAGGACGCATCCAAAGGTGAAAACCTCTCTAAGGTGCCGAAGGATGAGAGATTCAATCTCCCCCTTAGTGAAATATAAATAGAGAAATTAATAGTATTGGCAGAGAAAGCAACTCCAATGAATGTGGGAACATAAGAGGCACCTAAGATAACCTTCTATGTCAAGTCATTGTTAGATGAAGAACAAAAAAAATTAGCAGTGTTCCTAAAAGAGAAGGGAAAACTTTGCATGGTCCTACACATACATGCCTAGAATTGATCTTGAAGTGGTTGTACATAACTTAATAGTCTATCCTGAAGAAAAACTAGTAAAATAAAATTTGAGGAAGATGCACCCTCAGGTAGCATGCCTGGTTAAACTAGAATTACAAAAGCTCATTGATGTCTAATTTATCTGACCAAATGACTATCTTGAGTGGGTTTCCAACCTGATACCAGTCTCCAAACCCACTGGGGCATAAAAATATGCACAGACTTCAGGGACTTGAATAAAGCATGTCCAAAAGATTATTTCCCTCTTCCCAACATCAACATCATTGTCGATCTAACCGCAGGACATGAAATGTTATCACTTATGAATGGATTTTTAGGCTACAAGCAAATCATGATCACTAAGGAGGACCAACATAAAATTGTATTCACTTGTCTCTGGGGAACATACTATTAGAACATGACGTTGTTTGCGCTAAAGAATGTTGAAGCAACCTATCAAAGGGTGATGACCCTAATCTTTCATGATATGATCCATAAAATTGTTGAATACTATGTGGATGGTATCTTAGCCAAATCAAAGACAAGGAAAGAGAACATAGAGGTATTAGGACTAATATTTGAACTAATATTTGACAGGCTCGAAGAGTATAAGGTATAACTAAATCCAAAAAATTGTGTCTTTGGGGTTACATCAGGCAAGCTTCTCGATTACATAGTCTCACAAAGAGGGATAGAGATAGATCCAGCAAAGGTGAAAGAAATCCTAGACATGGAACCACCCCAAACATTGAAACAAATGTGAGGTCTACAAGGAAGGTTACGATCCATTAGGAGATTCATAGCGCAACTTTCAAACAAGATCCAACCTTTCTCAAACTTACTCCATAAAGGAATAACATATAAGTGGGATGAGAAATGTGCAAAATCTTATTAGTAGATCAAGGACTATTTATTTACACCCCCTATTCGCATGCCACCAATACCAAACAAGCCATTGATCCTATACATTTCAGCCACATCAGCAACACTAGGTTCTTTTCTTGCCCAACACGATGAAATAGGAAAGGAAAGAGCCATCTATTACATCAGCAAGACCTTGGTAGGATATAAAATGAATTACTTTTCCATCAAGAAAGCATGCCTCACAAAAATTCAGACACTGTATGCTAGCACATCAAATCAAGCTTATTGCTAAGGTAGACCCATTAAAATATCTATTATCAGGCAAATCTCACTGAGAGAATGGCTAAGTGGGTAATGATCTTGACAAAATTTAACATAGAATATCTAGAGTGTAAATCAAAGGACAAGTAATTGTGGATCAACTAGCAGAAGCACCTATTTATGTAGATAATCCTTTGATATCTAAGTTTCTTGATGAATCAATATTTTTCCTCAATGCAGTGGATCAACAAAAAATGTACTTCAATGGATCATATACCTAACATGGATCAGGGATGGGTATTATCTTTATCGCCCCTCAAGGTGACTATATACCAAAGTCATACCATCTATCCTTTTCGTGTACCAATAATATTTCCGAGTATGAAGCTCTAATAACGGGGTTAAGAATAGTAGTCCAGTGGGAAATACATGAGTTAAAAGTCTATGGGGACTCGCAACTGATTGTTAACCAAGTCAACAACAACTACCAAACCAAGGTTGATAAAATCAATCCTTCTGAGAAGATGGTAGAGATTCTTCAAGACTTCTTCATTGATATAACCTTTGAGTAGATATCCCGTGTAAACAATCAAGCAGTAGATGCCATGACCATAATTGGGTCTTTGTTAGACATGCCACACAATGTCCTTCAATGTGAAATCTTGGTAGAGAAGCTTCTCATACTAGCTTTCAAAATACCTAAATATAAATTTGTGTGTGTAATTGTTGGTCCTGGTTCCCCATGGTATCACGATATATTCACCTATCTTAGTAGAGGTATCCTCCCATATGATATCACCTCTAACCTTAAGAAAACCTTCAATAAAAGAGGCATACCAATTCGTCATCTTAGGTGATACCCTATATCATAGAATCATAGAGGGGACATTACTACGATGTCTTAACCAAGAGGAAGCCTTGACCACATTAGCATAAGTACATGAAGGAATTTGCAATTCCCATTCTAGTGGTATGACCTTATCCAAGAAACTGTTGAGGACGGGGTATTACTGGCCAACCATGGAAAGAGAGGATCATCATTATGTGCAGAAATGTATCCAATGTCAACAACATGGAGAACTTATCCATGCTCCAATTCAGGAGCTCCAACCAATTCTCACACCTTGGCCTTTCTCACAGTGGGGGCTTGAACTCATAGGAAACATTACCCCCACCTCATCTAATGGCATCAAATTTATCATCACAACCACTGAATACTTTATGAAGTGGGTGGAGGCTATTATTATGACTTACATAATAGGGAAACAAATCTCCAAGTTCATCCTAAACTACCTTATTTTTTTCTATGTGTTTCACAAGCCCTTATCTCATATAACAGAACACCCTTCAAAAATCAAGATGTAAGAGAGCTATGCCAATGATTCAACATCCAACATCAGTTCCCAACCCCCTATTACCCCCAACACAATGGTCAAGTTGAGGCTACAAACAAGACCATTCTAAAAATCCTAAAAAGACGGTCAATGAAGTTGGCTATGATTGGAATTTACAATTAAATCCTACCATATGGGCTTATAGAACTAGTATCCACATGCCTATAGGTTCAAACCCTTTATCCTTAGTCTATGGATCCAAAGCCATCCTACCTATTGAGGTCAAGCTTTCCTCACTATGAGTGTCACTGTAGAATCTAATCACTGATGAAGATTATAGGGTATCTCGACTAAATGAGTTAGAATTCTTGGATGAGCGTAGTCTTGATGCCTTAAATTATTTGCAAGCTTATAAAAACTGACTAAAATGAAGCTACAATAAGAAGATCAAGAGTCGATCTTTCTAGGTAGGAGATATTGTCCTGAAGCAGAATCAAAAGAATGTTCCAGATCAGGATAATAAAGGTAATTTTGAGCCTAATTGGTTGGGCCCATTTATTGTCATAGTGAGCTATGGATCAGGGGGTTACCAATTATCAATGTCTGAAGGAGAACCCTTGTAGTAGCCAATCAATAGTCTACATCTCAAAAAGTTTTATGCCTAGGATTGAAGGGTGTAAAATCAAAAAAATACAAAAAAACAAAAATCCAAAAGAATAGGAAAAATGATTGAAAACAGTAAAGAAAAAAATCATCCTCTAGTGAAAACCACTTCGGTGGCACTTTGGGAAAGTACCTTGGTGAAAACCTGGCAAGCAGGAACCTTACGTAAATAAGAAAATCCATCTATCTTTGGCTCTTTTAGCTTATCATGCTTCACATCGCATCCGCCATCGCATCACTAATCCTATTTATTCCATCACCCATTTGCATCTGAATCATAGGTGGATATTGTGTAGGTATCATATTCCCATTTAGTACTACCTGGCACATTCCTATGATTAGTTTGTCCTGCCTATATTGAGGTAGTCTATCATGTCACACTGGGGGAAATGTGTTATGCTTGCTTTGGATTGGGTTCTTGTATATCTTAAGGTTATTCAAAATCTCTCAAAAGTCCCAAAAACATTCATAAAACTTCATCTAAATCCAAAAACATTTGCAAAATCGAAAAAAATCCCAAAACATTGAAAAACTTGTAAAGCCAAAAATACAAACACATTTGAAAACTTGTAAAGAAAAAAATCCAAAAACATTCGAAAAAGTGTAAAGGGAAAAATCGAAAACATCCAAAACACATCAAAATCCCAAAATAGTTCAAAAAGTCATAAAATAAAAATAAAAATAGTACCTTGTAGAACTACATTGTATTTGAGCTTAAACGTAGGCAAGACCATCACTAATGTGGCCCCGTGACACCCTAGGTCAGTCCTTTAGGAGTCCATCATAATAAACTAACAATCCATCAAGTGTTCATATCTCATCAATAACTGGTCAACGTCAGTTCAACTATGTGGTCTGTGCATGTATAACGTAGGCAAGGCTCATCTTTGATAAGCCCCCGAGGCCCTGGGTCAATCCGTCTTAGGTCTTGGTCAAAAATTAGAAAACACCAAAACATTTGAAAACTCAGAAAACTCAAAACATTGGAAGACATTCAAAAACCCTAAACAACCTCAAATAATCGAAAACATAAACATTCAAAAAGACAAAAAATAACCTCAAAAACATTGCAAAAATACCAAAAACATTGAAATATTCTATAAAATACCAAAACCATCCATCCCATTTCACTTTCATCTGCAACAAGCCTCCATTCATAATAAATCAATCATCATCTTCAAATTTTGGTAAAACAAGTAGAAAACAAGTATCAGAAATCATGAAGTATGAACCTAAATGTCAAAATCTAAAGTCTAGATCATAGGTAACCGAGTCGGTAGCATTTGTATCAATGGCCTATAAAACACTTAGTCTTAGTCAAAACATTTGATAAACATGTCCGAGGATGCATCCTTCCTACAATGGGCATCAATATCAGAAATCACCTTAGCTAGGTTACTTTGGTAAGAGATATAGATAGCATTGACTGCTTGTTTTTTATCCTTTCTTATGATTTATCTTATTGACCCATTCCAAGGACCTCTCGATGATGTCTAAAATGATTTAGAGAGAAAGGAATGGGCCATCAATCATCATCTTTCGGTTGTTGTGATTGTGGGGTATTCTTGTCAAATAATTTTGGTGCATACTTGCTTAGTTGTGTGTAGGGAGGTCATATAGAGTAGATTGTTGACTATTGCGTATGCTTTGATCTGAAATATTCTAGACTTCTTAACTACATTCCAACGAGGTTTTCGTATGTCAAGATTTGAGCAATCACTATCCTATCTATTTGCAAAGTCAAAGTTCATCACACTAGATACGACACCATCATGATTATTAATACCTTGATGCATTATGTCTATGTGTTATATCAAACATAAGGAATAATGAAGTGTCCCAATCCTAGAAATGAGCAAATCGTCGATCATATCACCATATCTAATAGTCTTGATGACTCATGGACTTGTTGGATATCTGAATCAATCTCAAAATCAATGGTCAACATCCATTCATCTTATTCTTCTATCTTCTTTCCATGCTAACATGGTATCATGAAAATCAACAAAAAACATAACTACATCCATCTTGCATCCACAAATTGTTAGCATATAAGAATCTTGCATAATCATAGCATACTCATATCATAAAGAATGAAATCATCATATAGAAAGTACGAAAAAGGAAAATAAATCCATCTCATAGCATATCATAGAAAGATACTGAAAAAGAGAATGAAACATCCATTCTATTGCATCCATAACATATCATATTGTATAAACATCACATCATAGACCATCTCATATCACAAAGCATACATAAAGAAATGCATCCATAACATCCACATTTGCATCCATAACATATCATACATAAAGCATAAAATAAATACATCACATCACATATCATAGGGCATCATATCATAAATCGAATAAGGCCATCTCATATTTCATCAAAAATCTAAATGTCATGATAAAGGTATCATAGTCAATGTGTATGCCAATATCATGACAAGTACATATACAAGAGGCTATCAAAAATAAGCTGGTGAATGTGTATACATGTATAAATCAGGCTATCTCTGGCTACCCTCCCCCAACTATCTCACTGATGGCTGACCATCTGAACCCTTGGGTGCAGCCCCACTCCTTTGAGAATAATCAGGCTACTAGATCTCTCGTGGGACATCTTGGTCATAAAGTGTCATGTAGTACACTGCCTCTAAGATAGCATCCTTGTACATTCGTACAGACACTACTTGGCCCTGGGCTACCACTAACACAATCTCTAACTGTAATCGTTGCTAGTCTCTTGAGCCAACTGTAAGTCCAGTTGTTGTCACAACTATCTCTCATGGTCTCTCTTGGCTATCACAACCTATAGCTACTACTGTAATCGGTCTCTCTTGACCGTGAGGGCCTGGATCTATCCATCTCGAGGATATGGCTACACCCACACTACTCTAGATGTTTCCGATCTTGACGTGGTGGTGGTGGTGGTGGTGGAGGTGGCCCTGGAATTTGGCCCACTACCTGATCTTGCTGAACCTGGTCT
This sequence comes from Sequoiadendron giganteum, assembly GCA_007115665.2. Lineage (NCBI taxonomy): Eukaryota > Viridiplantae > Streptophyta > Pinopsida > Cupressales > Cupressaceae > Sequoiadendron > Sequoiadendron giganteum. Next base: position 276,545,171 of record CM021108.1, on the reverse strand, counting down.
TGATGACCCTCATTATAGGGAGGTTACTGATCAGCTTGCTATTATCCTTTTCCTTCTCCCCGACCTCTACCTCTGCCTCGTGGATATCCTCCCACTAGATCTGTCAAGCGAGTGGGACATACCCACCATGCATCATAAGATGGGGTGGTCCCTAATCATACATCCATGGATGGGAAACCAATTGTCGAAGTTCATTTATCACTACCTACGATAGAATCAAGGGCCCCAGGCTACCTCTCTCTGTGCCCAAGTGAAAACTATTGTGTAATCATCTGGGGGTACATCCTGCACCTCTGCAAATTGCCAAGAAATGCAATTTGGAACATAGTATGCTCCCGCCTCTAGATGTAGCGGGCCTTCCTAGCAAAGAATAACTACCGATGGTCATCAAACCATGTTGGAACCTAGAGCCATGGCCTACATCTGAAAATAATCATATCATCTATGACCCTCCTCTAATATGGTATCCTTATAGGCCCGTATGCTATAAGGTCATCATTGGTTAGTATATGTAAACAATGGGCTCCTCCTAATCAATATCTATGAATACCACAATGGGTCTCAGCATCGCAATGTGCTCATATGCCCAAATGTGAAGGAGAGTAACATCGGCTCCAATACCCCTCTTGTGGTAGTATACTGCTTGGTGCATATCATGATACAAAGAATCCAACATAACTGAACCCCACGCATACTGAATCATCCCATGAATCATGTCATGCCATGCTATTCCACAACCTTGACTCAAACCTCTACATTGTCGATCTGGGGCAATCACACCAGAAATAAGGGCAACTACAACCAATATGAAAATTGGGTCTCATCCTCGGTATAGCTCCAAGTCAATCTGGGAGATTACTATAATGATATCATATGACTGCAAGAGCTCATGGCATGCATCCATCCTAGAGTTGGTGTCATAAATGACTCGCTTCCCATGAATGGGAAGCCACATAATCTACCAAATGTCCTCCAAAGTGATGGTTGCCTCGCTAGTGGGAAGGTGGAATGATGATGTCTCATTGTGCCAACGCTCCACAAACGTCGTCATCATTGCCAAGTGAGTCTGGATCTTAGGCATGTAAGCAATGAATCCTAACCCAAGGGCTCCTAGAGACTCCTGCTGGTCCACATGGAAATGGTGTTCCTCTACAAGAAAATCAAGATGGTGCTCTTGCAACATGAGAGGTTGAATATCCTCCTGCACGCATGAGGGAAAATAGTGTCAATTTGACTAAAAACTTGGAAATTGATTAGAATCTAAGTGTCCAACTCTTGAAACTACGAAAGCATCACTCTTTTCAAAGTGTGCCACTTTATCCTTCTTGAAGGTGTGTCGTTGTATTTCCAATGCGTTGCTATATCTCAATAGTGTATCGACATTTAGGCACGTCACTATACCAAAAATCATTGGCGCATCACTATATAAAATCAAGATGGTGCTCTCACAATATGAGAGGCTGAATATCCTCCAACACACATGATGGAAAATAGTGTCAATTTGACTAAAACTTGGTAATTGATTAAAATCTAAGTGTCAAACTCTTGAAACTACAAAAGCATCGCTCTTTTCAAAGTGTGTCACTTTATCCTTCTTGAAGGTGTGTTGTATTTCCAATGTGTTGCTATATCTCAATAGCGTATCGGTATTTAGGCACGCCGCTATACCAAAAATCATTGGTGCGTCACTATATAGTAAGTGCTTCACTATAATCAATTAGCGTCATTAGACTAAAAACCCTTGATGCATTGCTATTCACAACATGTGTCGCCTTAACCTATGTGCATTGCTAGACCCAAATTGATTGACGTGTCACTAAAAGGGAAGTGCGTCACTATAAAATCAATAGCGATGTCGACCGTTCCAAATGCGTCATGATATAGTGACGCCCTAAAAGACCAAATTGAAACCCTAAAAAATGCAAGAAAATTCGCAAATGGAGAAAAGTTTTGAAGCACATACCCAGGGTCCTATGTCTACTCGACGTTGGTACTCTCGAACTCTATCAGAAAGGTGTGTGGGAAGCTCATGTCGTGCCATATCACTAACGTGTCAGAGCTCAGGAGCAGTAATTTTCTAGGATTCAAGAGTGTAAATGAATTGAAAGTGTCCCTTTAACCTCTATTTATGCCTAAAAAATTAGGGTTTTTTCCCTAATTTGAGGGGGAAGCTAGGGTTTTTTAGCCCGTTTTTACCAATTTCTAAGCTATGAGGCATATTTTGAGACGTTTTTTGTATTTTTGAGCTTGTTTTTGCGTCCTGAAGCCTTTTTTGACATTTGGATCTGTAATCCCTAAAATTTTCTACCCTTATTCTAAGATGCAAAACTAACTAATAATGCACTAAAAGGAATAACACAAGAAATACACCTCAAGATTAGCCTAAGGAATGATAAGATGAAATAAAATAAAGAGTGATTATACCTTCATGCTGCTTATTCCTTGGTTGGCCCTTGATTTTTGAGAGTTTGTGTTCTCCTTGGATGGCTATGGATATGAATGGATGCAAGATGAAAAATGTAATAAGATGCTAGTGGCTAAAGGATTTGGTGAATTGATGAAAAATGCTTGCAAATGGCTAAAATGAGGCAAATGAAAATTGGAAAGAGTTCGGTAGCAAAAATATCCTTTTTTTTAATGAGAGGAAGGAGGGGGTATTTATAGAGGGATTTGAATTCTCTAGAGAATTCAACGGTTGAGATTAAACCAACAAGGCCAAGATGGAGGGATATGGTGAGTTGAGGACTCACAAGCCCTCACATCTTGACATGTGGAATGTGAGATGGCCAAGGATGAGATGATGTGTAAGTGAGGTAGAAGGAAGGTACATGATGTGGATGAAGGAAAAGTACCTTGGAAAAAGGATGATGTGACCTCTCAATGATCACATGGGGAAGAGGAGAATCTTGGGTGAATAAAAGTGAATTAAAAATTCACATGATTGGGAGAGTCTAATGGTTAAGAGAGGGTTTCCCAAGAGATGGGGATTTGCCACATGTGAGTGATGTGACAAGTCTAAAGTTCTAAAAGTCTTTGACACATGTGATGTGACAAGTCAAAGGTTCTAGAACTTGCATGGGGAAGAGAAGATTCCTTGGAAGGATAAAAGTGAATTAAAAATTCACATGGGGAAGAGAGGAGCCTAGGATGAATAAATGTGAATTAAAAATTCACATGGGAAAGGGAGTCAAGGCCAAGAAAGGCAAGTGGAAAGGTTGACTAAAAAAGGTATGCTAAATGTGGCTAATGACCTTGATTAAGGTTGTGTAAACACTAGATTAAGATAATTAATGAGAGATTAGAAGCAAGTGGGAGATTATGGAGGATGTGGCACTAATCTTGATTAAGTGGTGCACATCCTAATCATGGATTAATTAATTTAATCCTGATTAAAAGAGGATTATGGAGATTGTGACAAGGAGAGAGAAAATGAGGAATTAAAAATTGATTTTAATCAAAAAGGTCAAATGACTAAATTAAATAAATTGTCCTATTTATTTAATTTAGAGAAGAAAAGGTGTAAGGTAAAGTATTTAATTATTCAATTACATACTTTAGGAACCTTAGGCAGAAAATGAAATAATGATTAAATAAATTATTTAATCACTATTAATGAAATAGATGAATAGAGTAGACGATTTTGGCCATGTGGAAGTGGTCAAATTTAGATGTCTACAGGATCAATATTAAATCTTTGTTGCGAGATCAACCCAAAAATTCCAAATTTTCACCTGATCTCTCGAGAGGGCAGTTACCAGCTTAATTCCTTCCGTTAGGGCAATAGTGGGGCATCCAAAAAATCAAGAATTTTTAAATTTTTTATCTAAGCAACAACATTAATCTCAAAAGCGCCAGTCTTTAAACCGATGTAATAGGTACCTCACTTCAAAGAGGGGAAAAATGTAGACACTTAAAATTGTCCTGAATGGTATTACACACTTAAATCTGGTCACTAACATCATTTTGTCCTTAAATTCATCTTCTTTTCACTTGTTTGATTAAATAAGCCTAGTTATTTAATTAAATGCATCATTTTCATCTATTAATATAATGAATGTAATTAGGTTAATTCACCACCTTTCACATTCAACCTTTCATCCTGATTAATTGAATAATACAAATTATTTAATTTAAATCCCCTTATGTGCACTCATTTAATTGAATAATCCTAAATTATTGAATTAAATGTCATTTGCATCCGCTTTTCATTAAATAAATAAATTATTTAATGTGCATCCTCATATTCCTCAACTTGCACAATTAAAAATTGGTTTTAATTAACTAATTACTAATTTTCCTCACCCATCCACTTGCATATGGAATATTCCAAAGGAATATTGTTCTATTTGACTCCAAAAACAAAATATTCTTTCCTAACAAACTCTGTAACAAACTTTCTAACAACTTTGAAAGTGTGTTTGTTTGAATCATTGTGAGCCCTTAATGGTTTCTTTGATCCATGTCATATTTTATTCTCATCTATTGATGAGAATCCTTGATCCATGTCTTCACCCTTGATTCCATCTTGGTCATTGATCGATCCTTTTCATCTTGACCCTTGATTCTTCATCTTTTCTCTTGTAAATGCTTCACATTTTGAAGAGAAATGGATCCACTTCCATCAAAGAAAAGTTATGCTACCCATTTGAATACTATCATTATTCATACTTGCACCATTATCAAGCTTTTTCACCCTTTTCATCCACCCATAGCATCATTTTATCAATTTTAGCTTAGTTTTCAACAATGGAGTTTGATTGAATGCTCATTTTATCCAAGGTACTGGGAAAGGGTCGTTATTCCATATCAATATGACACCACTCCCCCAATGGGATAAGGTTTGGAGTTCTAGATTAGGTTTCTTTTATGCTTTCATGGTTTATTTCATGCATAGTTTAATGGTTTCTTAGTTTTTGAAGCTTAATGGGTTAAGTATGGCTTAAATTCATTAGGATCTAGTGTATTTAACCTATACTATGATTAAAATCACAAAAATCCATATCTTACGACCTCAAGAAGGCAATACATTTCAAAATAATCAAAGAACGTACCCCATTATCATGCAAGTGGTAGTTAAGGAGAATAAAGGTCAGATTAAGCAATTAAGAGAACACTAGAGGTAGTTTTCAATACCTTGCAAGAATCTAATTGTCATATAAATAGCATGCAAAAGAAAATACGGTTGAAAAGGTCAAGGAGATCCTTCCTCAATGCCTAGTTGGAGTTTTCAAAGGAGGAGAATGAAGAGAAAGTCTTCTAAGCACCCAAAATAAGGTTGAATAGGAAAGTCAAGGCAAGAAATGTATTTATTTTTCAAAGAATATCTCCTATATTCTCTCTTCTTGTTAGATATGGAAAATGGACACCTAGTAAAGGATGAATAACAGATATAAAAAAGAGATCATTTTTTGCAAACATTTTTTAACTCAATTTTTTGAGTAAGAAAACAGTATAAATAGATTTCTTATCACTAATATGTACATTGATCAATGAAAACTATATTTTTCCTTCTCAAATTTGTATACTGTGAAAGATTATGGGAATGATTGATTTTATCTTGTGATGAAATTATTTGTCCTTGATGTATTGTCTTGTTCTTTTTCCTTTATGTCATAGTACATTCATTTTTGTAGGTCATAGTTTGTGATTTACCAAGTTTATGTAAGATTTAGTTGTGAAAGATCATCATTTGAGTTCTTAGGATTCATTTAGTTTTCCTTATATATACTATTATAAACCTTAAGTCATTATTATGAAATAATTATGCAAAAAAATTTCAAGTATGAGTTGTGTATGGTGTGTTGGTGTAGTTGGTCTTATTGTGTACACAGACGCAAGTGTAAATCACTTAATATTATGGTGTATCACCTCCTTTGTTGGTTCTAAATTCAAATTTTAGTTATATTTATACCCCTTTTCCTTGAAAAAATATTAGAATAGGTTTTTTTAGGTGCTACACTAGGGGAACCAACCCTCTCTAAAGATTCACTCTAACTTTTAGCTCACCAACAACCTAGGATTGTTTCCATTATGTTAGTTAAAAGGAGAATTTCCACAATAAACCTCCAAAGGGTGAACATGATGGAAGAATATGCAATTACAATTAGTTTTTTAGAGCTAATGGATTTGGAAGAGACTAGAGAAAAGGTAATGCAAGCATTGGAGTTTCATCAAGCCCAAACAAAGAGATCATTTGACAAGAAAATAATTGCAAGGATTTTCAAAGAAGGAGATCTTGTTCTCAAATGGGATGAGGTGAAAACCATACCTAGAAGGCATACTAAATTTTAATCCATGTGGAGTGTACCATATAATATTTATATCCACAAGCAACACAATGCCTTCTAGTTTCCTAATTTAGATGTGAAGAACTAGTTATCCCAGTCAATGAGATATATCTCAAGCACTATTATTGAGATTTTGTTTCACATTTGTACATATTAGGATAGGTTTTTTATGTTGAATAAGTGTTGTTCCATATTTTTATAGTTTTTCTTTCCTCCAAGTGTTGATACAAAATCATCTTTTCCATTTATAGTGTTATTTTTAGTTGTCTTTTAGGTGATTTGCTGTGATTGTCTTATTTTTTTTAAACTGTAGTTGAGGTATATCAACTATCAATCAAGTCTTGGGTCTTTTATTTCAAGTACTTCAGGTTTATGCTTGACTCTTTTTTCCAATGGATTCTTAAGGCTATAGGTCTTAAATGTTTAGCATACAAGCACCCCATAGAGGTTGCCAAATATGTTAGTATTTTGTTTCACCTAGGCTCAAATAGTCACCAGGGAAGTTTAGAATGTTTTATAAGGTGACCATTTTTTAGTATAGTTCCTTAGGGGTCTAAAGTCATGTCATAGAAGGAATAAGTGATTTACAAAAGGTCTTAGGTTCCAAAGAAAAATAAAGAGAAAAAACTCTCAAAATCCACTAAGTCCCACGCTAGCCTTAGAACCTTAAAAGTTAAAGCATTTTATTTTTGAGAGTTTCTAGGGTTTGGTTGAGAATTGAAGGAGTCTATCTCCATTCCTGGCATGGAAGATTCACTACTACACCTGGACTCCTTTTTACACTAAGTGTGGCATGTTGTAGAGATTAACTAGAGGATTTGGAATGTTTCTTGGAAGTTGTTGAAGTTCTATGATTTCATATGCATCTCACCCATGTTGCAAGCCTTGTGTATTTTTTTTCACATTGTGACATGTATGTCTTGTATTGTTGATGATTTCAAATTTATTGGGGTATTCAAGATTTTATGTGAATCTTGAGTTGTAAACAATGATAAGGAAATGAAGAGTATATAGGTTTCATACATGGTGTCAAAAATTAATCCACAATGAGAAATAGTTTGTAAGTGACATTGGATAATGGATAGCAATCCATGGATATTAGGTTATCTTTTAGATTTTTTGAGACCACATAGACCTACATGATCTAATGGAACAATCATAGACACTATTGATATGAGACCTAGTAATAGTAGGGTAGATCAAATAAAATAGAACATCAAAAAAATGTTAAATAATGATGTCCTAATAAGTGGTGGAAATGACTACCAAATGATAGTGTATAAGGTCTATCAAATGCCTTAATCTTTTATACCTTGAGTATGAACTCCTAAATATAAAATGTGTTGATATTTAGGTTAAAGAGGTGGCATACCTTATATTGATTTGAAACAAAGGTTAGGGTTTCAAGATGAATGAGCAACTATAAGAGACCAAGAATAAGTTCAAGGCTATTTATATTATTGTTAAGCATATGTTTAATCTACAGGCCCTGTGATAGGTTTGAATAAGAGTACAGTCTATAAAACAAGTTGAGAAGGCTCCAATTACTACTTTGGGGGTGGTTAAGAAGCATAAATAATGTGAAGTCTATCTATTCACAAGTAAGAGATAGATTTGGAGTGATGAAACCTATTAAAAGGACTATAACAATGAATAATAAAGAAGACTTGATAGATATTAAAATATATCAAATGTATCTATGAGGTGTGCAATATAGGATGACATGAACACAAGGTATACAAGAGAAGAGAGAACATTGGTATGCAATGCCAAGAGACAACCTAGAGGCACAAACCTGTCATGACAATGGTATTAAATTTTGAAGAAAGACCAATGAATATATAAGGAGTCTACTCAAACTTCAACCATACACAAGAATGTAGATACTTTCAAAGTGTCAAGTTCTTTTGAAGTTTTTAACGAGACATGAAATAATAAAGAAGGCTATCAAAACCATCATGAAACCTTTTCAAAAGTGTGAATGATTCCCTTAAAATTTCAAGACCATATACAAGCCAAAGAACATGAAGAAAAATGACTAAGTATGAAGGATAACATCATTAAAGTAGTGGAAAGACCTACCAAATTTTAAGAGCTTGGCATGGAATTTGTAGTTCATGAGTGACAATTATGGACTGAAAATTCATGAAAGGTTCAAGTAACAAGTCAATAGCATGACATTATCAAAAAGGTAGTATTATCTATGGATGGTATATGTTCCCTATTCCAAGTGGTATGATAGATTTTTGAAAAGGAAAGCCAAAGACAATGATATCTAAAATGAAAAGGACAATGATAAAGGTATAGGACAATCACAATAATATTCAAATGATAGTGGATAATTCAAAAGAGAGATCACATTCATCATGAAGACAACACTCTATATATGATAGTGATAATGTTTCTAGTGTATCATGACAACATGAAGAAGCACAAAGGTTACATATGTATAATGGCATGAATGATAGTACCCTATGTTACATAATCATTGGACTACTGAGGAATGGACAAAAAAGGGAGTTTTTAATAGAATAAACATAAATATAAGAGTCTAATAAATTAAAAAAACTCATAAAAAACAATCATAAGAATTGTTAGTGTGAAACTCATGTATACAAGTGATAGTCCATGAAAGAACAATACATAGTCAAAAAGGTAAGAGGACAGTCACAAAAACTTGTATACTATTGTTATTAAATGCCAAGACATGTATGAAGATGCAAATCCCTTTGAAGTCAAGATGAAAACCCATGCACAAGATATAGAAGATAGTGAAATAGAAAGCTAAGGCTAGGAGTTGACACAATCATTTCAAATGGAGTATGACAATCTCAAATAATAGAAAGATTACATAACAATGGTAGTGTAATGGTAGTGTCCCTTGCATTAAAAATCTAGTTTTCTTACCTAAATTCTTATTTTATCACACAACCCTAACCCTAATCTAACCCCCAATAGCTAAAAATTGGTAGACCATGTTTTAAAAGGTCACAATTTAATGGAAATAAAAAGGAACTCATTCATTAATAAAGGAGCATAATCATAAAAACTTAACAAACAACTTTTAGGACTCCACGACCACCCTATACTTACAAATTCATAATTAGAACCACCTTGAAACCTCCATTATTACACACACCAAAAAATTTCTCATGCACTTAGAGCTCACATAACTAAAAATAGTCTTAGACTATTGACTTAGACTTAGGATTTGAGTATAAAAAATATTAAAAATAGTCCAAGGGTGCCCCTTTCCCCATAGAAATAGATTGCAAACTTAGCTCAACATTTGGTAGAAGACATAATTGTGCATAGGAAAATGTCACCATGCATCTATGGACACCAACACATGTAGCAAACAATACTACACTCTCAAAGACACTACTATGCCTCAAAATGACAATACCATGTCTTAAAGGGACACTATCGAGTGTCACACCTCCAAAACTCAATTTCACTAGTTTACAACCTTATCCTTCTACAATTACGTCTTAAACAAACAAAAATATTATAGTATAGTTAGAAGTAAATAAACTCTAAAATTGATTAAAAACATATTTTTTTATCTATACTAGGGATCTATTTTCAAAAACCACATTAAATACACATTTTATCTTTTGCTAAATTTTATAAAATTTTGTGTTTTACTAAGCTTTGGAGATAAATTTTGTCCTTTACTAGTTTTTGTCTTATATTAGCTTAAAGACAAAGTTTGTTTGTCTTTTTTAAAATTTTACTAGCTTCGGGACAAAGCTCCCTAAAAGGGAGGACATGTTATACTTTGACACAATACATTATTATAATTATGTTTTTAGTCTAAAATCTTGATATTTGGTCCAATTAATTTTTATTTATGTTTCATTAATTTAATTTATAAAGAGAACTTGTAAGTTGACTATGGTATCATTTCTCTTTCACTTTTAATGAGAGAGAAGGAGAGGGAGAGATAAATTTTGTAGAATAAAGTTGATACAGGGTAATTATAAAAAGAAATAATTAGAGTCTAAAAACTTATCTATCACATATAGGACAACAATATAAATCATAATAGATCTAAGTGAAAGCATATACCAAACAATCACAAATTGAAATAATTTTATTTTTTGAGAATAAAGAGCACAATAATATAAAGTATAATGCACAGATCTGCCACCACTCTGTGCCTGTTACAAAAGGATAATCCTGCTGACATTATTGTGGACGACATCGAACAGAAGGACCTTCTTAAGTTCCTCATCGAGGACTGGGCCACGATAACTTTGATCAAGCCATGCAGTGGAAAGAAAGATTAAGGATGCGTGACATGCTCCATTTTGACTGGGAATGGCCTGTCTGGCCATTGTGTCTTTTATTCTCTATGCTGTTAGTTTTAGGAGCTATATGTTTAATGGTGATTGGTATAGCCCCTGGTGGGCATTGGTTAAAACTTATTTTAAAAATTATAGATAAAATGATGGACATTATCAGTAGTTTAGTTAGTTATGCTAATGATAGTATAGGATTGATAGTTCTCTCTTACTATTTACTGGATTCTTGGCTTTGTTTTGGCTATTACTGTGGTTTTTGGATTTAGTTGGTTTGGGTGCATGGTTCGATTTGGTCGACTATGTATATGTTGTCATTGTTACTTTGTTGTTGGTAAGCCTTTGGGCCTTGTTTTAAAAGGGACAACACCCTAGTTTTGTTGCTTTTAATATCAAAAACAAATCTAAGAAAACACATATCAAACAATTACAAATTGAAATCATCTATCACTAGCCATTAGACCTCAACACTCGACCTGTAAGCAAGACAATAAACTACACATTCTTGACATATAGAAAGTCAATCGTGTTAAGTTAAATGTCGTTGTACAACACATCTCTAATAAACCTTATATTTACACTCAACTCATCAACTTATTGAACATTATAATTTTTTTTTAAAAGATTATTAATTTTCTCTAATAATACATTTATTTGTATTTAAGCTTCTTATTAAATTTAAATTTTGTAAAAAATAGAAATGCAAATTTCTCACATAACAACTTAAAAAAGAATACTTCATTAAAAGTCTAAAACATTTATATTAATAAATTAAAAAAAATAGCTTGCTACACAAGTGGGAAATAACAATTTTGAAAACCAGAAAAAAGGCAGCTTTCCATGCTATCTTTGAGTTGAATATTTATTCACTTTCCTATTTTATATATATATATATGTAATTATAATATTTAAGTTATTGAGAATCTTTTATCATAGTTATTAAAATTGAATAGGACGTCACTCAATTTTAAATTTAGCGGTGAGGTTAGATATTCAACTTGCTCATTTTAATAATGACTCTACGGACTAGAGGTGGATTTGACAATCGTGGAAAGGCATTAATAAAAGCACTATGATTAAACTTCAAAGTATTTGTTTTTCTAAAGCATATGTTAATAATACTAATTAAAAAATATAGAGAGTGAATAGGGTTCAAATCCATTTTAACTTAACTATTTTAATCATTCTAGTACAGTTTATTTCTAGGTATTGGTAGATTTTTTAAAAAAATTAATTATTTGATTCTATGAGTGCATATAGTATTGGAATGGTAAAAAATTTATACGTTTTGAATTTGTTTGTTTTAATTGAAACGATTAATGCATAAGTAATGTATTTCTCTACAAAAGTTGATAAATAATATGAACTTTTCAATTAATCTTAATTTCATATATAGTAAGGGTTTAGACTCAATTTTAGATTTGACTTTCCTTGTCTCGTGTTAATTCCATAAATGCGTATCTAAACTTGATTCAAACTTTTAGATGCAAATTTAACCCAAAATTTTTTAAATCAAATTTTATTATGGGAACAAGCTAACCCTCATCCAACTAGCCATTAATTGCTTACTCAAGCATATAATATGTAGTTGTGTGTGTTAAAAATTATATAAAAGGATAAACCCTTATTTATTTGAATCATCTAGGAGACATCTATGACTCATCTAGAGGTAAGCTTAATTACACAATGTATAATTATTTCATGAGCATAATATTAGCATCAACATTGACAACACATTAGGAATTTGCATGGTTATTTGAGGTGTCTTTCATCTTGTCAAAAATGTCGAATTGATCCAAGTGTTTGACTAAGACAAAAGGAGGGAAGCAATTCATCTCTCACACCTAGCACAACAAACTTTACTAGTGTCTATTGGCACCACAATGTTCAAATAGATGAGGCAAACAAAATCCCAAAAAAACAAGTTTCTTGTTCATATCTATAGAAAAGGTTTATTATGTAGCTCTAGATCAACCTAGAGAAAAAATATTTAATTTTATTATTCATACGAAGTATTCTAACACAGATAATTTATTGATGTGTATACAATGCATAAAACAACATCCATCACAAAATATTCACTATTTACATCAAAACCCAACTCTAATTACCCAAATCCCCTTTGTTAATTTATGTACTTATTTATGAACACGTTTATAGTATAATTATCTTAGATATGATATCTAGGTTTATTTATTTATTTTTGTAAATTTTGTTTAACTTAACCTATATAAGTGAAATTGACATTTTTAACACGTATAGAGTTTTTCCTTAAGGTTTATCCTTCCATGTTATAGTTTTAGATTGGATTCATGTATCTTTACTTTTAAGTCTTATTAAGGTTTAGATCTGAACTCACTTGCATTTCATTGATTAGGGTTTCACCTCTCATTGTTTAATACCTCAACCCACCCACCCTTTGATCGTGATTTGTTAGATAATTTATCATAGATCTTTATGATCCTTTGGAACCATATTCATGCATATATCAAATATTTTCATGCTTCATTGATTCTCATCCTTGATGATATTGTATTTTTTTTTCCTTATTGATGGTGATACATGTTCAACAACTTAGTTATTTTCACAAATAACTTATTTCTCATGGATCTTATTGGTTCTTTTCCTTCCATCTTATAGAACTTTATTTCATTTATATACTTGATTTATCATTAATAAACTCTTTGCATGAAATATGATGATAATGTAGTCCTACCTTCTAGCAATGCATCTAGGGATGATACCATGTGTGATACTATTATTTTGATCTTGGCTATTCATAGCATTATTAAGCCTTGTGGTGATATTATTTCATGTAATGAAAGTGCTCTTTCTATACCCTTTCATTCATGCTCCCTTGATTACAGTTCTCTTGCATCTCATGTTTATGATGATATATTTCATGATGAATTTATGTCATATCATGATAGTGCTTTATCAACTCATGTTGATTATATAGATGATATTGGCGATTCATTGATTAGTGATACATTAAATGTTGAAATTTTTAATCTTGGTGAGGAGTTCATGCTTAATGACTTTCTAGTACTATCGATACATCTTTACATGTGAAGTCATTTTTACTTGTAAATTATGAGTATATTGATGATGATATTTTAATGATGAACCAATTTAGACTTACTTTGAATGATAAAGCATTAAATGGCTTGATTCATCTTGTATTATTTATAGTTCATTTATAATATTAGTGCATGATTTATTTGCATACTATCTTTCCTTAGAGTAATTGAGGATGGAGTAGACCTTTTTATGCCTTCTCATGTTTCATATTTATATTCCTTTCTATCCTCTTCACTTGATGTTCTTGTGGAATATTCTATAATGCCCATATTTACACATGGAAATGAATGTTAACACAATGGAGAAAATATTACACCATTTTATTTTCATCACACTAGATAGTAATGTTTTGTGTATGCTCAATAGCATTACACATTAAATGCAAATGAAGAGCATGACATATAATGTTAGGGAGGGGAATTGTAAATGGTGGTTGATGTGAAACCCATTTTGCACATACTATGATGATGAAAACATCCTAATTTAGGGTATGGTGTCATTACCTATGATGTCTCAAGGGAAGATAACCCATGGGTGATACCTCTTTTGGGATCCTAGATGAAGTGGGATGATCATACCTCTGTAACTAAATTAAATTACTAACCATACCTAGAAAATACTTTAATGTAAAAGAATAATTTAATAATTAAAAATAAATAAAATAATTTTCTACCATAAACTCTATCACATTCACATTTTTTATTTTTAAAATATCTCTAAAATGCAAATTAATTTTCTAGCTAGGGAGAAGTTTAAAACAATAATTAATCATGGAATTTAATTAATTATTATTAAATTAAATTTGATCTATAATTATAAGTTTGAAATATATGCCCTTTTTCAACCATCTAGGTTCTCAATTTGTGAATCAATTAAATTTTTGAAGTATTAATTGTAAAGCATTAATGTTAATTTACTTACAAAAATATATAGAGAAAAACTATTTACTTTAACATAAATGATTTCTTATTTATTTATTTTATTTATATTCATATTATTGCCATTTGCTAAAATGATAACATGTTTTGACCAATCAACTAATAAGAGAAATAAAAATAATAACTGGATACTAATGGAGGAGCATCCTCGACACCAAGCAATCTTGCATCCCCAAAAACATATTTAAATTTTGTCATTTTGATTTTTTTAATTTATTTTGGTTTGTTGGTGGCATCTTGTAGGCAACAATTTCAATTATTTTAAAATCTCCTCAAATATAAAAAATCTTCTGGGTGAATTTGAATTTAATTCCAATTCAAATTGAAAGTGTTGGGAGGTGTGAATTAATGAAAATATTAAGAGTTACAAAATCCCACACCCAAGCATGAAGGAGCTATTATTGGGTGATGTAACTCCATAATACATTTTTAAAAATGCATTGAAACAACGATAAGAGTTGTAGGTGCTAGAAAAAAGGGGTAGTAGAGTGGGATTGTGGAGAAGAAAAATGGAGAAAATGAATTAATTTTTGCAAGAAAAATTGAATGAGGGAGGTTACCCACACCCAAGAAGGAATAAGGAGCAATCTAGAAGTTTGACTAGCATTTTGGGGGGAGAGAAATATTGTTTGAGTCATGACTATGAGACGTAATTTCAGTAAATTGGGCATAACTTTCTGATACGATAATGAAAACAAGAATTTAGAAATGATTCAGAAAGTTGAGAATGAGACGCACCAAACCCAGAAGGCGTTTTAAAAGATTCGTGATAATCGAGGAGCAACGATGGACATAAGTGACGGGTTTGTGGAATTTTAGTGATTCTTGCCTGTAGAATTGATTTTAGTTTAGCTTATGGAATGTGAGTAGCATATATTGTTGTGGTTGCACATTGTATGTAAAAATCTAATTATTCAATTTGAATGAAGAAGATTTGGTTATATTTTCCATTAAAAATTTGTTGCAAATGTTCTCAATTTTTGAAGATTGTTGGCGGTGTTATGGCTGCTTGGATGGGTTGTTTGACAAACCCCCCCATCCTCCTATTGCATCAAATGTTATCAGAGCAGGTTGATCTTGTTGGGCTGTGAGATGTGTTGAGTATGATTTTGTTGTAGGAGTTTGTTTTGGTGAAGCATGAAGCGGTGAAGCTGCAAGAGAGAGAGAGAGAGAGAGAGAGAGAGAGAGAGAGAGAGAGAGAGAGAGAGAGAGAGAGTTGTGAGAATGTATGTTTGTTGCAGGCATGAAAGAAGGTTTGTGACTACTATCCTCCGATAGAGATAAATTTGGGTAGAAGGTGTAGAGTTCCTCCACTAAGAGAGGGTGGGTAGAGGAAGCATATCCCAAAGTCTTTGTTGGATAGAGGATAGTTGTGTAAGTGAGATATTATTGCAAGTACTTGTAACTGCAAAGGGACTTGTGAGTCTCTAAAAATGACTATGAAAAAGAAGATGAGATGGGTCATTGGAAGACCCATGAGAATGTTTTTTGGGAAGAGTATTGGGAAAAAGTGAGAGGAAAGAAGCTCATTGCAAAGTTGAAGAAGATAGAAATGAGATTGGATGCCCTTGACGAAAGCTTGGGAATGGAGAAGCAAGTTATAGAAGAGAAAAATCAAAGGCTTGGCAAAGAGGACATCGAAAAGAATAATATAGAAGTGCAATGTTGTAGCACTGTGATGGAAAGAGCATAGAAAGAAAGTCATGTGGGAGCAGCCCACACAAATGGAGTTGAAAGAAAGAAACAAAAGAAGAAAGACACAACGAAAGAATGGAGAAAGAAAGAGGTAGCAGTAGATGTGCATCTTGTTGAGGACAAAAATGAAAAGGAAAATGAAGTTTCAAGCATAAGAAAAGAAGTTGTAGCAGCAAAAAAAGAGGTATTATCTCCTTCTTTTGAGTTTTGTAAAGTAAATATTGATTTGCATGTAGAAAAGATAAAGGAATATGGTGATTGTGAAGTTGGGGCAGCAGTAGATAAGAAAGAATACATAAGAGTAAATAGTCATTCTTATGATATTTTTGAAAGAAAATTTTATTTGAAAGAGATAAATGAATTTGTGCATGAAAATGATAGTATTGTTGTAAAAGATAACCATGAAGTTGCAACGAAGTTTGGTCCATTGAAGGACTTGAAAACATTAGAATTTTTGGGAAAACAAAGTGAAGAAGGGTTTATGGAGAATATAGTGAATAAGGAAATTGAAGGAGCAACAACAAATGAAGAAGAAGGTGACTTATTAATACAGTTTGCACCAGTAGAGAAGGAATGGCTTGCGTTAACAAAAGGTGAAATAAAAGTTGCAACAAACATTGAGGTAAAGTTTGAATTTTCAGAATTATTTGTTGATAAAGAAGAGGTTGATTTATATGAAAATGACTAGGTTTATAATAATGGACATGATATTGATGTACACTAGTAGGGAAAGAGGAGAAGATTGAGATATTTGTTGAAGTTGATCTTCAAACTTATTTGTATTTTCATGGGTTGGTGAACGAAAGTGAAATGAGAAATATGGTTATGGGTAGCAATAACAGTTTACAAACTAAAAAATAGAAAGGTGTGATAAACTTTATTGACATAGAAGAAGAGGGGGATGAAGGAAGACAAGGTGAGAAAGAAGTGCAAACGAAATTCTTTGATTTCTATGAATTTGTTAATGCTGATTTTTATGCAGGTGTTGAGAATGATGAAGTAGGGTGGAAAGAAGAACTTTGGTTTAGTAAAGTGAATTTCATGAGGGGAAAAAAGAGAGTGAGGATGAAGGAAGGAAAAGATAAGAATTTTTATAATAGCGTGAAGAAAAATAAACAGGTAGATAAGGAGGAAAGATGGTTGAAGAACAAGCAGCAAATCTTTAAATCTTCATGAGTTCCAACTCATGGAACATTTCTTCTTACCTCGGGTGTTTGATGCAGGGGCATCCTAGGGTACCAAGCAATGTTGCATCCCCTAAAAACATATTTAAATTTTATCATTTTGATTTTATTTATTTATTTTGGTTTGTTGGTGGCATCTTGTAGGCAACAATTTCAATTATTTTAAAATCTTCTCAAATGTAAAAAGCTTCTGGGTGAATTTGAATTTAATTCCAATTCAAATTGAAAGAGCTAGAAGGTGTGAATTAATTAAAATATTGAGAGTTACAAAATCCCACACCCAGGCATGAGGGAGCTATTATTGGGTGATGTAACTCCATTTAAAAAAAATGCATTGAAACAATGATAAGAGTTGCAAATGCCAGAAAAAGAGGCAATGGAGTGGGATCGTGGAGAATAAAAATGGAGAAAATAAATTGATTTTTGTAGGAAAAATTGAGTGAGGGAGGTTACCCATGCCTAAGAAGGAATAAGGAGTGATCTAGAGGTTTTACTAGCATAAACTGGGGAGAGAAAGATTGCTTGAGTCGTGACTATGAGACCTAGTTTCAATAAATTGGGCATAACTTTCTCATATGGTAACGAAATCAAGAATTTCAAAATGATCCAAAAAGCTGAGAACAACATACACCAAACCCATAAGGTGTTTCAAAAGATTTGTGATAATCAAGAAGCATTTATGGACAAAAGTGATGGGTTTGTGGAATTGTAGTGATTCTTGCCTGTGGAATTGATTCAGTTTAGCTTATGGAATGCCAGTAGCATATGTTGTTGTTTTGGATGCACATTATATGTAAAAATATAATTATTCAATTTGAATGAAGAATATTTGGTTATATTTTTTATTAAAAATTTGTTGCAAATGTTCTCAATTTTTGAAGTAAGATTGTTGGTGGTGTTATGGCTACTTGGATGGGTTGTTTCACAAAAACCCCATCCTCATATTGCATCAGATACTTAAGTTGTCTAGACATTCTTTTAGGAGTTATTTTATTTAATATAGTTTTTACAAAGAAGAAAAATAAGATTAATCAATTGATAATATTTTAATTAAAATTTAACTCCAAAACCCTAAAATCTCTAGATTAAAAATCATATCGTTGTTATTTTCTTTCATTTTGAACCTCTCTTTTCTTTGTTGCAAGTTGAGAAAGAATTGAAGAGAAGAGTTAGTTCAAATGTGGGGAAACCATGATTTTTCCTTATGAGTGAGAACAAGCCCCTCTTCTTTTATTCTCTCTTTCCCATTTCAATGGTTAACTCTCTTTTTTCTTTTTTCTTTTTTTTAAATATTTTTACATATTTATTTATTTAAATTCCCTAACCTTCTTATTCTTTCTTTTCTTAAGTTGTAGGTTACTGTTTCTTTACCAATAAAAACTAGAAATAAATATTTTTTATTATTATACTGTTGGCAAAAATAATAAATATATTAAAGGGTTTTTGGTATACATGTTTATATCCATTAAAGGTTGTCTACACACTTAGATTAGACCAAATTAAAATTATATTTTATATTTTTTAAAGGAAAACTATAATGAATATTTTTTTTTATTGAACTATAAAAAACAAAAATTATAAGGGAGATAGTTTGTGGTGTCTCATGACCCCCATGGGTGGGGTATTGCGGTACCCCATGGGAGTTCATCAGACACAACACCAATTACAATAGGGTAACAACTTCCTACTCTATCACAACAAGGCTATGAACCATTAGGGGATTCAAACCCCAAACAATTATTTCCTTTTTATTTTAAAATGAACGATTAAACACTTTTTTTGTAATAATATAAAAATATATATTATATGTATATCTAAATTTATAATTTATTTATATATAATTTTAACAGTTTGAAAATATAAATATATATTAATATCTATGTTGCAAGTATGGATGTGTTTGGTGGTGTTGTCATTAATGTTGTCATTGATGTCAACACAGTTGCGAATGTTTATAGGTGGTACTTGTATAGTTGAGATACTATAGAAGTGTTTAGAGTACATGGAGCTATATTTACGAAGTTGCAGTTATATTTTTTTCAAGTGCTTTTGAGAAAATTAAGAAATAATGAAGGTAATGTTGAATGTGTGTTCTATGTGTGCTCTAGTATTGTGCTATTCATTTATTTTGTGTTGATCCTATGCTTGTACAGATCTGTATTAGTGTTCATGAGCTTCAATGGATAATATATTCTAAGTTTTAGCTTTTGGATCGATGGAGAATGAAAGACGTGATCACCGGTGTGTGAACTGGTTTGTCAGAATTGTTTATTTGTGGACTGGGAGAAATGTTTTTGCTCCGCAATCTTCTGGTGTTTTGGTTCAGATCTTGCGGATCTGGAAAATGGTTTACACTGATGTTCTTAGTGTTCTAGAAAATGTGCTTGTGATTTGATGCTTTGGAAGACTTGCTCCAAAGCTCCTGTGTGTTGTTGCTTCGTCCAGTTGGACTATTGAAGAATGTTTTATGCATGAATATTGTTGCAGTTTCCATAGATGTACCTGAAGGTTTTTAAGATATGTTAAAATGTATGGTGAAGCATGTTGGGTGATCCACGTGTGATCATCTTTCTAGAGATGTGTGTACTTCAAAGATCATTGGTGTTTTCATTAGGTTTGGCCAACCTCGTGTCTACACGTTACATAAATATTTTGCATCGAATTAAGGAAGTGTGTGATTGATCCAAGATGTTGTTTAGGTCCTAATTAAATGTGTAATTGGTCCTCTCTCATTCTTATCCAGCATGGGAATGTTGAGTAGCCAACCTAATTTGAATTTGTAAATTAAAGGATGTATAGTTGACCTTGGAGAATGCTTCTAGGGTTGAAGATGGTATAAAAGAAAATCAAGACATGTGAATTGAAAAACAAGAAAGTGAAATGTCCAAACAAGTGCAAAATGTAGATTTTGCAAGAGAGAATCAAGGAAACAGTACTTTGATGTGTTAGATTCCTAAAAACAGCGATTTGATGGTGTTTGTAATATTTTGATCAAGTTGCGAATGTGTCGAACCTATTGTGGTGGGTCTTTATTTATCTTTTCTTTATCTGTAGGCAGTGTGCCTCCTTCTAGATAGTGAGTCCTATTGTAGGCATTGAGCCTTTCTATCTGGGCAGTGAGCCCTCTGGTAGTGAGCCTTTGTATCCGATATTGTATTATTATTATATTGTGAGTTAATCCTCATCGTGGTTTTTCCCTCATTGGGTTTTCCACATAAATTTGGTGTCTCTGGTGTTTGGTTTCTATTATTTTCATTTCATGTTTACACTTAATAATAGATTGTGTTAAAGTGGAATTGATTAAGTTTAGAAGTAAATAAATTTGGGAAAATTGATTCACCCCCCCTCTCAGTTGCCTTGTGCATTTCAACAATCGGTATCAGATCTTTGGTTCCTCAATTAAAAGATTAATCACTTGAGGTAGATTAGATGGCACACAAGTTACAAATCCCTATTTTTGATGGAGTTGATCATAGTGAGTGGAAAGTGCATATGAGAGGTTACCTAGTCTCTCTTGTTTCAAGACTTGGAAAGATGTAGAGACAAAGTATGTTGAACCATCTGCTATTCCTTCCTCTATAGATGAGATTTATGCTTATGAGAAGAATGAAAAGGAAAGGTATGCTATCTTCAATGCTCTATCTAAAACTGAAAGGACAAAATTTATCTTGTTAGGCACTGCTTATGAAGTATGGGAAAAATTGAAAGATATTTATGAAGGAAATGATAGAGTAAAATTGTCAAGAAAGCTAATAGCTAAGCGCAAATCTCAGAACCTTAGAATCGAAGAGGGTGAAGATATTGCAAGCTATTATCAGAGAGTTGAACTTGTAGCAAATGAGATTAAGAATCAAGGTGGTACCATGTTAGATGAAGATGTAATTGAGAAGATCTTGATGACCTTACAGGAGAATTACAGTGACAAGGTCTCTGCTATTGAAGAATCATATAATCCAAATAAATTTACTAAGGAGCAACTATTTGGAACCTTGACTACATTCGAGATGAGAAAATTTGCAAGAGAAAAGGAGAAAGTTGAAATAGTCTTTAAAGCAATGAAGATAAGAGATGACTCAGATGATAACAGTTCAGAAGAGTTGGAAGCAAACTTTACAAGGAAATTGAAGAAAGGTACTAGTAAATACAAAGGTATGTTGACCTTTAAATATTTCAGTTGTGGAAATATTGGTCATTATGCCTCAAGATATCCAAATAGAACTACACACAAGAAGAACAAAGATAATAATAACAATTACAAAGACAAAAAGGACAAGAAGTTCAAGAAATTGTATTATGTTAAAGAAGATGCAAGAATTTCTGATGATGAGTCTGACTTTGAGGAAGATAAAGATGAATGTTTATTTCTAGCCCTAGAAAGTAAAGTTGTATTTTCTAACCATGGAAGATGTTCAAGGGAATCTAGTTTAGAGAGCAAGAAGGATGAGATGGAAGGAACTCTGGTGACTACTTTTCATGCTAGACATGATGAAGACTATTGGGTAATTGACAGTGGATGTTCAAATCATATGAATGGAGACAAGAGTAAGTTCACTAAACTTGAAAAGTATGATGGATCAATAGTTATGTTTGGAGATGATTCTAGTGCTAAGATTGTTGGGAAATGAACAATTAGTTTTAATGGAAAACATAGTACTGATGATGTCTATTGTGTTAAGGGTTTAAGG
Source organism: Sequoiadendron giganteum (assembly GCA_007115665.2). Taxonomy (NCBI): domain Eukaryota; kingdom Viridiplantae; phylum Streptophyta; class Pinopsida; order Cupressales; family Cupressaceae; genus Sequoiadendron; species Sequoiadendron giganteum. The sequence goes on along the minus strand of CM021108.1, from coordinate 276,522,997 downwards.
CATTATATTTTGAGTGTTGGATAAATGTGTAGCAAAGGGTTTAAGATTGTGTTTTAGGATAACACCTATGAGATAAAGAAAAGGTTTGGAATTGTGGTAGTAGAAGGGAGAAGAACTCATGGAAACATCTATAAGCTTAAGAGTGGTGACAGTCAGTGCTTTATTTCTTAGATTAATGAAAGTTGGCTATGGCACCGGAGGATGGGACATGTAAATTTTGACAATATGATCAAGATCAATTCAAAATAAGTTGTCAGAGATATGCCTAGAATCACAAAGCTTGCAAATTCAATTTGTAGAAGTTGTCAATTGGGAAAACAAACAAGAAGCAACTTTAAAGGAAAAGAACAATCATCTATTAGAATGCTGGAATTGATTCATACAGACCTCTATGGTTCTACAAGAATAGGAAGCCTTAATGGTGATAGGTATTTTATGCTCTTGATTGATGATTACTCTAGGATGACATGGGTTAATTTTCTTAGAGGGAAAGGTTAGGCTCTTGATAGATTCAAAGTGTTCAAAGCAAGAGTAGAGAATGACGTAAATATGAGAATCAAATGTTTAAGGTATGATAGAGGTGGAGAATCCACTTCTAGTGAATTTAATGCATTCTATGAAGAGCATGGCCTAAAGAGACATTATTCTACCCCTAGAACCCCTTAGCAGAATGGAGTTGTGGAAAGAAAGAACCACACTCTTCAAGAGGCTACTAGGATAATGATGAAAGAAGCAAATGTTCCTGATGTGTATCGAAGAGAAGCAATCCACACTATTGTTTACATTCGTAACAGAGTTTAGATCAAAGGTAACAACACTAAGACTCCTTATGATTTATGGACTGATAAGACTCCTACTGTTAAATACTTTAAAGTGTTTGGAAGTAGATGTTACATTAAGAGAGATGATGAAAATCTTGGAAAGTTTGATGCTAGATGTGATGAAGGAATTTTTCTTGGATATTCAAATAACAACAAAGCATATAGATGCTTCAATAAAATACTGAGGAAAATAGTTGAAAGTGCAACTGTAAAAGTTGATGAACCTATGTACAAAGTAGTAGAAATAAGTGAAGTTGAACCAAATGATCCTATCTGTGGACAAATAAAAGAAGAAAAGGAAGAGAAATAACAAAGTGACGAAGAGGGGATTCCGGAACCTGCACCTAAGACTCGTAAATATGTACAGAGAAATCATCTAGAGGAACAAATAATTGGAGATATAAGTGAAGGTGTAAAGACAAGAAGAAAAGTGGTTGAGGTAGACTTGTGTTTACTTTCTAAGATATAACCTAAGACTGTGAGTGAGGCATGCAAAGATGAAAGTTGGGTTTGAGCAATGAAAGAGGAATTGCAACAAATAGAAAAGAATTAGAAATGGGAACTAGTCTCTAGACCAGTGAATAAGAATGTAATTGATCAAAATGGGTATTCAAGAATAAGCTTAATGAAGATGGTGAAGTGGTATGAAATAAAGAAATAATTGTATGCAAAGGTTATTCACAGGTTGAAGGAATAGATTTTGAAGAGACATCTGCACCAGTAGAAATAATGGAGGCCATTCAGATGTTCTTGGCATTCTCAACTCATAAAGACTTCAAAGTGTACCAGATGGATGTCAAGTCCGCATTTCTAAATGGAGAATTGGAAGAAGTATACATGGAACAACCGGAAGGATTTCAGTTGTCAAACAAACTGGATATGGTCTGCAAGTTTAAAAAGGCATTGTATGGACTTAAACAGACTCCCAGAGCATGGTATGCAAGGTTGGATAGATACTTGACACAAAAAGGATTCATCAAAGGCTCTTTTGACAACAATCTCTATTTCAAAGTTGAGAGAAACAAAATGTTGATTGTTGACGTATATGTTGATGATATTATCTTTGGTGGAAATGAAGGTATGTGTAAGAAATTTGTAGAAGAGATGCAAAAAGAGTTTGAAATGTCTATGATTGGTGAGCTGAATTTCTTCCTTGGACTTCAAGTAAATAAAATAGATAAGGGGATATTCATTTTACAATCTAAGTATGTTAAGGAATTGTTGAAGAAGTTTGGAATGGATGAATCCAAACCGGTCTGTACCCCTATGGTAACTAGATGTAAACTAAGTAAGGATGATGAATCTTCTAAAGTTGATCAAAGCATGTATAGATCCATGATTGGTGGATTGTTGTATCTTACTGCTACTAAATCAGATATCATGCATGTAGTATGCTTGGTTGCAAGATTTCAAGTAGAACCTAAAGAGGCACATGTTACAACTATGAAGAGGATATTCAGATATCTTAAGGGAACTCCATATTATGGGCTATGGTATCCTAAGGATACTGATTTCACATTTAATTCCTACATTGATGCAGATTGGCTGGCTATGTAGATGATCAGAAGAGTACAAGTGGAGGTGCATTCTTCCTTGGAGGAAGATTGGTCTCTTGGTTGAGTAAGAAATAGGATTCAGTTTCTTTATCCATTGTAAAAGTTGAGTATATTGCAAAAACATCTTGTTGTACACAGCTACTTTGGATGAAGTAAACTTTAAAGGACATAGGTGTAATGTGTGATGGGCCTATCTTTATCTTTTGTGATAATACAAGTGCAATAAACATTTCAAAGAATTCGGTGATGCATTCTAGGACAAAGCACATATCTATTAGGTATCATTTCTTGAGGGAGAAGGTGTTGCAGAATGAAGTTAGACCTGAATGTGTATCTACCAAGGAACAAATTGTTGATAAATTCACTAACACCCTTCTAAAGGATACTTTTGAGTATCTTAGGGGGAAGTTAGGGGTTACTTCCCCTCCTTCCTTGAACTAAGTGCACATGGAGGTGCATTAGTCCAGTGGATTCACAAATTCCTTTTTGGTCTGGATTGATGATTAAGGTCTACTCCTTAGGGGGAGTAGAGAGTTGCATTGTTGTAGTATGTGATGTGGGTGTTCTCCTAAGGGGGAGTGATTAGATCTTCATATGGTAGATGTTTCATGCAAAACCTTTCCTTTTCCATTGATGTCAAAGGGGGAGAGAGTCATGTGAAAAAGTTGAAAGAAGAAGAGACTGCAGAAATGCTTGTGTTGGATGTCTAATCTAAAAAGAAAGGGAAGAAGAAGCAGGAGAATTTGTATGTTGTCTTTGATGGTTTTTCACATCATGTGTTGCCATCGATGGCAAAGGAGGAGATTGTTACAAGTATGCATGTGTTTGGTGGTGTTGTCATTAATGTTTTCATTGATGTCAACATAGTTCACAATGTTTACAAGTGGTACTTGTATAGTTGAGATACTATAGAAGTTTTTAGAGTACATGGAGTTATATTTATGGAGTTGCAGTTATGTTTTTGCCAAGTGCTTTTGAGAAAATTAAGAAATAATGAAGGCAGTGTTAAATGTGTGTTTTGTGTGTGCTCTACATTTATTTTGTTTTGATCCTATTCCTGTGCGGATCTGTAGTAGTGTTCATGAGCCTCAATGGATAATATATTCTAATTTTTAGCTTTTGGATCATTGGAGAATGAAATATGTGATCACTGATGTGTGAACTGGTTTGTCAAAACTCTTAATTTGTGGACTGGGAGAAATGTTTTTGCTCCACAGTTTTTTGGTGTTTTGGTTTAGATCTTGTGGATCTAAAATATCATTTATACTGATGTTCTCAATGTTTTAAATATGTGTTTGTGATTTGGTGTTGCGGAAGACTTTCTTGAAAGCTCTTGTGTGTTGTTGCTTGGTCCGGTTGGACTATTGAAGAATGTTTTATGGATGAAGATTGTTGCAATTTCCACAGATGTACTTGAAGGTTTCTAAGAGATGTTAAAATGTTTGGTGAAGTGTGTTGGGTGATCCACGTGTGATCATCTTCCTGGATATGCGTGTACTTCAAATATCATTAGTGTTTTCATTAGGTTTGGCTGACCTGGTGTCTACACATTACATAAAGATTTTGCATCGAATTAAGGAAGCGTGTGATTGATCCAAGAAGTTGTTTGAGTCCTAATTAAATGTGTAATTGGCCTCTCTCATTCTTATGCATCATGGGAATGTTGAGTAGCCGACCTGATTTGAATTTGTAAATTAAAGGATGTATAACTGACCTTGGAGAATGCTTCTAGGGTTGAAGATGGTATAAAAGAAAATCAAGATGTTGCGAATTGAAAAAAAAGAAAGTGAAGTGTGTGAACAAGTGTGAAAAGTAGAGTGTGCAAGAGAGAATCGAGGCAACAGTACTTTCATGTTTTAGATTCCTGAAAGTAGTGAGTTGATGGTGTATGTAGTCTTTTGATCAAGCTGTAAATGTGTGGAACCTATTGTGGTGGATCTTTATTTATCTTTTCTTTATCTGTAGGTAGTGTGCCTCCTTTTGGATAGTGAGTCCTATTGTAGGTAGTGATCCTTTGTATTTGGGAAGTGAGCCTTCTGGCAATCAGCCTTTGTATCTGGTATTACATTGTTACTATATTATGAGTTAATCCTCACAGTGGTTTTTCCCTCATTGGGTTTTCCACGTAAATCTGGTGTCTTTGATGTTTGTTTTCTGTTATTTTCATTTCATGTTTACACTTAATAACATATTGGGTTAAAGTGGAATTGATTAAGTTTAGAAGTAAAGAAATTTGGTACAACTGATTCACCCCCCTCTCAGTTGTCTTGTGCATTTCAACAATTGATTATTTTGGATGAAAGATAATTATGGATAAGAATAATTAGTTTAATTATTTAGATTTAGGAAGAGATTAATATTGAGATAAATTAATTAAATAATTATAAATTATTTAATCAATTTACAAGAGGTGAATAAAATTAATAAATTAATTAAATATTTGAAATTATTTAATTAATAGAAGAAAATGATCAAATAGATAATTTAATTAAATGATTTGAAATTATTTAGTTAAATTAGAAATGGAGGGAATATTCAAAATTTAAATAATTAAATAATTTTAAAAATATTTAATTACCAAAAAGAAGGGATATAATACTAAACTTAATTAAATAATAAAATTATTTGTTTAAATGCAAAAGACAAATTGATAAGACATGATGACAAAAATTAGTGATGCTTTGGAAGAAACAAGTTAGTCTAATTTAGGTGTCTACACTAAGTATTGATAGAATTGGTGAAGCCTACATCTAATGACTTCCAAATATTGTGATATGTCTCTTATTGAAATATCTTTCAAGAAGGTCCCTCTCCAAGTCTTCCTCTCTCAATATATCTAAGCTCCCAAGTCTCTCCTCCCAAAAGCCAAAAATATAAAAATAAACAAAAGAATATCTTAAACTTAAGAACAAGAACATAGATAATCATTGTCATGTCACTCATCCTATCTTAATGAGGAGACAACACATGTCCTCCAATTCATCTCCCTTATCCCTTCCCTAAACCCCAATGAGTCATGTTTCCCTCATGTGCTCACACATGTGTGACCTAGGGAAGAGGAGTGTACTTGTACATTCTTCTCCATACAAATATCCTTGGGTGTGCTCCAATGTGTGAGATATTGGGATGGGAATGTACTTGACATGAACACACAAGCAATATCCTAGGAAGCGAAGATTGGATGGTGAAACTTCACCTTCTTTCTCCCCATGCTAGGTTTCATCACATCTCTTTCAAGGGATTTGGATAAGTAAAATATAGACTAAAGACCCAAATTATAGTCAAAAATTTATATATCTAATGTGTACTTACTTAGTGTCCTAATTTCACCAAAAAATAAAGAAAATGATTTTTAATGACCTTTTAAAAATATATTAAAATGTAAATATGACTTTTCCAACTAGAAGGATCTCATACCCGAACCAAAACACATAAAGCTTAGAACCAACACAAAACTATAAGAAACATCACAAATCTAACTTTTCAAACAAAACAAAAAGTTAGTCCCCTCTTGGGCTAAATCCAATGTGTCACTAGTATAAACACAATTAGAGTTTCTAGAGGACCTTCAAAAGTTTTCGATTGGCCATGGAAATCACCTTCAAACTTAAAGACAACATAAATACATCCCATGAAATAACAGATGAAACTATAATTAAAATTTTACAATCATATACCATAGAGAATCTATAAATTCACATAATGTTCAAAATTCAACTAATTACCATCATTGCACATCTTAAGAAAATTTATCTTGCATTTATCTCATAATTTTACCTCATAAATTTTTATTTCCTAATTACACCTTATATAAAAATCCCATACATTATCAATTATAATTTGAAACTAGGTTAAATTGATAAATCCAAAGTACAATAAAAATAAATATTCATAAATCTAATTATGACAATCAAGAGAAAGTATAAAACACACACCCACCACATGAATAATAACACTAAAATATAGTCATCCTTAATCTAGATCATCATAATGTACTAATGAAAATTAAATTAATCTAGATATATTTTCCACATTAATATATCATCATTATCATAAACTCAAGATATAAATATGCGAAAAAAAACAATGAAAATAAATGTTCATAGCAATTCTATCAAGTGTGAATGAGATAACAAGAAAAGAGTGGGTCTCACATGTTCACATCCACTTCTTGTGTTCCATGTTATGATAGAAATTAAAAGGATTAAAAAATATACTACAAATGAAAATAAGCAAACTCTTATCAATTATATTGTGTGGGAAATATTGAGCATTAATTTTAAATGCCTTTAAAAGGTATTGTGATAAAACTACCATATGAGAAACTTCCCATTCAAACACCTATAGAAGAAAATATATATCTCAAACAACTAATAAAATATAAATAGAATAATACTAACAAGGTCAATGTGATCAACAAATTAGTATGGGCTGACTACACTTGGTCCATGAGGATATGAAGCATATTCAAGCCACTAAACATCAATCCCAATAGAGATCATTCAATATAAAACTAAACTAAGCATCCATTAAAACTTAACACATTAAACTATGAAAGCTTTAGAAACACCTATTCTAATCCATTGAAACTTATCCTATTGGGGGAGTGGTGTTGCATTGATGTGGAATGGCGACCCTTTCCCAATCCTGTGGATAAATGAGCATATTTTAATTGATTATATTGAAGAGAATCGATGAAAACTATGATAGATGTGTGATGAAACATGATTTAAATGCTAAATGAACATGATGTGAGCTATCTTAACATGATTTATTATGAAATGATTGATATCTAGATATATGCAAGGCTAATATAAATATATTTTATGCTAAAAGATTCAAACCCTGATTAACAGATAAGCTAAATGTATGCATCTATGTTATCATGGAAGCCATTAATGGAAGCTAAGCTAATATGCAAGTTAATTGAGCTAAAATGATGTAAAATGTGAGTTAAAATGCAAGTGATTTAACAACATAAGTTTTATGTTAAAAGATGGATCTATTTGTCTACAAATAGTGACCTATTTATAGGAGAGCAAATGAGAAATGAAGGGTTAAGATTGAAAAATCTAATCAATGGTCAAAAAATGGAGAGATGAAACATGGATCATGGATTCTCATCAAAGATGAGAATCTATGATCACATGGATCAATGAAAGAATCAAGGGTTGATATTCTTTCAAACAAACACACTTTCAAAACTTGCACAAGAAGTCTTGTAAGTTAACTTGCACATGAAGTCTTGTAAGTTTGTTATGAGGGAGAATATTCCTTTTTTCAAATGAGTGAAGAAAGAAAATATTCTTTGGAATATTCTCATTGGTGAGGAAAATTAGACATTTAGCAAATTAAAAAAAAAATTAATGTGCAAAAGGGGAAGGAATATTCTATGGGTATATTCCCCTTTTGGAGGAATGTGTAAACGAGGAATATTCCCTTGGAATATTCTTTTACATGTGGGGGGAATTAGATTAATTAGTAATTGATAATTAAAACAAAGTTCCAATTATGTCAATTAGGGGAATTTCATGATATTCATTAAATAAAGTGATTTAATGAAAAGGGGGAAAGTGAAATGATATTTAATTAAATAACTTAGAGTTATTTAATTAAATACGAAGACTTAGTGTCTTAAATTAAGTAATTAGATTTATTCAATTTAATAGAATGAAATTTTAGCATGAAAGGGGGTGAATTAATCTGATTAAATTAATTAGGTTAATTTTTTAATAAAAAGAGGTAATTTTTTTAATTAATAATCAGATAAAAGCATTACAAAACATCAACATGCCAATGCCCAAGAACCACCAAAAACAAACAAGAAACAAGAAACAACATCAATCAACACCATTAGCATTTCCATATTTAGCAAGAATCCCTTCCAATTCGTGGCGGAGCTTAGGAGAAACCTGCCCCAACTCCTCAAATTTCCAACCATCTATATGCTCAGAAGCCCAATGAACCAAATAATGAGCTTCTCTATTCCACTCCCTCAAAATGTGGACGAAGGAAACCATCTCCATCAAAGAAATAATCTACAAAATATATTGAACCAACCTAGGCAATTGCAAGTGAACACTAGAAAACTTCTGATCCTTTAGCAGATTTATCATGACTTGCGAACCAAACTCGTAGATAACCTTGCGCCAGCCCAAAGCAAACGCCTGCTCAAAAGCGTATAAGATTGCCAAACCCTCCATAAGATTAATGGGATGCACCACCTCATGAATAGAAAATAAGAATACATTCTATCACATAGAGTCTCTTCCAATCCCACCAACCCCAACAAGCCCAAGGTTGCCCCAAGAAGAACCATCGGTGTTGATCTTCAAAATGCCAGTCGATGGAGGCATCCATATACCCATCCTATGAACCCTCTGTTGTAGGCGTTGAATTTTCCTGAGACTATCACAAGACAAAGACAATCCTTGAATCTCCAATCTATCCACCACCTCCACATCCCATTTCTCCAAGGGAAACCCAACATCAGATTTAGTAGCCACTGTTTCCTGAATCATACCCAAAATTATTTGCCAAACTTGTTGAACTACCATCTTCTCCCCATAAAATATTCTATGATTTTTCTCTAGCCAAATCATGAACACAAGAGCAGTTCCACACTCCCCACCAGAAATGCCATAGCTACGAAGCAAAGGAGCAATGAAAGAACAAATGATAAGAATCCTCCTCCCCTGCCCCATAGAGGACACAAACAAAGGGACCCTAAAATCCCCACTTCTTAATGTTATCCCACATCAAACATCTATTCTGAGCCAAATTCAAAACAAAACAATTACACTTTGGCCAGGAAAATTTATTCCACACTTTCTTCCACCAGGGAACCTCCACTCCCTCCAGCCTTTGAGATAACAACACCTGATACCTAGAAGCAATAGAATAGACCCCCTTCAAGTTAGGAGACCAAGAGAGAATATCCCCATCCTAGAGGGAGTTGCAACACCTACTAGAGAGGATAATGTCAAGCTTCGTGAATTCTTCATTCAATCCAACATTAGGCTATTCATTAGGGTGCTTCCATCTTGCCATCACCAACTGGTCCTTAACGTAATAGACCATAAAATCACTCACCCTAGACTAGCCAGCCACAAGAAACCTCTGGCACAGAGTCAGTAGATTAGGGAATTGTGAAATAATGGGAGGAAAACCATCCCAAGAATCAAACCAGAAGCTAGCCTTCATCCCCCCTTTGCAAATCCAGAACAGGCCTTCCTTGACAAGTGCCATACGTTTCTTAAGCATACTCCAAATCATTGAGCCTCTCCCCTTCAGGGTAAATCAGGGAAGATCCTGTCGAGCAACACCGGGGAAGCTTTTATGTGAAAAAATCTTGGCCCAAATCTGATCCTGCTCCACACACCAGCTCCAATACAGTTTGGTCACTAGCACCTCCCCAGACAAGGATGACTACCTTAACCCAAGGCCACCAAACTATCATGGGCTACAAACAATATCCTAGTTAACAAAGCTCCACTTAGAAGACAACAAGCTACCAGCCCAAATAAACTGCCTGGCTAAAGAGTCTAAATCCTTAAAAAATCCCATCGAAGCCACCTGAATGATACATCTTAGATGGGAAGAGCCTGCACCACTAACCTGAGCAACTGAAAACAACCAACAAAGGACAACCACCTATGGGTCCAATGATTAAATTTCACCCAAAACTTATCGAAAAATATTTTGCCAAGATGTCCTAGGTAGCCTACCAACAAAGATAGGAATACTAAGATAGATCAATGAAAGAACCCCAATTTGAAATCTCAAGATATGGGAAATCCTTCTTTGAATGGGCTTCGAGGTGTTAAAGAAGAAGATGGAGGAATTTTCTTCATTAATTCGTTGACCTGAAGCAACAAGATACACATCCAACACCTTGTGCAAAATTTAAGCTTCTCTAACATTAGCCATGCCCATCAGAGCCATGTCATCCACAAACTGTAAATGAGATTGTGGAGGAAAATATCCTCCCCACCTCCACCCCTAAATGAGACCCAAATCAACATTCCTTCTTATCAAACACCCCAGACCCTCCACAAGAAGAATAAACAAATACAGAGAAAGGGGATCTCCCTACCGCAACCTGCGATAGGCTCCAAAAAGCTCAAAATGCTCACCATTAGTCAACACAAAGAAGGAAACCGAGATAACACAACTCATAACCCACTAAATCCAATCATTTCCAAAACCAAAATTCCCAAGCATCCGTTGGAGGAAAGACCACTAGACTTTTTCATAAGCCTTAGCCATATCCAACTTGATGGACATTGCCTTATCTTTGGAGTTGGTCATCAAGTGAATGGTTTCCGATGCAATAACAACTCCATCCAAAAATTTCCTACCCTCCACAAAACCACTCTATTCCTCTGAGATCATCATTCTCAACCACCTTTTTAATCTATCATCAATCAATTTGGAAATAATTTTGTAAATCACATTGCACGGGGAAATAGGTTGAAATTGTCTTAACCTATCCACCCCATCATATTTGGGTATGAGAGAAAGGAAAGTTGCATTCAAAGCCTGTAACATCTGCTTGTTCTTTTGAGACTCCTGAACAACCACCAATAAGTCCAACTTAATAATATTCTATAATTTTTGAAAGAATTCAATCGGGAAACCATCAAGGCTAGGAGCCTTCCCTTTCTTCATCTGGAACACAGTCACCTCCAGCTCTTCCAAATAAATGTCACCCATGAGATGCTCATTCATTTCTCTTGTGACCACAAAAGGAATACAAGAAAGAAACTAAACCTCCTCATTAGAACCTCCTTGTGCATCCTCCCTGAATAAAGATTCAAAATACTGCATAGCTTCATTCGAGATTTCTTGAGAAGAGGAGAGTTGTTCACCTCTATCATTAACCAAAACTAAAATAGAATTACCCTGTCTCCTAGCTTTCACCAAGTTAAAGAAGAAAGCAGTATTTTTATCTCCTTCCTGAAGCCACTCAATTTTGGCCTTCTGTTTCCAAAAGACTTCCTCTCTTAATTCACATTCCTCTACCATATTTAGAGCCCTAGCCTCATCCCAGAGCAAGTCATTCGTCACTCCCTCCTCCCTGATCACCCTTGTGATACCATCCAATTTACCCTGAGCACAAGCCTTAGCATAGATTTTTTTCCAAAGTACTATCTATTCCAATGTTTTAGCTAATATTTGGTAAATTGAAACAATTTAGCAAAAGTATACATCACCATACCATATGTCGTTCTACCAACCTTCCACCAATTAGCCACATGAGTTGAAACTTGAAGGAAGGAGCCTGAGGCACACAAGTAGAAGAAATGATGAGCTTCATTGGCCAATGATTTGAGCCCCTCCAATCCAAAATTTCAGAGCAAGAGGACCACAAACCACCAATCCAATAGCAGGAAACCAAGAAGTGATGCAACCTTTTTGCAATGAAATTATCCACCATCCTCCAATTGTTCCAAGTAAGCCAACCATTACTAGGCTTCATGTCAACCAAATTCAAAGCTGAGATGTTGTCCTGAAGAAGTAGCGCAAAGGGATCTAGCCTTGCATTACCTCCCCTCTTCTCAACCAACTCAGCAATGGCATTGAAATCACCAGCCAAGATCCATAGATAAAGAGGAACCATGCTATGCACATACCTAATATGGGACCATAGCAATTGCTTGCCAATAAAGTCAATAGGTGCATAAATATTAGAGAAAACAATAGACTCTCCTATTTCAAACCAAGAAGCCACCATAGATATGGAAGACTTAAAGGACATCCACCAGAGAGGGAAAACCTTTTGAGGGTTCCACAAACAAGCCACACCCCCAACCGAACCAAGGGAACCAATGCAATGGCATTCACCACTCCTCCACAGCTTGGTCATCATACCTACCATACCCTCAACTGATAACTTAGTTTCCTACAAGAAAAGAACATCAGGAACATTACTTCTAATCAAATCATGAACAACTTTTTGTCGAGGGCCGTTGTTTAAGCCCCTCACATTCCATGTTAAAAATATTATTTTAGGGGATTTGAGAAATGAGAATCCAGAGTCTTGACTAAACCTGACTCCACCAAATTTCCCCCTGTTAACTTAATCTTTTCCAAATCCTTCTTACGGCCAAGCTTGGAAAATTTCTCTCCCACACCTCTTTTTCAATCCTTTTGTTGAAGATCCAATGAAGAGGGAGACTTGATGCTCCTCCCAACATTAATACCAACATTTGAAACTAGAGGAGACCCATCCCTAACTCCCTTCTTCAACTCAACCATAGGAACCGACTCCACCAAGACACCCATGTGAAGATCCATGTCCATATGAGAAACACCAACATCATGTACCTCCTAAATAGCCTCAAAGAGGAGACCTTCCTGACCTGTACTTAGAGCTCCCTAATTAAGGTTCACCAAACCCAGATTCACTTCCTACTAGCTGAGGTCATCAAACACCTCAAAATCTATTAAAAGTATCCTCATCTTGTCTCTCCTTCAAGGTCCTCTTTTGACCCCTATTCCTATTGTGATCCCTGATAGGGATGAATCCATTTGCAGCAGCCCCATCTCCAAGGATAGGATCCTTCCCCCTATCAGCCATAGGAGGGTTGTGCGAAGGTTGAGAAGATGGGGGCTCCACAGGCCTAGCCTTTGGGCATCACCCCAACAAGTGACCATATTCATGAAAAAGATGACATCGAAATGGAAGAGTCTCATAATCTAAATGTTGCACCCAAGAGTAGGGGTCTGCACACATATCTATAGAATCTAGAAAGGGTTTACCCAAGTCAATTTCAACACAAATATGGGCATAAGTCATTACCTTTTCATCCAGAATTTTCTGCGAGGATCTGACCGGTTTTCCAAGCAATGATGCTATCAACTGTAGAACATCATCCAAACAACATTCCATTGGAAGTCGAGGCAACCTGACCCAAATGGAAACATGATTCAGAAGCTCCTCCGAAGGGTTGAAACCCGCATGCCAGGGTTTGATAAACAATCCCACTTGGTTATGAAAATAGGGACCACCCTCAAAAACCCTATTCTGATCATCCATGTAATCAAAAGTGACCATGAATTAATTGTTATCCAACAACATAATGTCCATTTTTCCCTCTAGTGACCAAGTTTGTCAGGCCCAAGACACCAAAAATTGAGGATAAACCCTCATTCCCAAAAAATTACAATATAAGGAATGCCTAGAATAGTGATCAATATCTTCAACTATCATCTTAGGTGGGATGACCAGCTTGGGTCTCTCCTTGCACCACTTAATACATCCATTAACCTTGGTGACATGAGATCCACCTGACCTACGTACACCGCCATCTTCCAATTATGGAAAGAAAAAGCTATTGTCAATAATTTTTGTTGCATGCAATGGCACCTTTGAACCGATCATGAAATGAAAGTCCATGCCCGAAGGGCCCTTCGAATTCTCACCCAGAGACATTGAAGTAGTAGAGCCTAAAATGACCATGCAATGTTGGACACCAACCCTTCCACTGAACACACCACCACTCTCCACACGTTGCCCACACCACACAACCATGTAGAGAAAAAAATAGCGACCCCTTTAAACTCTATGCACCCAAAAAAGATAATCCCCCACCGACCAGACCCAAGCATGCACGGGCATGCACCACCGTGGAGGACCCAATAGTGTGTACACAACACAAAGTCCCAGGATACTCGGGCACACAATGAAACACATACCAAGCACCAGTATTGGTCGCCTACACTAGACAATAAACAAAAGGCAGAGAAAAATAAATACCCCCTCGTACACACCAACAGACCCCACCCAAGCCACACAAGAACTGAAGAAAGCCACTTACGAGCTAGGGCTCGAATGCCCTAGCTCAGCCCATGGAATTGCAGAGACAACGCCATACTCAAATTAATTAGGTTAATAGATGAAAAATGACACAATTAATTAAATAGCTAGGCTATTTTAATTAATTAAATCAAAAGAGGATGGGTTTTAGCATGAAACGGTGTTAGTATACCTGATTCGAGTGTATGATATCATTCGGGACATTTTTAAGTGTCTATATTTTTCCCTCTTTGGAGTGAGGTACTTGTTACATTGGTTCAAATATTGGCGTTGATTTTGGATTAAACTGTTGCTTTAAATAAAAAAGTAAAAAAATTATGATTTTTAGATGCCCCATTGTTGCCCCAGTAGAAGGAATAAGCTGGTTCCCTACCCACTTAAGAAATTGGGCAAAAATAATTGATTTTGGGTTGATTTATCGACAAAGGTTAAATTTTGCCCTAGGGGTCTAAAAAGGCTTTGGGATGCAATAAAACTGCCAAAAATATGTAAAAAAATGGTGCAAAATAAGCTTCAGTTTGGCAAGATTGGTGAAATTGGTGAAAATTGTTAGTTGCATGGTTAAATTAGGGCAAAAATCCCTAATTCTTAGGCTTAAATAGGTGATGGAGGGTCACTTTCAATTCATTTGTGCATTCAAACCTTATAGAATTCTTGCATTTTGAGCTCTGACCTCCTAACAAAATGGCACAACAAGTGCTCCCATGACACATTTCTGACCAGGTTTGAGAGTACCAGATGCCTCAAGGTGCAAGACCATCAGTATGCAATTTAAAAATTTCCTTATATTTTTACTTTGAAGCACATTTATTGTAGTTTGAAATTTAGGTTAGGGTGACTTCACTATATTGCAATGATTTTTTGAGAATCAATGGTGTTATTTTCATTTTTAGCGATGCTATTGTGATGAGTGATGCACTTCATGATTTGGAATTAGGGTTTCCATATTTCAAATCGTAGTGCGGGTGTAAATAGTGACACACCTACCCAATTTGGAATTTAGATTAAGGGTTTCCAAATTTCAAATTCTGACGTGACTGTGATGACTGACGCTAGTCGTGATTTACAATTTGAGTGTATGCAGCGTCGCTATTTGGAATTTGGACTATAGCAACGCTTTCATGAATAGTGACGCTTTTATCATTTTGGGGGATAATTTTTTAAAATTTTAGCTAATTTTTTAAAATTTTGACATCGTGCGCTTCATGGGTGCAGGAGGTTATCCAGCCTTTGATGTCCTATAAGCACTGATCAAAGGTTTTGTCTATACTTGATGATTTATCTGAGCTTCGACAAGAGCACCTTAGGGAGATTGGATTATGGTATTTCACCTACATGCCTGTCGTGCGGACCCATTTAGCGATGATGAAAACACTATGTGAGTGATGAAATAGTGAGACCTCATCATTCCACTTTCCCACCGGTGAGGTGACAATGAAACTAGAAGATGTATGGTGGATTTTGCGATTTGCCATACATGGTGAGTGAGTGGTTTATGACAGTGGTGCGAGATATAATGCCTGTCATGAGGTTCTTGATCAGGAGTCTATTGTCTTGGTCAACTCCTAGATTGACATCGAGATGTATAAAGGTCAGGTGTCAACTTTTAGATTGATCATTGCGGCAGTGATTTCGGTGTTGGTTTCCCCAGATCGACAAAGAAGGGGATTCGGTCTAGGATGGGGGCTAGCATGGCACAAGATGCTTTTTTGGAGGACTCAGTATGCAGGGGGCCAGTGATGTTGGCCTACCTTTACCATGATATGCATGACTTTATTTACTATGATGGAAAATATATTGGATAAGGAGTCACTCTTCTTCATATATGGGTCTGGGAGCACATTGTCATGCTCTGACCTATTATCCATATGGCAGATGTGGAGCCAGATGAGCTAGTCATATGGAGGTACAAAGGTACCATCACTCTTCAACACATAGGGTAGCTCGATATCCCATATTGGAGGAGAGTGATTGATGAGATGACAATGTTTAGATGGTGGTCATGGCTTCAGATGCCAGCATGGTATGATGATGTACACCGATTATTCTTTGCTCAGAAAACCTGATACATGTAAGATCAAGAGCACACCATGATTGAGAGTTACCTACCTGATAGATTTTATAGATAGTTTGGCGAGAGGCAAGACATGCCTGATGATGCCTATATGACTATTTTTGCCAGATCAACATGAGAGACAACATGGGGACATATGACACCAGCCCATGAGGTTGTTGAGGGATTTAGATATTTGGTTGTGAGGTCATGGGCCTATGATTAGGGATAGGTAGATGCACAAATGACGTCTGCATATGATGCATGGTTCTTACCCCCTCCCAAACTAACAAATATAGTAGGTATACCTCCACGAGGGAGGCCGAGAGAGATGGGAGTATGTAGAGGTTGAGGCTAGCCACAAGATGGGTAGGGAAGAGGATGGGGCAGAGGAAAGGATAAATAAAATCATGATGGAAAGGTCCTTGGTGCACCTCCACAACCACCACAGTAGCCAGTGCAGAAACAACCAGTGTAGTAACCATTGTCAGGGCCAAATCCATGTGATGCATAGATTCAGTAGCTACAACAACTATAGGTGGTTACAACTAAGCGAGATCAAGCTAAACAGTAGGTACTAGCACTCAAAACAAAGAGGTATTAGGAGCATCAGCTCAGACATAACTCAAATATGTAGTTGGCACAAGATGTCAGATGACAACAACAGTTAGAGGTTGTGATAGTTGCATCATAGGGATGGACAGTTTCTACCTGATTATACAAAGAGGAAATGACAGAGGCTACATATTATCCTATGCATTATCATTGGGATGTCCCTAAGGATATGAGGTAGCCTAATTTTTCACAGAGGAGTGGATCACATCCCCAAGTTGAGGATCAACCGTTAGAGATACAACTTGGGGAGGCGAGCAGCCATCTGGGCTAGTTGGCCCACAGACACTGTTTGGTTATTTGTTTGATTATTTATACAGATATACATTTAGGGGCTCATTTTTTTATAGCCTCATGGATATTATAATTTTGATAGATATACACACATTGATTTAGATATTGTACCATGATAGGACATTTTCTATTTATATACGAGATGATATAGATGGGTGATCCCACAAAGCTGGTTTACAATTTCTGAGAGGAACTGATTTTGTTGAAATCACATATTTTTAGAAAATATAATGATTTAAGCCTTAAAAATTTCTATTTTAAGGATTCCAATTAAAGATGGTTTGATCAAACCACCTTAGATCAAACCCCCTTGGATAGAACCTCACTAGTTTTAAACCATACCTATAAATGAGTCACCTTTACACCTATCAAAATGTTGATAAAAAATCACTTTTGATTTACCTTTTGGGGGATCAAATGAATTCATTTAAAATTTATTTAAAATGATTATGTTAGTCCTTGGAACGAGCTACCCAATGAATATAATTTTAATGTGTTTTGGTTTTATTATGTATTTGTTTTTTTAGTTTTATTAAACATAGGTTTTTCATCGAAAATGAAGTTCTTTGTTTTGCACATGTGGAAAATAGCAGATTATCAAAAAAAAATTGAAAAATATGAGTGCACCAGATATTGAAGTCCTTGATCCAACAAAAAAAAAACTTTGAATTTTGATATATACAAAAAAGGTTACGCGTTATATGGTCGCGCTATGTCTGAATTGTAATTGGTTTGACTTCGAAACTTGATTAAAGAAAAAATATACAATAAAAAACTATATAACCAAGTGCAAGCACTAGATATCGGAGTTACAAATCTAAATTCAAAAGAATTAGAATTTTACCCTCCATGGAAAAAAAATTGTGCGTCATACGATGTGCGTCACTTTTTAAAAATGTTATTTTTTGAAAAAAAATGAGTTTTCGTAGGAGATGGAAAAAGAAGTGCAATCTGATTCCAAAAATTTTGAAAAAAATATTTTTGGAATCTACAGACAAAATGTGACGAGACTCTAGTTTACATCATCTTCAAATTCCTCATGGTTTAGCCGCTATAGGTGCTTGAATGTGAAGATTTAGTTAAAAACAATAATTTCAGTGTCTAGTTTGGCCAAAAATTGTAAACCACTATTGTGGGATCACCTAGATTCATGATGTGATGTGTTCTTTATTTCATGCTCATGAATGTATGGATTCATATGATGTTGATATGATGTGATATGCTTAAATATGGATGCACTTCTTTTTTAGTATCATTTCATGACATGTTATGAGATGGATGCTATGATATATAGATATTATGCTTATGCAAATGATATGGATGCATTTCTTTTTGTGTATTTTTCTATGCAGTTTATGAGATGATGATGTATGCATATGGATGTATGGATAATATAGATTTTCATACTTATGATATGATAATGTTATGTATGTTTATGATATGTATGTAATGATTTAAGATACTTAGAATAACAAATCTATATTATTCAACACAACTTAAATGATAATGATGTTGTAGTGAAATATGCTTTTTCATATTTATAATATGTTGTGATGATGCAAGATGTACGCATACTAATTCTTTGTGGATATAGGATGGATGCATTGATGATATTTTTTTAACTACCATGATACCAAGTTAGCATGGAAAGAAGATAAAAGAATTAAGATGAATGATTTGACCATTGATTTTGATGATAAAGTCCAATAGGTCCTTGATCAACAGAGACTTTATTAGAGATGGTGATGCATAATGCATGATGATGATGAATTTATCATATCTTGGGATTGGGATTTTTTCGTCATTCCTTATTTTTGATATAACACATAGACACAATGCATCAAGGTATTGAAAACTAGGACGATGTTGTATCCAGTGTAATGGACTTTGACTCTACAAATAGATAGGATAATTCTTGTTCACACCTTGACATATGGAAACCTCATCGAAATGTAGTTTAGTAGCTTAGAATATCTCGGGCCAAAGCATACACAATAGTCAAAAATCTACTCTAAACAACCTCCCTACACACAACTAAGCAAATATGCACCAAAATCATTTTACAAGAATACCCACAAGCACAACAAACAAAAGATAATGATCGATGCCCCATTCCTTTCACTCTAAATCATTTTGATAGAAATCATCAAGAGGTCCTCAGAATGGGTCAAATAAGATAAATCAGAAGAAAAGATCAAAGAAAAATAGTCAGTGTAATCTATATATCTTGCCATGTTTAAATATAGCTAAGGTGATTTGTGATACTGATGCCCATTGCAGGAAGGATACATCTTAGGACATGTTGATCAAGTGTTTTGATTAGGATGAGGTGTGTGATAAGTCGTTGATATAAACTACACAAACTCATTTACCTATGATCTAGACTTTAGATTTTCACACTTTAGGTTCCCACTTTACGACTTGCAATACATGCTTTCTATTTGTTTTAGCAAAATTTTTAAGGTGATGATCGATTTATTATGGATGAAGTTTTATCTCGACTGAAAGTGAAATGGGATGGATGTTTTTGAGTTTTTTGGAATATCTCAATGTTTTTGGTATTTCGAAAATGTTTTTATGTTGATTTTGGTCTTTTTTGAAAGATGTTTATGTAGATATTTAGGTTTTTTATTATTTGAGGTTGTTTAGGGTTTTCTCTAAGATATTTGATGTCATTTAAGTCTTTTAAATGTTTTCCATTTTTTTTATGTTTTTTGTTTTCAAATGTTTAGGGGTTTTCCAATATTTGAATGTTTTGGATTTTATGAGTTTTCTGAATGTTTAGGGGTTTTCTAAGTTTCCACCAAGAACCTAACCTAAAATACTATCCTAGGGGCCTTGGGGGCTGATAAAAAATTAGCCTTGCCTATGTTATACACGCAGAGACCACATAGTTCAATTGACTCGACTTATTGTTGATGATAGATGAACAATTAATGGATTGCAATTTTATTATTACGGACTCCTAAAGGAGTGACCTAGGGTATCTCGAGGGCACATCAATGATGGCCTTCCCTACATTCAAGCTTAGAGACCAGTAGTTCGATAGGGCAATTTTTTTTATTTTTGATGTTTTGACCTTTTTAGGGATTTTGGTGTGTTCTAGATGTTTTGGATTTTGAATTTACAATTTTTTGAATGTTTTTCGATTTTAGCTATACAAGATTTTGGATGTTTTTGGAATTTTCAATTTTACAAGTGTTTTTGGATTTTTTGATGAATGTTTTATGAATTTTTTTTGGAATTTTTGATGAGATTTCCAATAACCTTAAGATATACAAGAACCCGACGTGATCCATAAAAAATTTCCCCCAACATGATGCAATAGACTACCTCGATATAGGCAAGACAAAATAACCTTAGGAATATGCCAAGTAGTACTAAAGGGGATATGATACTTCACAAGATCAAGTTATGATACGACTGTAGATGGGTGATGGAATATATAGGAGGACTGATGCAATGGATGGACGCAGTGCAAAAGGATGATAGGATAAAGAGCTATAGATAGATGGAGGTGCTTTATTTACGTGAGGTGCCTGTTTGCCAAGTTTTCACCAAGGTACTTGCCCAAAGCGCCACCAAAGTGATTTTCACTATAGGACTTTTTCCTTTACTTTTTCAATCCTTTATCTCATTTTTTAAAGATTTTTGATCATTTTAAAAAAAAAAAAAAAAATAGAAAATAATACCCTTGAAGACTAGGCATAAGACTTTTTAAGATGCAAGTTGTTGGTTGGTTCCTACAAGGGTTCACCTTCAGGTGTAGATAGCTGGTATGCTCTTGATCCATAGCTTGTTGTGATGACAAAGTGACCCAACCAGTTAGGCTAAAAATTTCCTTTACTGTCTTGATTTGGAAGATTTTTCTTATTCTTCTTTAGAACAAGATCTCCTACATAGAAAGACTAAATCTTGATCTTCTTGTTATAGCTTTGTTTTAGTCAATTTTGGTATACTTGAAAATGATTGAGAGCATCAAGATGATGCTCATCCAGGAATTCTATCTCATTCAGTTGGGATACTATATGTTCCTCGTTAGTGATTAGGTTATGTAGTGACACTCATATTGATGGAAGTTGAACCTCAATAGGCAAGATGGCTTCTGATCCATAGACCAAGGAGAAAGGGGTTTCTTATGTACGCATGCATATAATGGTTTGATAGGTCTAGAGGGCGTGATTTAACTACAGATTCCAGTCATGCCTAACATCATTGACCATTCTCTTTAGGATTTTTAGAATGGTCTTGTTTGTAGCCTAAGCTTGACCATTGCCGTGGGGGTAATACAGGGTAGAGAATCAATGTTGGATGTTAAATCTTTAACATAGCTCTTTCACATCCTTATTCCTTAACAGTGTTCCATTGTCTAAGATAAGGGTTTGCAGAACACCATAATGATAGATAAGGTAATTTAGGATAAACTTGGAAATTTTCTTCCCCATTATGTAGGTCATAGGAATGGATTCAACCCACTTGGTAAAGTACTAAGTGGTTGTTATGATAAACTTGTGGTCATTGGATGAGGTTGGAGTGATTTTTCCTATGAGGTCAAGCCCCGACTGCAAGAAAGGCCAAGGCATGATCATTGGTTGCAACTCCTGAGCTGGAGCATGGATAAGGTCTCCATGCTATTGAAACTGGAGACACTTTTGCACATATTCATGAGCTTCTCTTTCTATGTTTGGCCAGTAGTACCCTGTCCTCAACAATTTCTTAGCTAAAGTCATACCACTAGAATGGGAACCACATATGCCCTCGTGTACTTTTGTTTAAGTGGCCAAGGCTTCCTCTTGGTTAAGACATCATAGTAATGTCCCTTCAATGCTTCGATGGTATTAGGTATCACCTAGGATCACGAATTGGGATGCCTTCTTTAAAAAGGTATTTTTAAGGTTGGAGGTGATATTGGATGGGGGATTCCTCTACTAAGGCAAATGAATATGTCATGATACCACGAGGATCCAGGATGAACAATGACACATGAAAATTTAGATTCAAGGATTTCAAAAGTCGGTACGAGAAGTTGTTCTACCAAGAATTCACATTGAAGTATGTTGTGTAGCATGTCTAACAATGATCTAATTTTTTCCATAGCATTTGGTGCTTGGTTGTTCATGCAAGGAATCTACTCCAAATTTATATCAATGAAAAGGTCTTGGAGACTCTCTACCATCTTCTTGTAAGGAGTAAGCTTATTTCCCTTAGTTTGGTAATTGTCATTGAATTGGTTGATAACCAGTTGTGCGTCTCCATAGACTTTTAACTCTTGTATCTATCATTGAACTATTATCCTTAGACTTGTGATTAGGGATTTGTACTCAACAATATTGTTAGTGCATGTGAATGATAGCTTGTATGAATTTGGGATACAATCATCTTGATGGGTGATAAAAATAATACCCACCCTTAATCCATGTTAGGTAAACGATCCATCAAAGTACATTTTCCATTGATCTGTTAGGTTGACAAGGAACACTGATTCATCAGGGAATTCAGATATCAACCAATTCTCTGCATAGATAGGTGCTTCTGCTAATTGGTTTGTGATCACTTGTCCTTTGATTGCCTTGTGCTCCATGTAATCTATGCTAAATTTAGTCAAGATCATCACCCATTTAGCCATTTGCCCAGTGAGAGTTGCTTTGGATAGCAGGTATTTTTGTGGGTCGATCTTTGCAATAAGCTTGACTTGATGTGATAGCATGTAGTGTCTAAACTTTTGTGAAGAAAAAACCACCACTAATCATGCCTTCTCAATGGATGAATAGTTCATTTCATATCCCAATAAGGTCTTTCTAATGTAATAAATGGCTCTTTACTTTATGTTTTCATCATGTTGTGCTAGAACGGTGCCTAGTGCTTCTAATATTGTTGAGATATATAGGATCAGTGGTTTGTTCAGTATCGGTGGAATGAACACTAGAGGTGTAAATAAGTAGTCCTTGATCTATTGGAAAGGTTTAACACACTTCTCATCCCACTTGTAATTTATTCCTTTATGGAGAAGATGAAAGAAATGGTGGATTTTGTTTGATAATTATGCTATGAACCTTTTGATGGACTATAATCTTCCTTGTAACCCTCTTAGTTGTTTTAATGTTTATGGAAATTCCATGTCTAGGATGGCTTTAAATTTTTTTAGATCAATTTCTATCCCTCTTTCTGAGACAATGTAACCAAGAAGCTTCCTTGATGTAACCACAAAGACACACTTTTTTGGATTCAACCATACTTTGTACTCTTCAAGTATGTCGAAGATGGGTTTTAAGACTTCTATTTGCTCACTCATTTTTCTTGACTTGGCCAAAATATCATCCACATAGTCTTCAACTATTTTATGGATCATGTCATGAAATACGAGGGTCATTGCTCTTTGATAGGTGGCTCCTACATTCTTCAACCCAAATGGCATCACGTTCCAGCAATATGTTCCCCATGGACAAGTGAATGCAGTTTTGTGTTGGTCCTCCTTAGCGATCATGATTTGATTGTAGCCTGAAAAACCATCCATGAGTGATAGAATTTCATGCCCTACTATTAAATCCACCATGAGGTTGATGTTAGGAAGAGGAAAATCATCCTTCGGGCATGCCTTGTTTAAGTCTCTGAAATATGTGCATATTCCGATGCCCCCAGTGGATTTGGAGACCGGTACAAAGTTTGAAACCAACTCAAGATAATCTATCGATCAGACAAATCCAATGTCAAGAATCTTTTGTAACTCAAGTTTTACCAAGAGTGTTATCTGAGGGTGTATCTTTCTTAATTTTTGCTTCACCGGTTTGACTTCAGGATAAACTATTAAGTGATGCACAACCACTTTTGGATTGATCCTTGGCATATCTATGTATGAACATGAAAAGTTAGCTCTTCGCTCTTTCAGGAATGCTGCTAGGTTATTTGTTCTTCATCCAATAAGTACTTAGCATAGAAAGTAATCTTGGGTGCTTTGTTAGTTCTGACATTGATTGGAGTTGCCTTTTCTGCTAGAACTATTGACTTCTCTAGATGCATCTCACTAAGAGGGAGATTGAATCCCTCATCCTTGGGCACCTCAAAGAGGTTTTCACCCTCGGATGTGTCCTTTATTTTTACTATTTTAGGATCAAAAAGTGTCACAGTGTGGTTTTCACTTAGGGATTGACATGTTAGTTGCATTTTATCAATTTTGTGACTGAAGGATTCAATCGTCTCCCCATAGTACACACTTGTGTCACGCTCTATGTCAAAGCTAGATTTGTGATCTTCCCATGGTAAATTATCATGGAGTCCCATGAATTCTGAGATCGCTTCATTGTTTATGAATAAATCTAGAATCAGTGGTCCATGAAAAGGGAGCTATTCTCAAATAGGCTAGCAACATCGAGGGGGAAGTCACCTAGGGTAGTATCACGGGATGATGGTAACCAAGAGGAAGCCCCAAACCTTTTAGCGAAAGTACCTTTTCCAAGAAGGGTAACTTTTCTAGTAGTACAACCTAGGCCAAGATTCTTTAGGTGTTTCTTAGGAATGATGGATTCTAGCAAACCATTGTCATTTTGTCCTAGTTTCTCATTTTGGTTGTAACCCCATCCCTTCATTAGTTGCAAGCCTTTGTCATCATCTTCCATGGGAAGGATAGGGATAGGTCGTTCATCTTGATAGAGAAATTTAGAGACATCCTCCTCATTGATATATTCTTTGTTCAAATCTCCCCACTTGCTGAAGGTAGTAGCTACCATCTTGATTGTTTTGGCCTCTTTGTTTCTAGATGTGGGTTTTCCATGGGATTTGGGAGAAAAAGGTAGCCCCCCCAAGAAAAAATTGTCCTTCAATACTTTATAGTTTCCACAACCATCATCTTGGATTACTACTTTGATGTCGGGAATATTCTACACAATAGGTGTTTTCATTTCTGAGGTAGATGCAAGGGATGATGGGTCAACAAATGAGGAGGATGGCGTAGACCCTTCTCATTTTTAGGGATCTGGGGTATTTTGTAAAACTTGGCCTCAAGGTTCTTGCAGTAGTAAAAGGGCTCAAGATCTCCATGGATGGTAATTTCTCGTCCCTCAAAAGTAAACTTTACACATTGATGGTAGGTCGAAGCTACAACTTTTAGGGCATGGATCCATGGTCAGCCAAGTAGGATGTTGTAGGGGAGATCAAGGTCTAATAATTGGCATGTAGTCTTTGCAATGATGGCTCTAACTTGGATAGGCAATGCAATTATACCTTTTGATACCTACTCTTGATCATCATATGCTCTGATGGTGGTACTCTTTGCTTTCTCAATAGTATCTTCTAAATAGCCCAAATTTTTGATCAGCTAAAGGGTGTAAATGTTTAGACCAACACCTCCATCTTCTAAGACTCTTTTAACCTTGTTCTTATGGATAATTACCTCAAGGTGAAAATCATGATTTTGAGATGGTTGCAATGGTAGGTCTTGTTTCGTGAAGGTGAGGAGATGATCAATGATATTCCCTACCATAGCTTGAAACTATTATGTATCAATATCCTCAAGGACAAATTATTAAGATAAAGCATTCTCTAAGATTTCCCTATGTGTAGGGGATAGCCTCAATAGTTCCAAGATAGAAATCTGCATGGGGGTCTTCTTAAGCTAATCTAGGAGATTATACTTGCTTGGGTTGGATGTAGGCAAAGTAGGTTTTGCCCTACATTCAGATGGGACTCCTTGGATAGTGAATTTTCCACATATTGTGGTGACAATGGTGATGACACTATCATAGGAAGCGACTACATTAGAATAGGTATGCTACATGTTTGTTTAATCCTTAGCTTTTCTAGTGTTTTTTCCTTTGCTATGATCTGGCATAGGGTTTTTTTATATCTTAAGATCCTAGTTACCAACTGGTACTTTAATAGATATGGTGTTGCTCTCTATAAGGTCTTGGATAATACTTTTTAGCCTCATGTAGTTTTTCATTTTGTGTCCTTTGATTTTATGAAAGACAAACATCATTTTCGTTGTACCAAGATGGTTTATCCTATGGTTATTGGTAGTTTTCAAAGTTGGGAAATGTTATCAGGTTTGACTCTACCAATTTCTTCATGATAGTCTCAATTGGTTCTAAAAACTATGTGTACTTACATTTTGGATAGTTGTACTTGTTAGGAGTTCATCATTGTTGTGTGTCCTTATTGTTGATCTGATTGTTCTAAGGAGGTATTGTTTTTTGCATACTTGGTTGAACGTTAGCTATTTGATTGTTGTTCGGCCTAGGAGCACTTAGGGCCACCTTAGCATCTACCATGCCATCATTGGTCACATTCTTGTTCTTAGCCCAAACGTGAGGCTTTTCATTTGAACTAGTTGATGGGCGATTATCTTTGAAAGATTGAGTATTTCCCTATGAGATTAGATATCTCTCAATGTTAAGGACTATAGGGAAAAGATTGTCATAAGAGGTAATCACTACATTTTTTAGTGGAAGGATAGATCTGGATCTATATTTTCTATGATGATTCCCACTTGTTCATCCGGAATAGGCCACTTTCTCTTACTAGCTCTTTGTCTCCACCATTGCAATAAATTGGTGAAAGATTCTCCTTTGTTTTGTTTGAGAGTGTATAAATCTTCTAAGATTGCATCCATGTCAAGGTTAAAGGAGAAGTCATCAATGAATTTGTTGGTGATTTATTGAAAAATTTTGATACCAGGAGGTAGTTGAGAAAACCAATCCCTAGCAGGACCTATTAAACTTTGAGGGAAGAGGCACATTAAATAAGAATCATTATAGGCAACCTCCATATACATGACATTAAACTGTTTGACATGGTTCATAGGACTTCCTCTCCCTTTGTATTTATCAAATTTTGGGATTTCAAATCTGGGAGGGAATGGTACCATTGTGATGTTTCAATTGAAGGGAAATGAACATAAGTTCTATGTATAGGGATTCTTCATCTTGCCCATTCAAAGATCTTGCATTTCTTGTGATAATGCCTTAAGTTGTGATGTTAGATCATCTTGTGGGTTTGGTGGAGTAACATATGTTGCATATTGTGGGATGGTGGATGGGTTATACATAATATTCTGATATGATAAGGTGTTATATAGTGTGTATGGTGGTGTGAGATTTTGTGAAGGTGATTAAGGTGTTGATGTATATGTTCTTGATGTCTTTGGGGTGACGATGTTTTGTTGAGGGTTATAGTAGGAACTTTGTTGTTGTTTTTATTGGGCATATTTTTGAGCTAGTAAGGCTTATTGTTGTTGTTGTTGAGTCACAAGGGATTCTTGTTGGGTTTGTTATTGTTGCTATGCCGCTAAAGTTGCTTGATGTTGGGCTTCTTGTTGTTGTGCTGCTAAATTTGCTTGATGGGATTGATGTTGTTGTTGTGCTGCTAGGGCTGCTTGTTGTAGTTGTTTTTGTTGTTGTGCTACTAGGGTTGCTTTTTGTTGTTGGATGGATTTTTGATAAGCTTGTTGTACTTTTTTAAAAGCTAAGACACGTGCTTGCAATGTAGGATCAGTCAGTTTTTAGGACATCTATGATGGATTTTGGGTGTTGATGTTTTGAGTGGATAGCGGATTGTTGATGAGAGGTTGGGGGTCCTCTTGGTTTAACATTCCTTGTAAGATGTTGGATTGAGATGGAGGAATGCAAGTTTTAGATCCCATTTGATTTTGCATCATTAAAGGGATCATAGGGAAAGATGAGGAGGGTGCCATTAGATTTTATGATGGTAATGAAATACTAGGACCTTGATTCAATTGATTGAAAATGCTCCCTTGTCCAAGGTCTTGGGGATTTCCTTATGCTAGGGATGTGGAAAAGGTATTACCTTGGTTGATGGGCTTTGTGACCAAGGGATTTTTTTGATTTGGGTCGATGATGAATGGGATGGATGTGTTTTGTGAAACCAATGGTGTGGATGAACCAGTTGGGGGATTGGATAGAGATGTCCCTATTTGCGTTAAGGGTTGACCTTGCATTAGGGTGTTGGCATGCCCTTGTGGGTCGATTTGAGACACTTGGCCCATACTGCCTTGTGGGATGTTAGGCACACTTGTGGTACTCATGGGGATGGATGAAGATGGGTACCATTGATAAGTTGATGTTGTCATGGACTCATGAAGTGTAAGTGGTTGTTGTTGATGTAAGGGGTGTTCGGGAATAGTAGAAGTGCAAAATGTTGGTATCCAAGTGGTGGATGGATTGGTGTTGAAAGTACCCACAAGTGTGTTGCTTTCAAATGAAAGAGTATGTCCAAAGTCTTTAGAAAGACTAGTTGCAATACTAGGAGTGGATGTTTGATTTGAAAATGGAGTTGTTTGTAAGGTGGATGAAGTCAATCCTTGTGCCAATGATTACACAACAAAAGATGGGTAAATCAGAGCAACATTTTCTAAGTCTTGATGTTCTTGTTTGTACTTCATGATTTCTTCCTTAGTAAGTCCAAATGGGTTGTTCGTGACGTCTTCTATCTCGTATGGCCCTGATGGAGACAAGGGTTGTTGTGATGGGGTATTTTGACTTCTTAGATCAAATTCTAAAGGATTGGGATCACTTGAGGTAAATGTGACTTTGGTTTGATCCATGATTATCTTGTGTTGTGATCTTGTCTTTACCATAAATTTTGGGTCACCCGTGGGAGAGTTGTGTTGAGATTTATTGTGTTTGAACTCTCTAGCTGACTCAAATCTAGGTAGAAGGGATGCTATAAGCCTTTTGGGAGCAATGATGACAATAGGAGATGAAAAGGTGAATGATGTGGAGAGTGATATTTGCAAACATTTTGGGACAACACTTTTGAATTAAGTTTAATATTTTGATGTTTGGATAAAGGATGTTTATGAACTTGTTTATCTTTAGGGTAGAATCATGACCTTCAAGATAAACCAGTTCAAAGATGATAACCAACTTAACTAAATGCATGGAAAAGGATTCATTTCACATACAAAGTAGCTAAGTTAGGGGTTGGTTTGATAGATGTTTAAGTCAAAAAGTGTTGGTGTATTGAAATTTTTACGAAGTTTGGTGAAGTGAAGGATGATTCTTGATGAAGGGGTGGATGAAATATTTGACCCAATGTTGACCTAGAATTAACCTTTTGTTTTCCAAGACCAAGGTAGTGAGAAATATGCTAGACCTCTAAAAGTGTTCAAATCCAAAAGACTAATATTTGACTTAAATGAGGGGTTCATATTCAACATACATGTCTAGATTGTTCAACATAATAAGTATATAAAACCTTGTTACCAACTTGTTCCTATTTCAGTACTATCTTAGGATACGTCTTCTAATGTATGAACTATAATGTCCCAGTTTCAAATAGCGGCATGTTGACCTTCTCCTAGGGATTTTTATTTTGCATGAGATCATTTAGAGAAGTTCAAGATCATGGAAGAGACCAAAATTTTGACTTTCAAAGAAGGCATACAACTCTAGATTATTCCTTAAAACATGTATATAAAATTTCCTTGTCAATCTAGTTCTATTTTGGTAGAGTGCCACAAGGTTTTGTTTGATAGCTTTTGGACTATGATGCTTAAGTTTGAGGTGACGACATGTAGACCTTCTCTTGGGGATTTTGATTTTGTGAGAGATCATTCAGAGAATTCTAAGATTATGGAAAAGAGGATATTTATTACCACGCGGGTGGTGGTAATAGGGATCGTCTAGCCATAATATCGGTTTGTTCCTCTTCTTCATTTAAGATGTTTGTTTTGTTTCTCCATTGAATGAGTGTTTCCTTTGTTTCAAAAGTGAAGCTTCTCAAAATACTAATTATATCAATTTTTTCTCCTTCAATGAGTTCAAATGTTGGTTGAATGATAACGGGCATAAGGTCGGGTTGTTCAACTAGCACGATCAGTTGCCAAATAGTCATGTGGATTTCAATTTGTCTAGTTTATCTTGCTTCAATGAGTTTCTTTTTACAATAAACACTTGTCTTTCTTAATTTCAAACTAAATTTCTATGTCAAAAACATCATCAATTCCACAAAGTCCATTTTGTGAAAAGGATGAAGTCAAGGGCATAGTTACGTAGGTTAACTTTGGGAAGTATGGATTGAGATGTAAACCAAAATATTTAGAAGTCTCTAAAAAAAAAAATCCTTACGACCAGCATCAATATCAAGGCTATTTCAAAGAGTATTCATTCTTAGACCAAAGAGTTTGAAATTTTGAGGTAGATTGCGAATGTTTGTTTGCAATGTTTTAGAACCAAGAAAAGTATTAAACTGACTCGCAAGAAATAGCAATCCTAGATAGATAGACCAGGTACGTATTTCTTAGTAGGCTTACCAACCATCAGAAGAGATGATTAATCGGAAAAGATGAAGTGGAAAAATAGGTTATGCCAAGGAAAACTAATATCTTGAAATTCCAAGCAAAGGAGTCCCTTCCCCATTTACTTTATTGCCTCAATCAAAAACTGAACATGGTAAGTAACTTCTTGGAGCGGTGCTACTCCAATGCACTACCTAAAAATATGTTTTGGCAAATTGGACTTGGTTACCCACTATTTAAACAAGGTTCTTATTGACAAAAAACCGAGAACACCCAATTGTATACACACCTGCTTTTCCACTTAAGGATCTTACTACTGTTCCTGTTCCACTTGAGGCATGGTACTAGGTGCAATATGTTATATATTCCAAGATAGAAGGTAATTTCTCACAATTTCCCAACCTTTAATATAGCTTTCCGATAAATGTGCTTGCAAGAACTTTCCTATGAGTTTCCTATTGTGGGGTGTGTCTCATAATAAGTCCTCTCAAGGGTGACACAAAGCATAAAGGTGTACTTAATTTTTTCTCTTCACCCAATATCACACGAAACACAATGGGAGTGGATACGTACTATAAGTGCACACAATAAATGAAGTATACTTTGAGTGTTTCTCTTCACCCAAGATCACACGAAGCGCAAGGGGAGTGGATACGCACTATAAGTGTGTCACAACAAAGCAAGAACTCATTCATTTTAACCTTGTAAAGCAAGATGAGTTCATTTTAAACACTAATCGAAGTATGGAAGTTGTACTGTTTAATTTTAATCCAACAAGCAAAATAATGTGAGGGTTTAATTTTAACCAATTTGAATGTTCATTTTAAAGCCGAATTGAAAGCTAGTTTGGTCCTAAAGCGTAAAATAAAAAAGTATCATAAATGGGTTATAATTGCCCCAAAAGGTGTCGAAACACTTGTTTAAATTATACAATAAATGATAAAATGCAACTTCACATCAATTTTTATCATCCAACCTGCAAAACCCAATTAGGCTAAAAAAAGCAAGAAGAAGTCAATGATGTGTCAAAAAGTAGATAAAATCATAAATTTAAAGCACATCCCAAAAATCACTCACTGTTTTATAGGAGCGAATTCGCACCCCTAATGCAAATTCCCCTTTTACCCTTCTCCACTTTAGAAAACCAAATTCAGAGGCTTAATTCCACATAAGCCCACTATCCTCATCCCACTTGGTGCCTATTTTGAGCGTCGGTAGGGGAATAATTGTAGGGGACGCCTATGTGGCATGCAAATATCCATGCGACGTGCTTACTTCCCTGGCATATTCCTGTGGATGGAGCCTATAGAAGTGTTACACTTCCCATTGGAAGTTGAGTTGTAACACCTCCCTTCGATTGACCGACCCGAATATGGTCATTTTATTCATCTTTACTTCAAATTCAATCACTTTCATCCATTTTCAAGATTCTACACAATCTCTCCATGAATTCTAGCATTCACTTCAAGCATTCAATCACATTCTTGCAATCCATATTATCAATTTCATCACTCCATCACTTCAATAGAGAAAGTGTAGGACAACACCATTGCAACAAAGGCTTGAGTTCCTCTCATTTTTTCCCCCATGAGCCTTGAGCGCTCTTGGTGGAGGTGGTAAGCATACTTTCCTTCTCTATTACTTGGTTGGGTTAGTACATTATTGTTTTGTAGTGTTTTAGTATTTTTTTCTTGCATTCCCTTCTTCATTGTATTATTTCTATATCGTTGCAAACTTGGTTTTCCATGGAGGTGGAAACACCAAAATGGGGCTCTGATTGCGGCAGACCCCTAAAGAGCCCCCCAACAATTTCTCTTTTATCATATTCGTTTATATGTTTCATACTTCATAGTGCTATTTTATTCACTTAGAAACTATTAACTAGGTTGTTGGTTTGTTTTTAGTGGTTAAACCTTGTCTTCCTAGCTCTTTGGTTGTACGAAGCCCAATGCACCTGAGAGATGCTAGCATGTTGCACTATCATCTCAGAATCGTGCTTCTTTCCTCTGACAGAGAGTTGTCTGAGACATAGAGTTGATCTTGAAAAAACTGACTCACCTAGTCTCCTTTTGAATCTAGGGTTGGTAGAGTGATCAAAGGGCCTTATAGTCCTTACCATTCTTATCCGGCCTTTCCTAAAATTCCATTAAACTAAGGTAATTTAGGGTAGCCTACTACTCTCGACCCTCCATGACCTAGGGCCTTGACATGGTTGGTCCCCCTCTCTTACATTTTTGGTGAACCCGACGTGAACCATTTTGGTTCAATTTTGTAATACTAAAAGCTCCTTTCCTCGTATCCTGGGAGCATTTTAGGTGTGAGTGTTGTGAGGCTTGTGCCTTGCAACCTGACCTGCGACCCCTAGTAAGTGTAGTTGGAAGGTTCCAAAAGTGTTGCATAATGAAACCTGAATTGGGTCACTTTCTTATCCTATAACCTTTAGGAGATTCTATGAAATTATCGCTTAGTGTACGAGATGGACTCCTTCTTGCACCAACCTATTCCCTTTGTGTAGCCTATGAGTAGTGTTACTGGTATAACCTTCCCTTCATAGGACCTATTGATGGGATTTAACAGAGAACCATCTCCTCTCTACATTCCTTTGAGGATAAATGGAAACACCATGGCAGGTGTTCTCATTGATCCAACATCTCAAGTGAATATCATAATTGAGGAGATCATGTTAATCAACTTCCTGCATAAGGATGGATATGATGCACCTGTGAGTATTGTCTGCACACACGACGGACTTTGTGTACCTCCTATAGGTAGTATTGTCCTATTGGTCCTCATTGGACCTAAGTTCGTCATCCTCATGTTTGATATTATCTCAGGGTTTGAACTCTTCAGAGTGAAGTTGGGTATTCCTTGGCTAGTAGCTATGAATTTAGTTCCTTTGGTTGTGCATAAGTGTTTGAAATTCACTCATGAGGGTTTCGTGCATGTGATCCATGACACTGGCTATAGACCATCAGTTTCTCATGGTAGTTACTCCTTAGATTACTTTTGGAACGCACCTGTTGGTCCTCTCCCACCCAAGAAGGACCTCTTATATCATACATATTAGAATTACAAGAAAGGGTGCTCTAGGTTGAAAGTGAGATACCCTCCTTTGCCTTATGCTATTTCTCATAGGGCTTGCTTGAAAGCTGACAGTGATGTCGATGAGGCATGTAGAAGAGAAGAAGAGAAATGGTCCTGAGATCCTCCTTCTTCCTCTTTTGCTATCCAGCTTGATGCTTCCTCTCACTTTGTTGTGGCACCATCTGCTTCTGCCTCACGTTCACGAGAGAATCTCATGGTGCCCTCTTGGATAAAGTCCAAGCATCCTGCGTTTGAGCTTCCTGTCCTACCCACGGATCCTAGGCCCATTCGGTATGGTAGGAATAAATCCCCCTATGGGAATCCTCTACGTCCCAGCCTCCAAGACCTCTTACCACCCCTGCTTCTAAAGAAATGAATGGGAAGAGGCCCACTGTCTTTGAACCTGTCGCTCCTACTCCCATGCAAGATTTTGTCCCCCCGCTGGAAATAGATTTGGAGGACACTCCCATGGTTGAGAAGGAGCCTTATGCTCCTTCTCAACCTTTGGCCTCTAATTTGAAGAGTCACAGAAACCGCCTTGGACGTGAACGCAAGCATCGACAAAAGGGTCTCCTAGTTGAGAAGCTTGCCTTATAGAGGAAGGAAGAAGAGATGACCGCCCTTGTTTTAGGGCCTTATATTGCATCATCCTCTCTCCTTCCCTCTATTCCCATTCAAACCAACTATACATCACTCCTGGCTTCTGCTGCGAGCGTGAATGCATCTAACCTTGAAAAGGTGCAGGTGTTCATCGCTCCTTCCATGGAACCGCCCTTGTTGAAATTTGTTCCCAATGTCCCACCTTTCCCGAAGCCCATGGATATGGTTAACACCTCATTCATGTATTTTGTAGTTATTTCCTCCTCTCCCTCTACCCCTCTTGTTTTGTCTTTGGGGAGTTCACCTCCTCCGATGAAGAAGGTAGAGAGTGGTTCTTCTATCAATAGAGGACATAAGATAAGCCCACCTTCTCTAAAAGGTGGCCTTGTGCTGACTTGTTTTGTCCTAGTAATGAAACTAGTCCTGACCTCCCTTGAGTTCGTCACCAATCTCAAATCGCTCGATGAGATTAGCGGTGAACCTTGGGCGCAAACTCCTCCATCCATTGAAGTGAAACATGGAAATCTCGTTAAGTGTATGTTTAACTCAGTGGATGAAGTTTTGACCTTGTCAGTAATCTTTGTGAATTCATTGACCTTAGACCCAAAAGAGTTGAGGGACAGAGACCTTAGAGGTCCTTCTTCCTTAGCCCTTGTTGCGGGAGGGTCAGAAGCCCCTCCCCTCAACATTCCACCATTGCAAGCTCATCCTCCTCCCCCCTACAATGATCTAGAGTGGGAAGCTGACAACCTCTTGGTTGACTAGTGTTAGGGGGATACCCCTTCTTTATCTTTATATTAGATGTGTGTGTCGTGATGTGTTCCCTCGTGATCATGCTATATGTTCTTGGATGACCCTCGTCACCCCTATTGATGCTTGGATACAGGTGTGGTGTTTGTGTTGTAAACCTTCCTCTATTTGTATCATCTTTCTTCCTTGTTTGTGATTGAATTTTGGTAAATTGGGGATGATGCAAAGTGTCGGGGGCATTTAGGCTTCCCTTCCATGTTGACCCAATTTTTTATTTTTTATTTGTCTTCTTGTGCATTCCTTACATGGCCTAATATAGTAGGGGGTTGATGAAAATTAATTTACATACTATTAATTATACTTATATATATATATATATATATATATATATATATATATATATATATATATATATATATATATATATATATTTATGAGTAGGTTTGACCTTGAAATATTAGGCTACCCCTGTGTCCTTTGTTCGTGTTCTCTTTCCTTTTCCTTTCTCCTTATCTTTCTCTCTTTTTTTCTTGAGTTGTCCCTCTCATCTGTGACAACGCCACTTTTACATCGCCTCGATCTTCAGAAAATGCATTCGTGTCCAATGAATCTTTTCTCAAGATCCTTCACACATTTATTTATTAGAATTGCATTCTCAACTTGAAACCCTAACGGAACATGTTTCCTTCATCATGGGTTCATAAAGAAAGGACTTGAAAATATTCCTCTAAAGCGGTAACAACTTTGGTCTTCCCCTCATGTGGGGGAATATCCTTCCTTTTGAATTCCTTGATGATGAATTGATTCGAGAAATAAGGCACTAGCTTTCAAACATCGCATCCCTTGAGTGGACCCTTTCTTTTCACGCCGAGTTCCCGAGGGACCCCTTCAAAAGTTGTTTCTATGGCATCTAGCTCAGGGGAAACCTGACTAGATCTATTTCACATCTTGACGTTTAGCATGGGGGAAGCATGACTAGATTTTCTTCTTATCTGTGCATCTAGCTCGGGGGCAAACTAATTAGACCTACTTTACATCCTTGCATCTAGCTCAGGGATAGCCTAACTAGACCCACTTTACATCTTCATGTCTAGCTTGGGGGTAGCTTGACTAGACCTTTCTTTCAAATTGTGTGTCCCTTGAGTGGACCCCTCTTCCATTTGAAGGGTTCCTAGGGGACCCCTTTGAAAGTCTTCCAACCTATCGAGGGTCTACATGACTATTCGCTTACTGGCCTGCATGGTCGCTTCTCGACATGTTCTATCTATGGGTAAACATGTCACCATTTCTAACTCTACAAATTTCACTTTCCTCAGTCTCCCTCATGTGAAATTTCTTGGGGGACACCTTCCTTGCATGTTTGCAGGTTTGTAAGGCACTTTCCTTGGTTTCCTTCATGTGAGAGTTCTTGGAGGATACCTTCCTTTTAGGTATGTGATCCTATGAGGCACTTTCTTTCTCCAGCTTCATGATTTTTGTGGAGCTATGAAGTATTTTTCCTATCTTGCACTCTCGGTTTCACCAGATCATGGTCTACTTCCTCGATGGTTCACGTATACATATCTAACCCTACCACTTCTTCAATCTACTTTACCAAAGCACTCATCAGTACTCGTGCTCACTAGAGTGGGGGGAAAATGTATAGGATTGAATTTCCACCCCTAACGCAAATTCCCCTTTTACCCTTCTCCACTTTAGAAAACCAAATTTGGAGGCTTAATTCCACATAAGCCTGATTTCCTCATCCCACTTGGCACCTATTTTGAGCAATAGTGGGGGAATAATTGTCGGGGACGCTCGCACGACATGCAAATATCTGCGTGGCACACTTACATCCCTAGCAGGTTCCTGTGACTGGAGCCTATAGAGGCATTACACTTCCCATTGGAAGTCGAATTGTAACACCTCCCTTTAGCTTATCGACCTAAATATGGTCATTTTCTTCATCTTTCTTTCAAATTCACTCACTTTCATCCATTTTCAAGCTTCTACACAATATCTCCACACATTCTAGCATTCACTTCAAGCATTCAAACACATTCTTGCACTCCATAGCAAAAATTCCATCATTTCAATAGAGAAAGTGTAGGACAACACCATCGCAGTAGAGGCTTGAGTTCCTCTCATTTTCTCCCCCATTAGCCTTGAGCACATTTGGTGGAGGTGGTAAGCTCTCTACTTTCCTTCTCTATTACTTGGTTGGGATAACACATTACTATTTTGTAGTGTCTTAGAGTACTTTGCTTGCATTCCCTTCTTCATCATATTATTTCTATATCGTTGCAAACTTGGCTATTTGTGGAGGTAAAAACTCAAAAACGGGGGTCTGGTTGGGGTAGACCCCTAAATAGCCCCTCAACAATTTCTCTTTTTTATGTGTAGGTGGAGATATCTTGAAGTAAGCTAGTGAACAAGCTCTTATGTGAGATTTTTCTTGTCACCCTCACCTTAATCTAGTTGTTTTATCATATCTGTTTATATGTTTCATACTTCATAGTGCTATTTTCTTCACTTAAAAACTATTAACTAGGTCATTACTTTTTTTTTAGTAGTCCTAGTTCTCTAGTCGTACGGATGCCAATGCACCTGAGAGATGGAAACATGTTGTGTTGTCCTAGAACCACACTTATGTCCTTTGACAAAGATCTATCTGAGACACATAGTTGATCCTGAAAAAACTAACTCGCCTAGTCTCCTTTAGAATCTCGGGTTAGCAGAGTAATCGAAGGGCCTTATAGTCCTCATCATTCTCATCTTTCCTTTCCTAACATTCCCTTAAACTAAGGTAAGTTAGGGCATCCTAGTGCTCTTTTCCCTTCATGACCTAGGGCCTAGATGTGGTTGGTCCCCTCTCGTACAGTCTCCATAATTCAAATGAGTGTCACTTTTGTGAAAAATAATGTCGCTCTATAGCAAGACAGTGATGACGATAGCATTGTTATTTTGTAGTGTCACCATTTTTAAATCCTCAATACTCCTAAAAAGTATTAGTGTCACATTTTGTTTTAATTAATACTGGTATTTTAATTAGGCATCATTGTATCATATGGAAATAGCATCGCTATATGGCAACACTTGACAAAGGCATCACTGAATCTCTAAGAGCATCGTTGCATTTGCAAAAACCAAAAAAGCAAACTTCAAGAAAAATTTTTGTTAAATTTGATCGGTTTTTCTCTCCTAGCACCAAAATATGATCGACGGATTAGTATGGGATGACTACACTTGATCCATGAGGATACAAAGCATATTTGAGCCACTAATGTTAATCCCAATAGAGATCATTCAATATAAAACTAGACTAAGCATCCATTAGAACTTAACATATTAAACTATGAAAGCTTTAGAAACACCTATTCTAATCCATTGAAATTTATCCTATTGGGGGAGTGGTGTCGCATTGGTGTGGAATGGCAACCCTTTCCCAATCCTGTGGATAAATGAGCTTGTTTCAATCGATTCTATTGAAGAGAATAGAATAAAATGATGATAGATGTGTAAAGAAACATGATTTAAATGCTAAACGAACATGATGCAAGCTATCTTAACATGATTTATGATGAAATGATCGATATGGATATATGCAAGGCTACTCTAAATGGATTTTATCCTAAAATATTCAAACCATAATTAACAAATAAGATAAATGTATGCATCTATGTTATCATGGAAGCCATTAATGGAAGCTAAGCTAATATGCAAGTGAATTGAGCTAAAATGATGTAAAATGTGAGTGCAAATGCAAGTGATTTTAACAACATAAGTTTGATGTTAAAAGATGGATCCATTTGTCTCCAAATAGTGGCCTATTTATAGGAGAGAAAATGAGAAATGAAGGGTTAAGATTGAAAAAGCTAATCAATGGTCAAAAAATGGAGGAGAGATGAAAAATGGATCATGGATTCTCATCAACGGATGAGAATCAATTATCCCATGGATCAAGGAAAGAATCAAGGGTTGATATTCTTTCAAACAAACACACTTTTAAAAATTTCACAAGAAGTCTTGTAAGTTAACTTGCACATGAAGTCTTGTAAGTTTGTTATGAGGGAGAATATTCCTTTTTCCAAATGAGTGAAGAAAGAGAATATTCTTTGGAATATTCTCATGGGCGAGGAAAATTAGATATTTAGAAAATTAAAATTAAGTTTTAATTAGAAAAAGGGGAAAGAATATTCCATGGGAATATTCCCTTTTTGGAGGAATGTGCAAAGGAAGAATATTCCCTTGGAATATTCCTTTGCAAGTGGGGGGAATTAGATTAATTAGTAATTGATAATTAAAATAAAGTTTTAATTATGTCAATTAGGGGAATTTTATGATATTCATTAAATAAAGTGATTTTATGAAAAAGGGGAAAGTGAAATGATATTTAATTAAATAACTTAGAGTTATTTAATTAAATATGAAGACTTACGGACTTAAATTAAATAATTAGATTTATTCAATTTAATAGGATGAAATGTTAGCATGAAAGGGGGTGAATTAACCTAATTAAATTAATTAGGTTAATAGATGCAAAATGACATGATTAATTAAATAGCTAGGTTGATTTAATTAATTAAGTGAAAAGAGGATGGGTTTTATGATGAAACAGTGTTAGTATACCCAATTCAAGTATATGATATCATTCAGGACATTTAAAGTGTCTACAGTAAAAATTAAGGAAGGGGTGTCTCATAAATAATATGCATGCCTCATGAAATAATTCAAAGTAAACCCATAAAACAATTTTGGATCACAAACTTTAGAAAACCCCATGATTCAAATGGATCTAGAAGATTATCTAGAACATATGGTTGTGAAGTTATGCAATAATGTATGTCACGCTTGTAAATTTACATTATACATCTAGATATTGATCAATCAATGTCACTTCATATAGAAGATCATTGCCCTACGAGTTGCGACATGAATGATAAATATCCTACTTAACATGATCATACCCTCTAACCATTTTACACTCAAACTCTAAGATAAGAATAATCATGGTTTTATCAACTACATCAATTCATTGATCCATGTATAAAATTTTATTAGTGACTATTCAATACTATGTATGACACATCTAACCTAATACCCAACAATGTTAAAATTGATTTTCTCAATAATGTTTCTCACTTAACCCATATTAACTCATACAATTATTAAAAACTAGATCAAAGGATAGTATATTATCTTCCCCTATTAGTCAAGAGGAGATAAGTCCTTGTAACAAAAAACTAGTCTAAATAGCTTGGTTCACTCCTCATCAAATCTTAACAAAATAAAACCAAACCAAACATAATAATTGTAACTCAAAAGCACTCAACTAAAAAGTAAAACCATATACTCCTACCAAATATTCTATTCAATAATTTTACACAAACTCTAAGTGAATTGCTAACTAGAGAAGGTTATTATCCTCCACCCTCCTAGTGGGTCCTCCAACCTCCATTAACCCTTAGATTTTTCAACTAAGTTTAGTCCAAGTAACCTATGGATCACAATATATTCCTTGTTTGTCTCTAATGGTATTATTGGTAGGTTTAGAACAACATTGTGTTCATGGTGTTCTCATAAAAACTATAAATTTTTAAATTCATAGTGCTAGGGTGTTAAGTATTATTAAAAATGTGTCTTTTATATATTTTAAATCATCTTATTTATTTAATTTTTATATATTTTCCTTAAAGAATAGAAGAGACTCTCAAATCAAAAATAAATTTGGATGGAATCAAAATGGGAAAAGAATATTAAGCAACCAATCACATACCTACCTTCATATGAAAAATTAAAATGATGAATATAGCATAGATATAGGTTAAATCAAGAAAAAATACAAGATTTAAGATTTCCCCTTTTGCTCAAGGAGATTTGAACTATTGACCTCCTATAGACTTAAAGTCTTATAAATGCTTCTAAATTACCAATCATCCAACATATACACCTAATTTAAAGTTTACATATATGCATAAATTGTAAATTATAGGCTTATTTTTTAGATTTGGAATCTATATACAAAAATAATTCATGAAGGGGAGGAGTTTGAACCTTAAAATATATCTACTTATAAAAAAATTAACAAACACCACAATCCAATCATATTTCATGTCTCTTTAAATTTTTATAGTCATCTAGATAAATTTTTAGCCCCAAGGTAAGCAAGTAAATTATAATTAAACACCCAAATAGTAGATTAGTGTGCCTTGAATAAGGCATATAGCTATTATGAGAATCACTAGCACCAATTTTAGGAATCTAAAACCATTTTCAAATAGATTGTTCTACTTATTGAATGCCTCTAAGGTTGCATATTCAACAACCTTTATTGGATTTTTAACACCTAATCTTGTGAAATAAATTTATTTAAAATTTTATGTTCCTTTAAATTCCCAAATGAGGTATCAACACATTAATCTTCAAAATTTATTTGTAATTTTTATCTAAACATAAAT
The DNA here is from genome assembly GCA_007115665.2 of Sequoiadendron giganteum. Lineage (NCBI taxonomy): Eukaryota > Viridiplantae > Streptophyta > Pinopsida > Cupressales > Cupressaceae > Sequoiadendron > Sequoiadendron giganteum. The sequence continues at coordinate 276,481,720 of CM021108.1, read as the reverse complement.
TAAAAATTACATATTTTCTGAAGCTTATTGTAAAATTTAAAATTTTGATACTTTTGAAACACCATTAATTCAACATCAACATATTGATGAAAAATAAATTAATCATTTTACTCCTTCAAAACAATATGTTATCCTCATTTTTTTTATATTAATCCTTATTCCATTATTTATCATTGAGCTCTAATATCACCAATACAAATTAAGAAGATTGAAAAATACATTACAAATGACAATGAAAATACTCTCAAAGTTATAATGTGTAATAATTATTGAACATTAATTTCAAGGGCCTTTATAAAGGCTTATGATAAAAATTCCATATGGAAAACTTCTTATTCAACCACTGAACCACCTATGATGTAGGTGCATCTATGGTTGCAAGCCAACTTGCATCATCAAATTTTTAATCAATTTTTTTGGATATGTAAGGATTCTTTATATTAATTTATCAAAAAAAAGTTACAATATTTCCCATCTGACATTGATTCACAATTCAAAGCTGCATATTTGAAAGACCTAGATGCCAAAACACTACTATAACTAACACCACCAATTGCTACCAAAATGGCCACATAGGGCAGAAGAGACCAACAAAATATACATAACCCAATAACCAACAAACTACAGACATTATGTGTTATATTATATAAGTGGAGAACACCAACCAAAGACTAACCTAAGCCCCTATAAAATCATATGCCTTCCCTATTTGAACCAAACCCATTACTTTTCCCAATCACATGAAGCCATGTTCTTCTAAAAATGTCCTAAACTTGAGAATCCAAGCGAAGTCTTGCACCGAAATGAGTTGCAAAATTTTCTTCAAGAAGCCCACACCAACCATTCCAACCTTCTCTACTCCATAAACTCCATACCCTTCAAGTCTAGGATGAAAGGGTGGTATTTAACCACTTCCCCTAGCTTAACAAGTGCATTCATGTCATGAGGTCGAGGGGCCCCAACCCCTAGAGTTGTAGCCGCAAGGATATCTTGTAGACCCCCCAACAGATCCTCCTTGAATAGTTTTCAGGTGATACTATCTATTATTAGTTTAGAAACATTTATGTCCAAAAGTATTGCCAGAAACCTCGAGACAATATTAGTGTCCACATGGTAAAATTCACCTTTAGCCAAGAAAACCTTACTGAGAATCATCTTCATCGCTGCAATTGACATGAAATTTTCCTCTATCGTGATGTGTTTGAGCCTTTGATCTGTAATCCCACTAAGGAATTTCATTTGATGAACCTCGCTCATTAAACGAATTAGAGTGTCCATTCCACTACAACAATGGTGTTTACAAATAGCCAAACAATAAACTTTGATAAATTTTCCATAGAATGAGGAGATTATGCTCCAAAGCTAACTTAAATGTGAAATTAATCCACTTATGGGTGCAAAAATGATCTTTGCATTGAAACTTGTCATACCTTCATTTCATTATCACCGCCAATCTAAATTTCCTTGCTATGAATACCTTGATAATACATGAAGGTTGTCATTTATTCTTCACTAAACTTAGCAATAGTTACTCACACTCACAATCTTCACTGCATTCAAAAGAAGCCTTACTAAGTTTATCCATTCGGCTTTAAACCATGGCTAGACTCAAAAAGGCTTAAATTCTATCGTAGTAATGATTGCTATGTACTTCTTACATCAGACCTAACATGAGTGCCAACTCTGAATAATTATGAATGAGATGGCCGAATGTACTAAAAGGCCATGCCACCTAAACAATTAGACTGCCAACCTCACCACAACGTGGCAACCAACCAAAATTTACTACCAACTCACCATAGCCATTCAAGCACAACCTGCCCCCGAATTCAAATACAAATTTTCCTTCTGCCATATTGCAACTATACTTTACTCATGGTTGATATGCTCTATCATTCGAGGGTAGTTATAAATGCTTTCCACACCAATGATTGTGGAGAGAATGTAATACCCCTTCGTTTTGTCCTTTTGATCGAACAGTGTTCTGCTCTTTTATGTTGTACTTTATGTTAGTACCTTGACTATGGTACCCGACTTCTATTTGATCGCTATCTATAAAGCGATGTTAATGTTATCTTTTGATGTGATGGTATTTTAATATGATGTTATCTTTATGACATGTTTTGGATTAGCATTATGGATGTTTTAATCAATGATGTTTTATTCTTTTGATTAAAGTAATATGATAGATGCGTCAGTTAGTACTATTGTATTGGTGAATACGATGGTATTGCATCACTCGCTTGTGAGCGCCCTATGATTTTGTGATTTCCTCTTCACGATGTGCCTTATTTATGACATATTATTGCATGTTGATACACTCTTTGTTCGTAGGTTGACAGGTACAAGACATCGACTCCACCTGGTTTCACAGGTTTGAGCGTGTCCAATGTCCAACGGTATTCGATTGGGAGATAGTAGCTAGGTTTTTCGTGCCAAGTCCTCACCCTAGTCATAGTGTGTCGTCAGGTGTTGTCGGGTTATGATTCCTTTAACTTTGTTCAAATTTGCCTTGTTTTTATTTTAATTGTAAGTTAGAAAAAGGTAATTAAATGACTTTTTGTATTTAAGTTATTGATTAAATCAATTTGGGTTTTATGTTGGAAGATGTCATTTAATTCATTAATTAGTTTAATTTAATTAATAAAATAATTTAATCTTGAAGTAGATTTATTTTATTAATTAATTAAATTAGTTGTGTTGGAATGAATTAAATTATGCATTTTGGAAATTCATGAATATTTGGTTTGGAATTGAAAATAAAAGAAAATGTTTTAAAAAGTCAATTTAGAAAATTTGAATTCAAAAATTGAAATTGAAGATATTTTATGTTTTCTGTTTTTGAAAATTTATTATGGTGGTTGAATAGATATTTCTATTTTTTGGCTATTATTGGGATTTTTCATAAGTTTTTGGGAGCTTGAAAAATTGGAAAAACAAGTAAGGAAGAAGAATTTGTGGATTTTATTTTGGATTTGGAGAAGCTAATTTGGAATCGTTGGAAAGGATCTAGAATAGAGGAGGAGGCTTTGTTGCATTATCAACTTCTCAAGCTTCAGAATCCAGGTTCATCTATTTAGTTTTTTTTTTTAATTTTGAAGAAAGAAAAATTCTAGCTTTGATGAACTATTTGCAAAACCATGTTTAAAATAAAAACAATAGAAAGAGTTGCAAAATACCCATGATAAATCTTGCTTTAAAAATTGGAAACCCCTTCTTTGGAAATAATTTTCTTTAAGAAAATAAATTGTGTTCTTGACTGGAAATTGTCTTTTTCAATTTTGTTCTTCAATTAAATTTGCAAATTCTTTTTGAAAATATATAAATATATTTTTTAATATACCATTTTGGTTGGAGGTTTATGCTGTTGAAGTCATTTTCTTTTAATAAAAATACGTTTTATCCCTGTTGAAAGTGGATTAAAATCCATAGGGATTTTTGCAAAGAAAATATTTTTTAAAAAAAATTAATTAATTAATTGGGGGAGGTCGTTCCACCACCACCCCCCATGGGAGGCGGGTGGAGGGAGCCACGCCCAGCGCGCTCCCCACACCCCTCTCGCCACCGTCCCCCTCTCTCTCCCGCAGCCAACACTTGCGCAGTTGCCACCGCTGCCGATGGTCGGTTGTGCACAGTCGGCCGCCCCACCATAAACCGCCGCCCGGTTAAGAACATCATCGCCGCCACCGCCTTGTGTAGAATCCGCGCGGCCATGAAGAAAACGCAACCAGCCCTAAAACGTGAGCACGTAGTCTGAAACCAGCGCGCGGCCCCAAAATAATAATAATAAAATTAAAATAAAATATATTAAGTATATTTAATATTATACATATATATAATATTTAGATATTAGTATATATTATTATATATTCAATATTTTATATTATATTTAAATAATGTTAAAATATTAATATATACTAATGTGTATGTAATATTTTATATTATATGTGTTAATATTAAAATATTAATATATGTATATAATTGGATATATTTATATAGTTGGGAATTTTAATTCTAATATATAAATGGTTTTAAAATATATATAGATATGTATATTGAAATATTGTTTAAAATGATATGATTGAAGAAATTATATGGTAAATTGAAGGGATTTACTTGCATGTATTTATGTGGATTTTATATGTAATTAAAGGAATTGATTTAATTGTTAAAATTAGTATTTCCCCTTCTTTACAATTGATGAGGCAATTAATGATATTAATCTATTATTCGGTTAAGGTAATTATTATCTTGTTGTGAAATCAAATTCTGAAGAGAAAATGGATTTAGAATATCCAAAGGTAGTTCCTTTCATTTGTCTTCAGTGAATATATCTTTCGTGTTCATGGTTAGGGAAGTGGGTTAAATGTATCATTTATTTGTAAGTCTTACAGATGATCCTTAGAGGATGGGGGTTGTTGTTTTGTTATGTCAACCTGTTTTGTACCCCTTGGGAAGTGCATAGTACGTTATCAGTTATTGACCCAGTTTCCATGAACGGGGATGCTTTGTGCCTTCTGTGAAAGGAGTGGATTATGGGATCCATGTCTCCTTGTAAGGAGTGACCTTGTTTTGTGATTTGTTGCCTCCAATGTTGGAGTGAGTTTCATTTTATGTCGCCTCCTGAGAAAGGAGTGGTCGTGATATCTTGTTTGTTTGCACTTTGGTACCTTGGTGATTGGATGGTATGTGTGTTGTCAAGTAGAAGAGTGGCTTCCGTTAGGGGCCAGAGGCCGTAAGAGGTAAGATTGGGTAACCTTCAGAAGTAGTTTAAACAAGTGTGAACTAAAGCAATACTTAGAAGATTAGGACTAACTTCTCACTAATCAAGATAATTATTCCTCACTCATAGACCCAAGTGCTCAGTTAGGTTTGGGATGGGTGGGAAGGCCTGGAACGACAAGGTCATCTATCTTGTCTGAACGAAAGGTATTTGATTCCACATTAGTAAGTATGAGGGCCGAGGATCGGTAGAGGCCACCAAGATAACCCATTATGGGGGTTAGAGCCTATGAAGATCCGCAGTGGGTAACTCATGACGAACTGTGTGATGACACTTTGTCTAGGACAACAGTTGGTACTTGTTTATTGTGGGTATGGTTTCCGTAACATACCTGATGTGACCATAGTTGGTATTTGAATTCTGTGTGTATGGTTCTCATAACATACTTGACCTAATTTATATCCGGAAGCAATGTGACCATGTTAGAGTTGTACTTATGTGGTACAATATTTGTACTTGAGTTGTACTCGTGATGTACTTATGTTGTACTTGTGTGGTACATGTGATTGGTTGTTTTAGTTGGTTCAGTTTTGTGTTAGCCTATGTCTAGAGGTAGATGGTCTTGGATAGGATTCCTTGTTACTATCTCCTAGCACGGGGGGTGGGCCTTTGGGTTCCACTTGGTTGGGTGGCGTGCACCTAAATCCGTTGGGCCTTCTTCATGTTCGTATGGATGAGATTTCCAGTTGGAGAGCTCATGGGTTTCAGTTGCAGTTCTTGCTTTATTTCATTTCAGTTGTTCTTGTGATTTATTACCCCTCATTTGTTATTGAGGTGGAAGTTGTAATTGTAATCTTATTTATTGGACTTGCCTCATTCAGGGAATGAGTGTTTTAACCTTATTGTTTAATGAATGGATTAATGAATTTGAAAGTTATCTCTTATGCTTGATGTAAATCATCTTAATTGGAATGTATGTGTTTATTTATTATTTAAATAATTGGCATAGTTTAAATTCATGTTTTTTGTTGAGGTTCTATATAACCTTTGTCTCGTAACCTTAGAGGTTTTTGGCATTAGTTAGCGAACTTGCTTTAATTGTACTTTAAAAAAAAAAAAATAGCCTCTTTAAGTAGTTGTTTGCAACTTCCTCTAGGGTTGCATGGCGGGGAATTATAGAGAAGAAATGATTTACCCTATTAGCATCTCTCAACCGCATGGGTTGACCCATTTTGGATTTGTTTCACCAAGGATTGAATCACCTGAATAGCATTTATAAAGAGCCACCCGCCTAACCACCCACCAGAACTACTATAACTGAGCATATGGAGACCGACTTACCCCTTTCTAGCATACCACCCCCAGACTATGATCCAAGCCAAGATGAGGAAGCCAACACACCAACCTTTTAATTTCCCTAGTGAAAGAACTACAACCCGTGTGCCACCATTTTGATTTTGGCTTTCCACACCTCCGCTTGTGAAAAGCCACCTGCCCAACCACCCACAAAATTTTAATCAATTTTTATGTGAATGGTTTTGATTAATATTTTGGAAGTATTTTAATGGTTTTCATGTCCAAAAATCTGATTAAATAAATTAGATCATTTTTGGCTTGTATTTTGCATTAGGAAGCATGCTAGAGTTGACATTTTAAATGTTAAACTATGAAGAAGAAAAATGGGGTGTGGAATTCTTGGGATTTGTGAAATTTGAATTTTTAATTAATGTGCCATGATGCTACAGACAAGAATTATATGCCCAAGAAGAGTTTGACTGGCAATTTGAATTGGAAATACAAATTGGAGAAATGAAGGAATAATTGTGTTGGCTAGTGGAGACCTACCTGGCTGCTAGTGGTGCAAACATGCACTGGGGAGTTAGAAAATTGTATTTTATGTCATTGTCTGATTTTCCCAGAAGAGTGTGTGGAAATGAAGGTGTCTCACTAGTTGGAGTTGTGGTGGTAGGAGTTTGATTCTTATTTTTTGTTTTGGTTTCGATTTTTGGTTCCAACTTTTGGGAGTTGCAAACTTGGATGTAGCTTTTCCTGGGGAAGCATTTCAGATTTTAATTTGTAGGTGGAAGGTGGAAAACCAGCAGCAACATCTTGGTTAAAGCATAGGATTTGGTGTTCTTGATTTCGTAATACATAGTTGTAGGTGAAGGAAGGAGAATTGTAAGAAGAAAGAGAAACAAGGAGACATACCTGTAGATGGATTTTTTTCCTATAAAAAGTCATTTACTTTGTTTTTTCATGTATTCCTTCAAGCCTTCAAGGCTGCATATGTAAACTCTTTAATTTTGAATGTGATCCTCATAAGTTATAGGAGACTTTGTGCAAAAGAAATTCATTGTGAGTTGCTGATTTTTGGTGTTTAATCTATTTTATTCTTAGATTGCTTGTGTGTGTTTGGAGTTACTGAGAGTTTCAAGAAACTCTCTTGCATTAGTGGTATTAGAGCAGGTTGTCCCGAGTCTGCAGACAGAGCACCAAACAAAGGCAATTTGCAGCAGGACCTGTGAGTGTGGATGTTGTGAAAATGTCTCCAAGAGTGGCCACAAGAGGTAGGGATAGAGGTAGAGGTAGAAACCCTCCTGACATGGAAGATTTCAAATCCCTTAAAATGAAAGTTGAAATATTGCAAGAAGAGCTACACTAAAGAGTTGTGCATAGAGAAAGAGATGAGAGTGAAGATGAAGTTGACGATGAAGAACCATTTGTAGAAGAAGTGCATGATGAAATTGATCTTAGAAAAGTTAGATTATTGAGAGCCATTACCAAGATTAGGAAGAGACCAAAGATGGAGGTTTCAATATTTAGTGGAATCCAAAAGAGTTAATAGGCTAGATAAATGGCATGGAGGAGTTCTTTGAATTTGAGGAGATTTAAGACCCTGACAAGGTGAAGTTTACAAAAACTAAAATAAATGGACATTTTAGAATTTGGTGGAAAGAAATACAGATTGAAAGAGGTAGGAGAGGAAAGTAAAAGATTAAAAAGTGGCATAGAATGGTTAAGAAGCTTAAGGGATAATTAATTCCAATGGATTGTGAGCTGGAATTGTTAAAGAAGATGCATGATTGATACAAGAAGGAAAATTAGCTAAGGAATATATTGAGGATTTTCACACTCTTTTGATTAGAGTGGGACATTTAGAATCCAACAAGGAGAAGGTAGCAAGATACATCAATGGACTGAAGCCAAGCATCCAAGAAGAACTAAGTTTGGTAAGAATTTTTAATTTCAAAGACGCTTATCAATTTGTTTTAAAAGTTGAGGGAAAGTTAAATAGAAAATTTGAGAATAAGAAAAAATGAAAAGGTAGAGCTTATGTGTAAAAAATAAGGGTAAAATCCCGATTGAAGACACTAAGGACAACAAATATGAAAGATGTGAGAGTTCAAACCAATTTTGTGAGAAACATTTTAGAGGTAGAGGAAGATTGGGTAGAGGATTTAGAAGATGAGGCTTCCAAGGAACTTGTTTCAGGTGTAGAGAAGATGGACATAGAGCATATGATTGCTCTCATAATTAGGAAGAAACAAAAAGGACTAAAAATGATGCAATGGAAACAAATGTAAGTGAAGAAGATGCAGATTCTTCACATTCAAAAGATTTAGAAAATGGAGAAGCACTCATTATAAGAAGAACCCTAATGAACGAAGGAAAGGAACCAGATCAAAGGAAAGGATTGTTCTGAAAAATATGTAAGTATGAAGGTAGGGTATGTAATGTTATCATTGATGGTGAAAGTACTGATAATTTGGTTTCTGAAGAGATTGTGAGATAATTGAAGCTTGAGAGAAGAAGGCATCCACATCTGTATCAAATTGCTTGGTTACATGATGAAAAGAAAGTTTTGGTCAACAAACAATGTTTGGTAAAATTTAACATAGGAAACTATCATGATGAGATAATGTGTAATATTATGCCTATGGATGTTTGCTATGTTTTTTTAGGAAGGCCTTGGCAATTTGATAGATGTGTATTTTATGATGGGTATGCCAATACATACTCCTTAACGGAGGATGGGATCAAGAACAAGTTGAAGCCATTCAGTAATGAAGAAAGAAAGGTATGTAATAGCACTAGAAATTATTTGGTTAATGATGTTAAATAGCTAGTGAAGGAGGATGAGAATGAAGATCATGATTTTCTAATGCAAGTTGCATCAATGTTCATTGCATTCAAAATGGGTAGAATGAAAGTTCCAGTGGAGAAAGAAGAGGTAAAATCATATTTTGTAAAAATGTAGTTGATTTATGTGAGCATGGAAAGATTAGTGTAGAAGAGGATATTACAACAATGAACGCCTTGGTAAATGAAGGTAGTACAAATGAGAGTGTAGAATCAGATGAGCAAGTAGATGTTGATTTGTTTGTTGAAGAGATCGGTGCAAATGTAGATCTTGTGATTGATAGTTTATTATAGGATGGGAAGGATGAATCTCTTGTTTGTTTGACTATTAATTTGAGTGTAGAGGATAAATATTATAGCTAAAAAAATTATTTTAGAAGGCAATGAGAAAGAGGAACACAATGATGGCACCAAGATTGGTGAGGAACAAGTTATTGCAGCAGTGAAAAAGGAAGAGATAATGCATGAATTCAATGATTTTACTAAGGTAGAGGAAATGGATGCTTATGACTTTCTAAAATTTCATAGTGCAGATTGGTGGGAGTTGGATTATGTGAAAAGAGAGAAAAATAGAGGAAGAATGAAGGATGAAAGAGACATTAAATTGCATGGAAAAGTGAGAAAGAAAATAGAGGCAGTTTTGGACATCAGGGTGAGTAAGAGCACAAGGCATAAGCAATATTTTGAGTATTTGGTAAAATGGTTTGGGAGACCTGTAGAAGACTCATCTTGGTTGTTAGAATCTAAGGTCAATCATCTTGGTTAAGTTTGGAATTGGTTTCTCAACCTTCTATCCTATTTTTAGGAGTATTTTTTGTACCGAGAAATGAAAAATTAAGCATCTCATATTTTTTAGGAAGTAGGATCCACTTGGAGGTTTCTTAAATTTTTTAGCGGGTATGTTGACTGGTCAACTCATGTCATGGGAGAATGCCACTTGTCACTTGGGAGCTCATTCTAGGAAAAGGAATTTGTAAAATTCCTAGGAGGAGCGCTTGGATGCCAAGTGTCAATGTGTGGTGAGTTTTGGGACCCGCGATTAGCATATTCCTTTGTATGAGCATGAAGAGCAAGGAAGAACTTTACACTTGTCATCATGAGGGAACTTTGAGCAAAGAATATTGTAAGAAGCATCTCAAAAGTGCACCATGATTCCATGTGGCATTAGTTGTCCTTGTTGACCAAAGCTCATAAGGGAAAGTTGCTTTGTGAAGATTGATTTGTCACTCAAAGTGACTTGGAGTCTTGGTTGAGTTCTAAATTGGAAAAAATATGATATTCACATGATGGAAACCTAACTTTATTGTTGCATGGTTTATGTTTTTTTTAACCTTGCACGTGGTTGCATGTTATTGCATATTGATTGCATGTTCGTGCATGTCAATGTATGATTAGCAGGATGCTTTTGTGGATAATTGAGACCAATTCATGTTCTTCGTTACAGTTTGCATGCATGCAAAGACTGTTGGAATGGCATATGGAAACCTTGGGTCTCCAAATTGGAGATGTATATATTTATGCCTTAGTGCATTTTTAATTGTAATTTGATTGTAATATATGTATGTTGTTATGATGTTCAAATTACTCTAGAATTGTTCACTGTGAAACTACGGGTACAAGAGCATAGACTCTTCATATTTTATGAAATATCCTAATTATTGTAATACAATTGATCTATGCTTTGGTGTGTGGGTTTTTTCTTGGAAGGGATTTCCCATGTAAAATGTTGTGTTATTTGTTTTATGTTTAAAATATGAAAATTAAATTAATAAAATGTGTGTTCTTAAAAAATTGTAACAGAGTAAAGTTTTGAAATGAAGTTTTTTACAGCCCTCTCCTAATTGATTTGTAATTAGGGAAGCATTTTCTGCACTCTTCTTTCCTTGTAGTTGGTATCAGAGCTTGTCCAGCTTTTCTATCCTTGGTGGTTTAGAAGGGGTTTTTGTGTATATCTCGATTTAGTAGGAGTTCTTGCAAAGAGAACTTTAAAATATTATTACAAGTTTAAGATGGAAAGCACACCAAGAAGAATAGATATGGAGAAATTCAATGACAAAAATTTTAATTTGTGGAAACTCAACATGGAGGATATGCTCGTATACTAAGATCTATGGGCTGCAATATCTAGTACAAAACAAGTGGCAACACTCCAATATGATTTGGATTTAATGGATTGAAAATCCAAGGGTCTTATAAGACTCTGCCTGGTTGATTTTATGCTCCTGAATGCCCATGAGGAGAATAATGTAGCTAGTCTTTGGAATAAACTTGACAAAGTTTATCAAGGAAAATCCTTGGTGAATAAGCTTGTCCTAAGGAAGAAGTTGTATTACTTGAGGATGAAGGAAGGAGGTTCAGTTGTTGACCATTTGAATGCATTCAACATGCTAGTGGCTCAATTGGGTTTCTTGGTGTGAAGATTGATGATGAGGTTTGTTGCATGTTACTACTTTATTCTTTACCAGACTCTTGGGACCACCTAGTGATGACTATTGGAAGCACAACCACCACCCTCAAGATGGAATATGTGGTTGCTTTGTTGTTGTTTTAAGAAATATGGAGGAAGTATTTTGAGATGGCTAAGGAGGCCCTTTCTATTTTTGGTAGATCGAAGGAGAAAGGCAAGAAAAAAGGACAAGAATTACAAGTCCAAGTTTCTAAGGAGATCTAAGTCACCTGGAAAAAAATTCCAAGGAATTTTTTTGGAACTGCAATAAATCTGGACATTTCCATAAAGATTTTGAGGAGAAGAAAAAAAAAAGTCTTGCTCTAGTTCTAAATTTAATAAATCTTCTCAAGATGATGTAAATTCTTTTGTTGCAACCTTGGAAAGGCATGCATCGAAAGATGTGTGGTTGACTGACTCAGGTGCCTCTTTCCACATGACCTCTCACAAAGGTTTGTTCTCAAAGTATGAAGAGTATGACGGTGGGAAGGTGTATATGGGTGATGACTCTCACCTAAATATTGTTGTTCATGGAAAATTCGAGATCATATTCCCTGATGATGGAGTGAGTGGAATTGATGGTGTTTCATACCCCTGGTTTGGCATAAAACCTAATCTCAATGAGTAAGTTGGGTGATGCGGGAGTTTGGGTTGATTTCTCGAGTAGTAGATACAAGATGACTAAAGGTGCTATGGTTCTTTCTAAGGGTATTCAAATTGGCAATTTGTATAAGTTGTATGCATGCATGGTTCAGTGTAGTAGTGCTTCTGTGAAGTCCAAGAAAAGGGCTTTGGATTCTTCATCCTCACCATCAAATTGAGCAAAGAAGAATATTGTGGTGTATACATTTGATGGTCGTGATTTTTGAGTACCTAAGGGTGTTGATGCTTTAGAAATGAAACTTCCTGTTGAGAAAACAATGTTGTGGCACCAATGGCTTGGCCATATTGGTGAGAATGGTCTTAGAGCCCTAAAAAATAAGAGCCTTGTTGAAGTCCTTAATGACTGTAATCTCGAGTTTGATTTTGTGAACATTATATATATGGAAAGCAACATCACGTTTCTTTTTTATTCTAGTTCTCATAAATCTTTTGGGGTTTTGGATTATGTGCATTCCAATGTGTCTGGTCTTGTTAATATTCCTTTGTTGAATATATCTATGTACTTTGTCTCATTCATAGATGACTATTGTAGAAGGACATTTATTTATTTCCTTAGAAGAAAATATGAAGTTTTCAATCAGTTTAAGGATTTCAAATCCTTGGTTGAAAACTAAACTAGTAGAAAAATAAAATTCTTGAGGATGGATAATAGTGTTGAGTTTTGTTCTACAAAATTAGATCAATTTTCTAAGGACCATGGAATCAAGAGACACAAGACAAATCCATACACCCCACAACAAAATGGATTTGTGGAGAGAATGAATAGAAAACTGGTGGAGAGGTCTAGGAGTATGATGAGTGGTGTTGGCCTTGAACAAAAGTTTTAGGTCAAAGCTATAGCTACTACATCTTACCTAATTAACAAGTCTCCTACTTCAGCTCTTGTCAAGAAAAAACCTATTGAGGCATGGTCTAGAAAGAATCCCTCGATGAGACATCTCAAAGTCTTTTGTTGTGAGACATATGCTCATGTGCCTAATGTGAAGAGATCAAAGTTGGAGAACAAGGTGGTGAAGTGTATCTTCATCATGGAGTCGATGTGAAAGGGTACAGTCTTTGGGATCTAGTTGCAAAGAAGGTGATCTATAATAGAAGTGTCATATTTTGTGATTTGAAACCTTCCACAAAAGATCTACAACCAAAGAAGGAAGAGAAAAAGAAGGAGGTAGTTCAAATTCCACCCACTCTTAAAAAAGGATGAAATACACACTCCTAGTAGGCCTGAGTATGAGGAGAGTTCTAGCAGCTTTGACAACTCTAAAGAAGAGCCAGAACCTCAACCTCAGTCATTGAGGAGGTCTACATAAGAAAGATGACAACTAGATATATTTGGTTACTTTAGAATAGACTCTATTTGCATAGGACTATTAGAGAGGCTCTGAGAATGCATGATGCAGATTCCTAGATGGCAGAATTGAAAAAGAATGCTAAATGGGATTTGGTACCTTTTCTTGAAGGACATAAGCCCGTTGGATGCAAATGAGTGTTCAAGAATAAAATGGGTCCTAATGGTAGTGTTTAGAATCATAAAACATGGTTGGTTGCAAAGGGATATTCCTAGGTGGAGGGAATTGATTATGGGTAGATTTTCTCTCTTGTTTCTAAGCTAACATCCATTCATTTCTTGTTATCACTTGCAACAAATTATGAATTTGAAGTTGAGCAAATGGATGTGAAGACAAATTTCCTTCATGGTGATTTGGAGAAGAAAATTTACATGTCAAAGTGACGAGTCTAATTTATGGCTTAATTACCGATAGGGTTGTTGTCCATTTCCTGCAGTTACATAAGACTTTGATGCTTGAGAGTTGATCTTTCATAATCTTTCCTTGAAACCATAGACCTTGGACATGAATTTATTTTCATAAGCTTTCAAATGATATCGATATGCAATGTGGACTGTTTGTGTTAACTTTGCATGTGATTGATGAATGTCACTTTAAGATGATTATGGATATGTAGTTGTTGTGCATGCTAACGTTGTCATGCGGATGATTTGAGACCTCAATTCAGGAAGATCCCACCAATTGGATGTGTGCTATATTGGTCAACAAGGTGGTCATTGAAGACTCTTGGCAGCTGGAGATTCCTCATGCATCGGATTATAACCACCTTATTGTGGTCTTAAATGCTATTGAGCATGCACTGGCATTACTGTTGTGCTAGATTCAAGTTAAGGAAATCGTGTCTGACAGGTTTTGTGCATGCATAGTCGCCCCTACTCTTTTTCGTGCTTTTCCTAATGTGGTGTCCTCTTTGTTTGCTGGAGTTGACCGCCTTGCTAGGTGGTTGAATAAATAAGGGCTCTAATGCTCTTTCTAGCTCTCGGTTAAAATATTTCTTAATTGATGTAATCACACTCTTGAGTTTGGCAATATAGCTATGATGATTGTACTCATGTTTTTCTTCTAAATAAAATGAAGTTATAAGTTCGTGCATTTGAGTCTATCTTAGTTTTAGGGAATACTTATCCAAGGGGGCCTACTTGGTGATTATTCCATCCAGTACTTAGTTTAGTTTAGTTATATTATATTTAGTAATTAGTTAAGAATCTGGTGTTGACTGTTCCTACAACCACCAAAATTCCATTCTATGACTGTTCTTGCAGCCAAAGTAGACAAAGTAGTTTCCTGTTTGTTCACTCATATCTTCATTTTTTACATACATTTCAGTTTAATCTATTTTTTGGGTGATGTTCAGCATTTATGTTATTTCCTTTCAAGCAATTTACTTTCAACATTATGTTTTTTCTTAGTTGTAGGATAGATATGGCTACCTTGGATTCCTAGTGCACATACAGTGTTGACCCATTTCAAGTTTACGTCCCTGGGTTGACAATTTAAATGCACCTTCATTATGATTGAAATGGCTATTCAGGTTAGATTTCCAATCTTTGAATCACATCTGCAAGGGCTTAGTTGTTAAAATCATTGTAGGATGCCAACACACAGCTTGAGCATTTCATTGTGAAAGGGAAAGAGAATTTGGTATGCAAGTTGATAAAAAAATTATATGGTTTGAAGCAATCTCCTAGGATGTGGTACCAAAATTTCAACACCTATGTGTTATCTTTGGGATTTTAGAGATCCAAATCTGACCATTTTTTCTATTACAAGAATGATAATGGTTGCATTCTCATTATTGTCATGTATGTGGATGATATGCTTTTTATTAGGAAATGGAAAAAGCATGATTTCATATTTGAAGTCTCAATTGTCATTACAGTTTGAGATGAAAGATCTAGGTACAACGAGATATATTTTGGGGATTGAGATCAGAAGAGATAGAGCTAATAGAAAGATTTGGTTAAGCTAGAGCAAGTATGTGAACTCTGTGTTGGAGAGATTTAGCATGACTACTTGTAGATAGTTAGTTGTTCTAGTTATGTAGGAGATGAAGCTTTATGTGGAAGATTGTCCAAAATCTCCTACTGAGATGGAGGACATGACCAAACTTCCTTGTGCGAGTGTTGTTGGAAGCTTCATGTATGCTATAGTATTTACTATGCCATACATTGCCCAAGCAGTGGGAGTCCTTAGCCAGTTTATGGCTAATCCTAGATGGGTGCACTGGGATGTAGTTAAGAGAGTGTTTAGATACCTATGGGGTACTTTCGAGTATGCCCTATATTTTCATGGTAGACCTTTTGGACCTCAACATTTAGTGAGAATTTGTGGATATGTGTATTTTGATTGGGTGAGTGACATTGATAACAGGAGATCCACTAGTGGATATGTTTTCACTATGTATGGTGGTGATATTAACTAGATGAGTAAGTGATAAGTTGTGGTCACTTTTCCACTATTGAAGCAGAGTACATGGAAGATACTCATGCTTGTAAATAAGCAATTTGTCTTAAGAGACTGTGTTCAGATGTTGTTTTTCATGTAGGAAAGATTACCATTTGTTGTGAAAACTAGAGTGTTATACATGTTTAGTGAAGAATCCTACTTTCCACACCAGAACAAAGCACATTGATGTGCAGTTTCATTTTTTTCATGATATGGTGGAAGATGGAAAGGTGAACCTAGAAAAGGTGGAAACTTTGGTGAATGTTGTGGATACGCTAACGAAGCCAGTGAGCATAAAGAAGTTCAGATGGTGTGCTAGTTCTATGGGCCTTTTGGCCTGAGTAGTGTGATGGTGTTACAATAGTTCTTGAAGCTCTTCAACAAGTGGGAGAACATTGGAAATTGGTGTCTCAACTTTGTTTCCTATTTTTAGGAGTTCCTACTTTATAGGAGTATTTTATGTGCAAAAAAATGAAAAATTGAGCATCTCCTATTTTTAGGAAGTGGGACTTGCTTGAAAGTTTCCTATTTTGTAGGGTGTATGTTGATTGGTCAACTCGTTTCATAGGAGAATGCCACTTGTCACATGGGTGCTCATTGTAGGTAAAGGAATTTGTAAAATTCCTAGGTGGAGTGCTTGGATGCCAAGTGTTAATGTGTGGTGAGTTTTGGGACCCACGGTTAGCATATTCCTTTGTATGAGCACAAAGAGGAAGGGTGACACTTGTCATTATGAGGGATTTTAAGCAAAGAATATTATGAGAATCCTCTCCAAACTACACCATGATTCCATGTGGCATTAGTTGACCTTTTTGACCAAATCTTGGAAAGGAAATTTTCTTTGTGAAGACTGAGTTGTCACTCAGAGTGACTTGGAGTCTTGGTTGAGTTCTAAATTGGCAAAAAAATTGATCTTCTCATGGTGGATGTATGGCTTTTTTTTAGACTGTAGGAATTAGGTAAACTTTTTTCATGTGATCGGTGATGCTAACACGACACACCCTTTAGTACCATGGGGATAGAGGGAGATTATACCTCATGACCTCTTGCCTACAACATGATGCTTTAGGCAATTGAGCTAGGCCCCCCACCCCATGGTGGATGCCTAGCTTCATTGTTGCATTATTAATGGTGATTTTTACCTTGCATGTGGTTGCATGTTTGTGCATGTCAATGTATGATTGGTACAATGCTTTTATGGATAGTCGAGACCAATGCATATTCTTTGTTACAATTTTCATGCATACAAATACTGTGGGAATGACATATAGTAACCTTGGGCACTCATATTGGAGATGGATATATATTTATATCTTAGTGCATTTGTAATTGTAATGTGATTAAAATATCTATATGTCGTTATGTTGCTAGAATAACTCTAGAATTTTAACATTGTGAAACTACACCTACAAGAGCATAGACTCTACATATTGTATGTAATTGCCTAATTATTGTAATACAATTGATTTGTGCTTTGGTCTGTGGGTTTTTTTTCGAAAGGGTTTTCCCACATAAAATTTTGTGTTATGTGTTTTATGTTTAAAATCTAAAAATTAAATTAATTGCATGTGCGTTCTTAAGAAACTCTAATAGAATTATGTTTTGAAACAATTTTTTTTGCAGCCCTCTCTTGATTTATTTGTATTTAGGGAAGTGTTTTCAGCACTTTTCTTTCCTTTCAGGTTATCCTCTTGAGAAGTGACAAGGTCACTTTTCTTTCTACCATGGGTGTTTGATGCAAGTGCATATATGGTTGCCAACCAACTTTCATCATCAATTTTTTAATAAATTTTGATGTGAATGGTTTTGATTGATATTTTGGAGTACTTTAATGGTTTTAATGTATAAAATTTTTATTAAATAAATTAGACAGTTTTGGCTTGTAATTTGCATTGGGAAGTGTACTAGAATTGGCATTTTAAATGTTATACTGTGAAAAAGAAGAATGGGGCATGGGATTCTTAGGAGTAACAAAAATTTAATTTGTAATTAATGTACCATGATGCTATAGGAAAGAATTGGACACCCAAGAAGATTTTGATTGGTAATTTGAATTGGAAATTCAAATTGGAGAAATGGAGGAATAATTGTGTCGGCTAGTGGAGGCCTGCTTGGCTGGGAGTGGTGCAAAAATGAATTAGGGAGTTATAAAATTGCATTTCATGCCATTCTCTAATTTTCCTAGAAGGGTCGCATGGATTTGAAGATGGCTCAATAGTTGGAGTTATGGTGTCAGGAGTTCGATTCTTGTTTTTTTGTTTTGGTTTTGATTTTTGGTTCCAACTTTTTGGAGTTGCGAACTTGGGCACAAATTTTCTTGGGGAAGCATTTTCAAATTGTAATTTGCAGGTGGAAGGTGGAAAACCACCAACATCTTGGTTAAAGCATAGGAGTTGGTGTTCTTGATTTCAGAATACATAGTTGCAGGTGAAGGAAGGAGAATTACAAGAAGGATAAACAAGGAAACATACCTATAGATGGCTCTATTTCCTATAACAAGTCATTTACTTTGATTTTTCATGTATTCCTTCAAGATTTCAAGGTTGCATATGTAAAATCTTTCAGTTTGAATGTGATCCTCATCAGTTGCAAGAGACTTTGTGTAAAAGATTCATTGTGAGTTTTTGATTTTCGGTGTTTAATCTATTTTATTCTCAGATTGCTTGTGTGTGCTTGGAGTTGCTAAGAGTTGCAGGAAACTCTCTTGCATCAACCTACATAGGAAAAAATATTTCCCAAATAGCTAACAAAATATAAATAAGCTAATACTAACAAGGTAAAATTTAAGTAAGGGAGTGCATCATAAATGAGATTCATTCCCTCTAAAAATTATTATAAGTAAAACTATAAAACTATATTGGATCACAAACCTACCTTTTATACCTCATTACTTAGGCCTACACTATTTTCATTTCATGATATACTTGATTCACCTAGGTTTAAGCTTGTATTTTATACTATACCTAATTCATCTATGCCTATAATGTTTTTCGAGGAGACACATTCTTCATAGGATTATCATATTTTTTCTCATACTTATTGAAGGATTGTGTAATAAAGTGAATTTTTTCTTTAAAAAATTTAAAGTTTCAATTTAACTATATTTCAGTATAAGAATAATAATACATAAAATGATATCTAATACAATGGTAAATAAATGTATCACTTGATCTTATCTAGTGTATATTTCATACATAGATCTACAATCATTCCCTAAGAAATAATGGCATTTTCGTTAGTAGTATAGAAGAAAAAAATAAAGGAAGAACTTGGTATAAAGGCTAAAAAATTGATTCTAGAATAGGAGAATAGAATAAAAATTGATAGAAACTGTCGATATAGATGAAATCATGAAACTAGATAATATCATAATTATAGTAGGATTTTTATGGTTGTGCTATCATTTGAGGCATATAGAAAATTAATAGCCCATACAAAAGTTGAATGCTTGTAAAATTAAAATAAATACATGACAAAAACATAAATATATAAAATATATGAAAATAATGTAAATTAAAAATATATCTAAATTAAATCAAATAACATATATAGATGGGAGGGAAAAAATACTAAACCACAAATTGAAGAGTTAAATCAAGAGAAGAAGCACCCAAAACCACTTGTATGTGGGACAAGAGAAAAGGGAGTGATTGTCTAGGAGCTTAACAAAGTTTCCAAGCCCCTACTTTTGATTTCAACCTCCATGAGTAGTCAATGAAAACTATGGATTATATGTGTACGCTTAGTGTATGTGCATTTATAACTAAGAGAAATAATATAAATAATAAAAGGAACAATAAAAAGTGTGTCTACAATTATCCCTATGTGTGTGGAAAATATTTAAGTGATATAGAATCTAGAGATACCAAAAAAATAATAGAATATACCATAACAAAGTAGAGAGCACATGTAAAAAGAACTAAAGTATAAATTATTGTAGAGTATTGTGGAAACCTTAAGAATGTAGAATTTATATTGAAATAAAACTTAAGAATGTTGATGAGATCAAAGTGATTCTGAGAGAGGGGTGAATCAGTATCTAACAATCTTTTAATTTTCAAAAACTTAACCAATCACAATGCAAAAACTCAAGTAAGATCTAGAAATTAAGAACATAATGAGAACATTGATTTACATGGAAAACCTTGTGGGAAAAAACTACAAAAAAATATTGCTTATATATATTAATATTCTTCTTCTTGTAGGCTCCAACCTACTAGAGACTCCAATCTCTACTTAGCAAAAATATAGCTCCAACCTATTAGAGGCTCCAAATCCCACACAAACTGAATTTCAACCCAACAAGAGGCTCCAACTTATTGGAGGATCCAACCCCCTCACAAACTGAGCTCCAACCTATTAATCCTTCAATGGCTGATATAGTATGCTTCTTCATGGGATCGTCCTCTTACAAACTTAATTACAACTCATACAATATCCTTCTTCCAAATCTGATTGTTATCCACACAACAATCATCTTTCGCAAATTTGATTACAATCATGTACAATCTCCCTTCCGAATCTGATCAAATCTTGAATTTTAATGATGTATTTTTTTCCTTCACAAATCTAAGTTCTCCTTTCACAAATCTGACTTTGAATGATGTATATTTTTATTTCATAGATCTGACTTGAATATTTCTATATATATACACTCACAATTTTGATCACAAGAATCTACTACTTCCACAAGTATTTTTCCCTTAAGTTCTTCTCTAATTTCAATTACAAATATGCTCTTAAACTATCCATTGTGTATTGCTTTCTTCACAATATTAACACTTTTATTCATATATCTGATATAAGTCTAAATTTATCTTCATAGTTTGTTGCTCTCAATCTTCCTTTTTTTCTCTATATATGATAATTATATTCAATGAATTATTGCTTCTAATACTTCAAACAACCCCTTATATATACCTTTCAATGTGCCTCATCATAAGGGATGTGTTGCTTCATGAAGGAGGTCGATTATCTTTAATAAATTTAATTTATTTCAAATACAATACTTAAGGCACCACCATATGGCTCAAAGAGGTTAGCCTTATTTAAAGACTATTTAATTTGTCTTAACTCATTTTAATACCAGCACTATTACTTATAATGAGTTGACCATAACTTGATAAACTTAATTTTATTTTAACTCTCTCAAAAATTGTGACAACATTAGGAGGGTTGACTTTATCATTTAGGATATTTGATTTTGTGTAAGCTATTTTAATCTTTACTTGATCACTTCCCATACTTGATTAAATATAATCACTACTATTTCTTAGTGCTTTGTCATCAATATCTTTCTCATAATTATGTTTAAATCCTTAAACAAATATAATCAATGTCTTCTAATATATTCATTGTTCATACAATAGGCAATGTCTTCTTCTTTAAATGTTTATTCCATATTAGTCTCAAGCTTTATTTCTCTACTATATCATCCCTCTATCATGTATTGTGTTTATCATTGTTCATCTTACACATCCATGTCTTAAGTTGATCCAACTTGTCTTAGATATGTTATTGAATAATGATTCTCTTGACAACATTTACACCTTGCATACCATGATACTATCACTTTGATGTCAGAGACAACCACCTCCTCTATTCATCAATAATGACAATACTGAATACCTCCATGGCATCAATGACAACATGTCCATGCACTTTTGACATCAATGACAATATTTCCAACAATCTCCTAACAGTCTCTTTGACATCAATGACAATATTCCCAACAAATAAAACATTTTAAAATCCTAAAAACCAATCCAATGTATGAAAAGGAAAAGGAATTCAATTTTTTTAAATATCAATCATGCCAACTATTATTTTTGGTAAAGGTTGTAAGATAACTATTAGTAAACTTCCAATTTTAGGAAGATGACAATTATGTTTAAAGGGAATTCTAAATGAAAACATTTTTTTCTATTAATGAGTGTCCATATACCTTTATGAAAATTGGATGCAACCATTACCTTACTAAAATTTTCACGATCATTGTTTCATCCTAAATGGATAAAGCTTAAAATTATTAAAAAATATCTTAACCTACATAAAAATATCTCATGAAGCACAAGTACACAAAACAACAACAAAATTGGCATTTTAATTAGTGAAATTCTATAAGACAAAATAAAATTAATCTTAAAACATACTATGAGAATAGATGTTAAAATAGATACAATCTTAGTGTCAAAATTGCTCGGTATGCAGTTGTTGACATTACATTTTTCCCACACTTTAGTAAGATTGGGCTATTAGGTGATAAATATACACTAAAGTACATAAATTAAATTTTATAATTAAAATGAAATAAATATCAAATTTATTGTAAAGATAAATGTAGTAACCTTTGATTGAGGATTTTTTGTCTCCAAGCTGAGATATACAAAAAAACATGTTAAACAAATAAAACCTACAACAAAAATATGCTTGAAAATATAAAACTTACAACATAAACATGTCAACTAAACCTATATAATCCAACATACACATAATAAATATAAAATAAAACTAGCTAACACATACATATAAGAAAATAAAACATCTACATGCACATAAGAGAGATGTAAGAATGAAGATGGAAAGATTTTATGGTGTGATCTATTGCTAGAAAATAGAAAGGTATTGCATCATGAATCACAATCACTAGTGTTATTTATTTCTAGGTGATTCACACATAAATATAATATCAAGGATCACATGTGATAGTATTTTATATTTCTAAGTGATCTTCATAAAGCTGGCCAAATCCAAGAATACTTTGTATTTGAGGCCACAAACTAATGATGCTAATAAAGCACGTGTAAAATATTGATAAGAGGTGGATATAGTTATATGCCTCCCCTTAAAATTAATTTTAGATAAGAAGTGTATTCAATTGATTTTAAGATAGATAGAAGGAGAAACAAATTCCCTTAGGATGTACATATGTAGGATGTATTCCCTTGAAGTCAATTATAGTTTTCCCCCAAAAGAAAGGGTGTTTGGGCCTAGAATAAAAATAAGAGACGATAAAATGGATGGTTGCCACAAAAGAAAATGAACTATGTTTTGATTAATAGGGGAAATAGGTTTTGAAGGGACCCAAAACCCTTTACATCAAAAAAAGTTGATGATACAAAACATGACACAATTAAAAAAACAACCAACTAACAGCCAAAAAATAGCAAAAATACATATAACAACAAAACACAACAACAACCAAAAGAAACTATTTTATATTTTTTAAGGTGTTTTCCACCTCCAGTTCTTGATTATAATGATTATTTAACATTAAATCAACTCATTTTATCTTCTTCAATTTTTTTCCTCATGCTTCCCCTTGTCTTAGAACTTGGGCCTTTGTCCTCATCCTTAGTTGGCTTTTTTCCCTTCTCTTTGGTAGTTGGCCCTTTTGCCTGAATCCTTGTGTAGATCTTATCCTCCTTAAGCTGACTAAGTTTCTCCAACATAACCTTTAGAGAATCTACACTATTCTTGATGGACAAGTGACTGATTTGAAACAACTTCTTGATATCTTTGTTAATCTCTTTTACTTTGTTTTCCACTTCTTGGAGGTGGTTTTCACAATCAAATTTAAAATCAGAGACTAAACTTTCCAATTCAAAAAGTCTCTCAATAAGAAAATTAGAGGTCACTCCCTTGGGTTGATTTGTAAAATTTTCTTTCAAGCCTCTAATCTTAATATTAATTTAATTAAATTCTTTCATCACCCATTTAGCTAGTTTAAAGTTACACGTGGATTCATTTTTGGCCATGTCAAGAAGCACCATCATGGAAGTTTTTTTTTTTTTTTTGATCGATAAATGGCAAGGCCAAAATATTAATCATTAAAGTTTTCAGTTACATACAGAGAATACAGTCATCTAGCCAAAGAGAACTCAAACATATTAACTTTCAACGATCATTAAATCCAAAAGCGAACTATCTATGATTTTGCATTTGCATAATCTGCTCAGCAATGTGTGGAAGTCTTCCTCCTTTTGCGATCTGATGAAGAGGAATTATGCTCTCTTTTCGCTTCCAGTAGGCCTTCCTCTTCTTCGTGGAGCATGAGATAATGATTCATCCCTCTACCTGTTACTCGGAGGTCTACCCCTTTTGATCACCTTTATTCTTTACCTTCTTCTATAAATTTCCACCATCTTAATTTTGTACCTTCTGCTGCAAGTTTTGAAAGTTCATCGGCCACCTCATTTGCCTCCCTGTACACATGATTAATGGTGAAGTAATCAAAGTATTCTAAAATGGCTAGGATTCTGTCTAACAGTGCTTTTAATCTCCAATTAGGAGTCGATGTTGTTCTGATTGCATTCACCGTAATGGTTGAATCACCTTCCACCTCTATCTTCCTTATTCCTTTCCTTTTACATTCAACTAGTCCAATGTATAGAGCACTAAATTATGCTATGTTGTTAGTATCTATTGGAAGAGGAACCACTATTTTGCCTATGGTGTCTCCCCTACTGTCTTTGATTATGCATCCTACTCCAGAAGGACCAAGATTTCCTTTTGATGCCCCATCAAAATTTAACTTCAACCAACCCTCTTGTGGTGGGTTCCAAGTTGCTTGTTGTCTTTTATGGTCATTATTCCCTGAGAAAGAAGGAACTTTGAGTCCTAACCACTTAAATCTCATTCTTCCATCCCATTCGGTGAAGTTGCCCCTGGTGTTGAGTCTTAATGCTATCTTGTTATTCAAATTCTCCACAATTGAGCTTTCAATTATGTTAAGGACTGATTCGACCCATCTTTCTTTGTTATAAAAAATCCTTCTATTTCTCTCCTTCCAAATTTCCCAGATTAGTGTTGAAGGGTTGATTTCCCATAATCCACTTAGTAGTCCATCCTTGGCTCTGATAGGCCAACTTTGGAATAGTGAAATGATATCATTAGGCACGACTGTAATCCAACCCAACTTGGCACAAAGCCATCTCCAGCATTTTCCAGAGAAAGGACAATTTAAGAGAAGATGGTATATAATTTCTTCCTGAGCTTTGCAGAGAACACACCTTGAAGGGCCTACAAAGCCCATTTTCTTAAATTTCTCTACTGTTAAGATCTTCTTTTTAGTTGCTAGCCAAGAGAAAACTCTTGCTATTGGTATAATTTTGTTACTCCAGAAAAGTTTATGTGATATGCCCAAGTCATTATTCTCCTCTTGACTAACCAATAAGTTATAACCTTCCTTTGCACTATACTGCCTGGTCTTGGACGCCACCCAAATAAGCATATCATTTCCTTGCTTGAACACTAATTGTCCATTCTTTAATACTTCTCTTAACTGAAATAACTCATTGTGAGGCACTGGAAGTCCATCAAATCTTTTCCATTCCCATCCTAGAGTTGGATTCTCCATCTGGGAAGTTAACATAATCCCTAATATTGTCTCCCCAATTTTGTTTGAGCCAAGTCTTCATTCTTTCAATTGTTATGACACTATTTATACTCGGATAACGTCCCTAAGAGTCTTCCTAGAATAAACATGATCTACCATCGTGCACATCCCAAGATACAAAATCTACCACTAAAGCCTTGCATTTTAGGATGAAGTTCCAAATCCTTGACCCCTTGGGTGGATTGCTAACTCTTATAATTTACTTTGGCTCTCCAACATTTAAATATTTGGTCTGTAATAACCTAACCCATCTTGATTGAGGATCTTTGATCATTCTCCAAACAAGTTTAGCCCCCAAAGCCTAATTTTGTTTTTCCTGATTTCTAAGGCCCATTCCTCCTAAAGATTTTGGTTTGCAAATTTTATCCCAGGCTATAAGAGAAATTTTATTTTTCTCTTCTGTATTTTTCCAAAAGAAGTTTCTTATTTTTTGAATGATAAAAGCATTCATACCTGTTGTCAGTGCCAAAAGTGATAAGAGGTAAATTGGTAGTGTTGATATTACAGTCAGGAGCATTACTAACCTGCTTGCCCATGATAACCATTTCCCTTTCCAAGAGTTTATCCTTTTATCCATTTTTTATTTCAATGGATTCCATAACTTTGAATTTCTCAGACCCTTATCAATAGGCACTCCAAGGTATATACAAGGAAAATTTCCCTTCTTGCATTTTAATATGGTGATAATCTGTGTTTCTTCTGTTGGAGTTGAAAAAAATTAAACTTCTGATTTGTCTCTGTTAATTTCTTGTCTAGATGCTTTCTCGTAAGACCAA
The DNA here is from genome assembly GCA_007115665.2 of Sequoiadendron giganteum. Lineage (NCBI taxonomy): Eukaryota > Viridiplantae > Streptophyta > Pinopsida > Cupressales > Cupressaceae > Sequoiadendron > Sequoiadendron giganteum. The sequence continues at coordinate 276,455,784 of CM021108.1, read as the reverse complement.
AGTAGCTCATGTAATCTTTTCACTTCTCTCTTGCTAGTTTCCCCCATCAATAATGTATCATCAGCAAATTGTTGATGTGTAACAGTGAAATCTCTTGTTACTTTGATACCTTCAATCTACTTCTTATAATGATTAGCCTTAATGGCTCTGCCTAATGCCTCTGCCAAGATTATGAAGAGAAATGGTGACAATGGTTCCCCTTGTCTTATGCCTTTGGAAGAACTAAAATATCCCTCTGGAATCCCATTAATCAAAACTAAAAATTTTGGGGTCGATATACACTCAAATATCCAGTTGATCCATTGCTTATTAAATCCAAATGCCTACAACATCTTGCATAAGAAATGCCAATATACATTATCATAGGCTTTTGAGATGTCAAGTTTGATTAGCATTCCAGCTTTCTTAGTGTTTTGCAGAGTATGAATCACTTCTTGAGCAACTATAACTCCATCTAAAATTGATCTACCTAGAACGAAGCCCGTTTGTTCTTCTGAAATAATGTTGTTTAATAAAGGTCTTATCCTATTTGTCATGACTTTGGAAAGTATCTTGTATATGGTGTTACATAGGGCTATTGGCCTAAATTCTTCCAATCTCTTGGCCTTTTCTTTCTTTGGTATTAGGGCTATAAATGTATTATTGATTTCTTTTAGAATTTTCCCTGACCTTCTAGAAGCCTCTAAAGCCTCCACCAAGTCTGCCCCTATAATATGCCAACACTTTTTGAAGAAACCTGTAGGGAATCCATCCGGGCCTAGGGCTTTCTCAGAAGGCAATTTATGTAGAGCAGATTCTACTTCTTCCATAGTGATTCTTTCATTTAGTTTCTTGTTTTGCTCTTTTGTGATGATTTTTGGGATGATTGATAAAAACTTATTATGCTCCAATAGATTTGAACTCCCTTCATTATTTAGCAGCTTTTTATAAAATCTGATCACTAATTCCTTTATAGTGGACGGGTCCTCTATTATTTGATTCCCTTGTCCTTCCAGCCTAGAAATTCTGTTGATATTCCTTCTCTGCTTGGTTACATTGTGGAAGAATCTAGTGTTCTTATCTCTGGCTTGTAACCAACCTTCTCTAGACTTCTGCCTCCAAAATATTTCTTCTTTAGCAAGTATATCTTCATAATCTGCAAGAAGTTCCTTTTCTTTGATATACTCCTCGCGATGCATTCCTTCTTTGATCACTTTTTCATTTAATTCATTCAATTGATCCTCTATGTTCTTTTTGGTTTGAAAAATATCCTTAAAGTGATTTGAATTCCACTCCAATGGCCTTCTCTTGATTATTTTTAGTTTTGAGACAAAGAAGAAAAGCTTGGATCCCACAAATACACCTTCTCCACCATTGATCTATAAGCAACAAAATTTTTGGATCCTTAAGCCACATGTATTCAAATCTGAATGGGGGTTTAAGAGACTTATTTTCCCCTGAAATATGAAGCATAATTGGGTAATGGTCGGAGCCTGAGCATGGCAACACTTTGCATTCCAGTATATAAGGGAAGGAAGAAAGATCCCCAGTCCAAAAAAATCTATCGATTTTCTCAGCTATATTGCTGAACCCTAACCTCCTATTATTCCTATTATTCCATCATGGAAGTATTATCCTCATCAACGTATAAGAATTCCTCAAAATGGGGATGAACATTACTAACATATTTAAATGCAAATTCCAAGACTTTTTCTTTACCCTCACCAACAATTACAACCTATTGAGAAAGATGTTGGGTAGGGGAATAATCAACCACCATGAAAACATCTTTGTTGGTTGTACAAACTGGATCCTTCACCTGCTGAGAACAGTGCTAAGTGTCTTCCTCCTCCTCAATCTTAGAGCTTCCAGACCCTGAATCTTGCTTCTTAGGCTTCTTTATGGGATCTTTCCTTTTTTGGCCACCTTTCTTCCTCTTGTGCTGAGGGGATTCTAGTGGAGAAGATGAGACCTCAACAACTTCAACCCTATCCTCCTCCTCCTCCATATTCTGCTCCTCATCCCCAACATCCTCAATGTTTGATTCTATCAAAGGGGTTTCTGACACCTTAGGCTAATCCTTCCCATAGCTATATAAAAAATGGATTATGCTATGAAAATGGAATATGTTTCTTTTTTTACCAAAGATGATGGTTACACTTGGAATTATGCTACTATGAAATGACAAGCAATGAAAGAAAGTTATGAATTTTATACAATAGATAACAACACAACTAAATAGAAACATATATCAAGCGAATCACTTGATGAAAGACATGAAATAATTTGATGACTCAACCAAGGCCACCTCTCAAGGAGAATAAATAAGATAGTTATTTTGAAGGTAGAGACGCATCAAGAATAAACTTAGCATTTATAGAAGGAAATTTAATAATGGATAAAAAAAATTCTTATCAAAATAAGGGAGAAGTGTATCTATTTAGGATAAATAAGGAACATAATGGGTATATGAGTTCAATCACAAGTAACATAGGGCTTCATAGTAATAAGAGCTAATATAGGGAAGCTATAGAAGGATTGGGAATGAGACGGCAAACAAAATTTTATCAAGTAAAAGGGTAATTATTAACATCATGGTTATTAAAGGTGGAGGACGTTCTATGTGATTTTTGGTCTCTTCTACTAGTGGATTAGTTTCAATAACAGAAGATATAAGAGGTGTATCATAAGAAAGAGTCATAACACCCTCATCAAGAAGATCTTAAATGTTATAGTTTAAAGCATAATAATGATTAGTAGAGTGGAAAAATATAAATTATATATACATAAGAGAAATAAGGGATGAAAGACAGTAATTAGGATCTTTTCTAAATTAGATAGGTGGGAGGGATATTAGTTTGGCTCCTAATATAATGGATATGAAATGCTTAGAAGGGCTAATACGAGGTATTAGGATTTTTAGTGTCAAAAATTACCACCCTTAACAATTTCACATTATATTTTTCCCCCTTAAATTATTGGACCTCATTAAGTCCCTAATTTCCTAAATTATGCATTCTGAGGCCCATTTTTGTCATTTCTGAAGGATTGCAAGCATAGAATAAATGTAAACAATTAATGTTTTGATCCCGACTCTAAAATTCCTGAAAGATATGGCCAAAACCCATATTCCCATGGGTTTATGGGTCCCTATATTTCCGGGGACCAATTTTTAATATATTATTGGTGGTATTTTAACATTCAAAATTCAAATTTTAAGTGGGCTTTTGGGATCTAATTTTTGGGAAATTAGAACAATTACATATAAATACCTAGTTATTTTGCCATTTGAAATTTAACAATAATTATCAAGCATCCATAGAGAAAATATTATTGTCAAGAACAACATTTTAGAGCATTATTGAAGCAATTCAAGATCCAACATCATGCCAAAGTTGATGTGTTTTCATGTTTTGTGAAGGTTAACCCTTGTTGTAGGTCTCCAAATCATTCAAGCAAGAAAGATTAAAATCCTTGAGGTGATGTCCATGAATTCAATACTTAAAGGAAGCCATTGAAGGGTGGTGAGTTGTAGCACTTTGTGATTTCATCATTCCTTCCTTTCAATTATCTATTTATCATTGTCATTGCCATTGTGGAAGTGGAAACACTTACACAAGGTTTGACTGAGGCAAGCCCCTAAATGGCCCAACATTCTCCCTCTTTTTGAATGTTAAGGTTGTAGGTTTAAAGAGGGTTGAAGGAATATTGAAGACAAATTGTTCATTATTGCACGCAAAGCCCTCAAAGTTGTCAAGCCATGAAAACTCACCAACAAAATTAATTGACGGTATTCTAACAAATTTTTAACCAAGAATCAGAAGCTCAAATCCAACACTAGAGGACCCCAAAATTAGTTTCAAGACCCCCTATAAGAATCCCATATTCCCCTAGGCATATGAGTCCTCCTCGACATGCTAGATCCAACTTTTTATTACAAGTGCACAATCTCTAATACTTCTTAGATCTGCCTACAATTTACTGTGTCTCTGTGTGTTTATGGAATATTATATTTACCATATTAGGTCATATAGTTAAATTAGGTTAATCATTCCAAATCATTTCCAATCCACTTTCAAGGCCCCAAGAATGCAAATCTAGGTCTGATTGACTAACCTTCATTGTTGAAAATCAATCTATTCACCTTGTTGATCTCCATTCTTATTGAAACTTTGAAAAAGGGAAACTAATTGACCCTAGGGCTTATAAATTTAACTTCAAGGTTCTCTCCCTTTTTTTCTATGTTTCATTTTGGTGAACCTAACATCTTAACATTATATGCCTTCTAAAACTGGAATACTTTCAAACCCTAGATCTAGGTTTTGTATCATATGGTCTTGCATTTTCCATTTAGGGTTTCATATTTATATCATAAAAACTCATAAAATGCAAAAAGAATTACACTTCATACTACATCATAGCTTGCATTATGGTGTACTTTAGTCATTTAGATCAGATTTTCATTCAAAATTGCATTTATAATTATTCATTTTTGTTCACACATTATCATACATTTGCATTTCAATCACATTAAGAAATTATGGAAAAGAAGTCATTGTCAGACTTGTTTGTAGATAGAAATAGAAACCTTAAACAAAAAATTAATATTCAATTTTCCAATTTTCAAACCTCCTCTCAAGGACTCAAACGCCCTTGAGTGACTCTATCCTTGTACAAGTGAATCAAATTTTTTTTTTATAGTTGTCTATCTTTGTCTACTCAATCTGTAGGTACTTAAAAATCTTTGTTTTGGAATCAGTAACTGCATTTTTTTAAGCATTTGGCATATAGTTCATAAAATTGAAATAAAGTGCATTGTTTGTGTTTCAAAATTATATCAAAATCATCATTTTCAGGCCTTTGCATCTTAGAATTAGTCAATTATTGCATCTCAAATCTAAAATTTCCATTCATAACTTGGTCAAACATCTTCAACATTCTTTCATACTTGCATCTTGTATCAAATTGGCATAAATTAAGCAAATTCAAGGAAATTACTTACTATTTCAATTATTTGTAAGTAGAATTAGAATCTTTAAGTAGTGTAATACTCAGTCAAAATTTGAAATTCCAGAACCCCTAACCAGGACTCAGACACCCTTGGGTGCCTCTGTCCTATTATTCTTGTCCAGACAAACTATTTCCCAAAACTCTATTATTGTGTTTCCTATTTGCTTCTGCTATCTAATTTTTATTTTTGGTTCTTTTGTTATGTATGCTTGTTAGTTTAGTGTTCATCTTGGGTACACTTAAGTGTTTTGGAACTTGTATGAGTTTCACGACCTAGTTTCCTATTGCCAATACTTCAATGAGATGTAGTTCTAGACCTATGGCATCTTGTGATGGCTTCACATCTATTGTGGATCGTGATTCTTCTAACTCTTTCATGATAGGTATCGTCAATGCTCAACCCATTTTGGAATCTATCCCTGATGCTACCTTACCAGTGATAACCTTACAAAAACCTATCTTTGCAGATGTTGAGACTACGGTTGCCCATGTTTCTAAAGATAAACTAAAAAATTGGACAAAGACTTAGAAGGACTCCAAGAATATGTGAGTACTGAATCTCTAGCTGGCCTTGCATTCCCTATGTTAGACAACATGAGGAAATTCATTATAGACACTTATGGATTAAAGGTTTTGTGTGACCTAGCTCATATAGTTTATGCCAACATCCCCACTATATCTAGTTGTGCTCAAGATTTGGGATATACTCAAATTCAAGGAGGAATTCAAGTCTCCTTCCCCATAACTATAACTTCTACTCCTACATACACAAATCCAACTCTTGCTTCAACAACACAACAAAGCATTGGAATAACTCAATAATAGGTCTTTCCATTGGAAATATTCATGGTTTTGGATCTTCACATGTAACACCTCAAGTTTCATCCCCACTGATAAATTTACAACATATTAGCCCAACAAGTACATACACACTTCCATCATATTCACCACATTCCCAAAACATGTCAACCAATGATTCCATCATCAACCAACTTTTGCAAAATGTAACCTCACTTCAACAAAAAAATCTGAACTTTGAACCAAAGCCAAAATGGACAACCATCACAATATGTCAAAAGGATCCCATTGTCATTTGAAATATTGAAATAAAAAATGCTACAAAACATAGAGATACCCTTATTTGACAAGTACAATGATAAAGGGGATTCTAGTGTATATGTACATGGTTTGTACTTTCATTTTATTATTATTTGAAATGATGAAAAATAGGGGTGATTAAGTGTTTAATCAAATATTATATGATAAGAGACCTATTTTCCTTTATTTTATTAGGAAATGAGATCCACATAATGAATTTATTATCAACCCTTAGGTCAATCAAGTCAAAGTGGGAATCTTCATATTTCCTTATGACTGAAGAACGGGGGTCAAGGTCAAATAAGGGAAAAATGATATTTACCAATCACCAAAAGTGATTTTCCGAATCAGATCTAGGACTCATTCGCCCAGGGGTGAATGGGTCCACTATCAGGGTTTTTTGTAGTGTTATGCCTTTCATAACCACCTCATATTTTGCCTTGGTCAAAATGGGTCCCCCTTTATGTTTTTGTCCTTGGTTGTTTTTCAAGAAAATTCTGGAGCATTTCTTTTCCAACACTTTGTTTTTCTTTGGTTTATTCTGTTGGAACCGGAGTTGGAACCGAATCGGGTTTTCAAACTTGTTTCAAAGATCAATTTTGATTCCTGTCCCGACAGTCTTCTTTTTTTTGCCTTTTTTGTTTTGTCCTTATCGGAGCCGGAGCTGGAGTGGAATTTTTTCCAACACTTTGTTTTTCTTTGGTTTATTCTGTCAGAACCGGAGTCGGAACCGAATCAGGTTTTCAAACTTGTTTCAAAGATCAATTTTGATTCCTGTCCCGACAGTCTTCTTTTTTTTGCCTTTTTTGTTTTGTCTTTATCAGAGCCGGAGCCAGAGTGGAAGTTAAGTCTGAATTTATTCTAGGTTTCAAAATCAAATCTCGTTTGTCTCCGCCTCCACTTTTTGGTTTGTTTGTTTAGACTTAGGTTTGGTGTTAGGTGTTTCTCATTTCGTTCTTTGTGTTTTTGTTTTGATGTTTGTTTCGCTTTCTTCTTTGTTGGCGGAACTGGAACCATAATCAGAACCAAGTTGGAAAGTTAGACAAGTTTCTAAATCATTTTCCATTTTGATTCTGCTCCCACCGTTTTTTGTGGTCGTTGAATTTACTGAACTCGCACAGTAGTAATGTGCCAGTTCCTTTTGCAGTTCCAACTCCACTCTACCACATTTATGGCATTAATTACAGGTTCCATGCATGCGTGAAACTCCAATTTTTTACCTTAATTAGGGATTAACTGGTAGTTATCATCATTATTGAAAGAGATCAAAGAGTGAACCGGAGTTGCAGTGGAGCATTTGTGTGAGTGATTCGATCGAAAGGGAGACAATTACATGTGGATTGCTTCAGAGGGCTAACCTATTTATTTACGTTTGAGATAAGGGGTTTTCTGTTCTTCTCTTTCGTTTTGTTTCACGTTTTCTGTTTTTGTTCGTTCTTTGGTTTCGTGCGAGTTCGTGGATTCTATGTTCTATTGTGATTTTGTGTGATTCGTTTTCTTTCTCTTTTGTTTAGTTTTCTAGTTTTCATTTTTGGCTTTGTTGGTTTTGTTTCCCGTTTGTTTGTCTTTTCTCCACGGTCATTTTCACGTTTTAATCGTGACCATATCGTGATGCCCTAGTTTTTAAAAATGCATAGATTAGTTACTGTTTTACATTGGTAGCATTTGATAAATGATGGTTTTTACTTAGGAATCTTGTTTTGCATTAGATCTGGTTAATTTAAATGGGGTTAAATTCATGCCCTAATTATTTGAAATCGAGGGTTTATAATTTAGGGCTTTGATGCATTCCTATTTTAAATATGATGCCCTAAATAGTATAGTCGCCTCTCGATCATATGGGGATGGTCTTGTATAGGTCATTGATAAAGCCCCTTTTCATTTTGATATGACCTAGTCCTTAAATCATGAAGTTATTTATCGGCTGTTAAGATCTCTTATGACGTCATGGTTATTTTAGGCAGAAGCAGGATCAGAATCGATTTAGACTTTGAAACATAATTTTCTAATAAGTATCAATTTTGTTTCCATCCCACTTCCAACTCCGCTTACAGAAGAAGCACGCTCTCAAAATATTGGTAACCCAGGCGGAACCGAAACTGGAACCGGAACCGAAACTGAATGTGAAATTATTAAATCTTCATGAAACTGAATCAATTTCCATTCCGATTCCGGTTACCATTCCAATTCTGACTTCAGTCCCACTTGTTATTACTATAAGCTCAATCATTGTTTTGACTCCGATCCTGATGGTGTTTTAAAAGAGACTGTTTAGAATGTTTTATGCCTGGTTTTTCCTCTGGTATATATATGAAGGGTAAGGTTTTAAAGCATATTTGTGATATTTATTCAAGGATCTAATTTGAGGTTTTGTTACAGGAAGCTAAAGAATTTTAGGAGTATCAGGAGAAGCTTCCCAAAGGAATCGGCCTGCAAAAACTTCAAAGGTAGCAACTAAGCCTAAGAAGATTAAGCCAGAGCAGCTACCTTATACCTTGAGGTATAACCATAGGGGTCCTACTGTCACTGCAAGCAAAATGGAATCTAATTGGTCTGATGTAACTGACACCAATCTAGGCCCATTCAATTTTGAGGAGTGATATTCAGAAACATTCACTGAGGATGTAACGGGGAGGAAGGGAAGAAAAGTTGAGTCTGGCTTGGCTCACATCACTATATTTCCTTTATCCCTCCAATGCCCGGAGTTGATTATGATAGCAGCAAGAGCTTACAATCTGGCCACTAGGCAATGTATGGATTCACAGGATAATGTGATCATAGACCTAACTCCTCAAATGTTTCAACACATGTTCAGTGTCCCTGATCCAAAGAACCTGGTATAGTTAAATGAGGCAGATGCCTTAAGAATATATAGCAAACACAAGGAGGCCAACAAGGCTCATTTGAACAAGAAGTGGTTGAGAACAGAGAAGAAGTCTCTGAAAAAGCTTCATGATCAACCAAAGAGGACAAAATTTTACAAAGAAACGGACCTGATAATGATGTTGTCTAGAGCCTTTGGGAAGAGGGATGCATTTCATTTCAAGGAATGGATGTTTCCCTTCATTCAGACAATCTTTAATGGCAAGCAACAGTTTGATTGGCCAATGATTGTCTCAGATAACATTCATGATTAGTTAACCAGAATAAGGGAAACCAAGAGCTTTTTTATGACTTCTTATGTTGTCTATGCAGCAGCTAGAGGAGGCATCTTTCCAAGTTTGAACAGAGTGGGAATATTGGGAGAAGCTGATGGAAAAAAGAGAGTATGGGATCATTATGATCAGCTATCCCTATGGGTTTCTAAAACACAATTTAGAAGAGTTAATGATGCATTCTTATATATAGTCATTAACCAGCTTAATGGAGATGTAGGGTGCAAATTGAGCCAGGAATCCATGGCCTTTATCACAGAATGGGGATGTTGGTATATCCAATACCCCAAGTTCACTTATTTCAAGTTGGCAAGATTTGAGGGTCATCCCCACTTACTTCCAAGGTGTTGCAGTAATAGGATGATTTTGATGGAGTTTGTCTATCAAGCTCTGGGGGTCAATGCCCAATTTGGGTTAAAACACAAACCAGGTTGTCACAAGTTCCCCATGTAATTGGGTGAATACAACTGCCCACATCTTGTGGGAGCTAAGGTGGTTTGCAGTGAATTGATACATTTAAATTTGGGTTTGTATACTGCTCAAAAGTACTTTGATCCAAAAAAGAAGATGAATGCTTTGTTGGCTTCAGCCATTGACAAACATTTCCATCTATTAGAGGACTTCTGGAGTGATCTTTAGGATGAATATGACCTTAGGAAAAGGAATTATGAGAGGTTTCTTGTTTCACTCATGGTAGAATTCAGGATCAAGGATGATATTCCCGATACATTAGTTGATGATGGAGTTGTGTTGGATCCATCATATGAAGCATTGAACATTGGTACCAAAATTTTGGATCTGGTAGATTGGGATGGTGAGGAGACCATCGACATCAAGCAAATAGGGAGACCAGTCTTGGATAGGAGTATCCACTAGGCTGTTCTAAGAGCCAAAACTCCTGGGGATCCAACTCCTAAGAAGGGGAAGGGATATAAGAGAATCAAGAGGAAATTGCCTCCCAAGGAGCCTTTGGAGTTCTTCCCTCCTAATATTGAATAAATCGAGCTTGAAGCCTCTACTCAAGATTTACCTAGAGTACAAGAGGAGGATGCCCAAACAGGACCTATGGTTTTGACACCAGCAATAAGTGAGTCATCTACTCAAGTCCCTCTTAAGGAGCAACCAGGAAGAGAGATGCCTGAAGGAACTCTTCATGGTATAGCTGAAGAATTAAAGGGAAAAGGAGTAGAGCTGGAGATCCATGATGTTGAAACGGACTTTGATGAGACCTTATCAGAGAAGGATGCACAAGAAAAGATGCCTCTAGAAGAGGAAACTAAATATATTTTAACTAAGGAAGATCAATGGGCACTTTTTGAGGAGGCAAAGAGAGCTTTGGATGATCAAGCACATGCAGAAGCAATGGAAAAATAGAAGGCAATAGATGCTAAGGCACAAGTTGATGCCTTACTTCAACAACAACAAATGGAAGCTAAGCGAAGAGTTGATGAAGTATAGAAATAGCAAAGGCAAAAGGAGCAGGAGCTTGGGACCAAGGAAGAGAATGATAAAATAGAATTGGTGCAGAAAACTCATGATCTAGAGGAAGAGAAGGAAAAGCAGCGAAGGGAGAGAGAAGCCCTAGTGGCCAAATTGAAGCTTGTTGAAGAAGCCTATAAGAAGAAGGAGGAAGCAAAATGTATTAAAAAAGAAAGAGATGTTGAGGAGCTGGCCAGGCAGCTGCAAAAGGAAAAGGAAGATGTGGATAGACTTAAGGCATTGGAGGAAGAGAGAAATCGGGTGCTTGAGGAGAAGAGGTTAGAAGAGGAAAAATTGAAGAAAGAAGAAGAAGACAAGAGGATACAGGAACAAAAGGACAAGGAGGAAGCTAAAAATCTTGCATAGACAAATGTAGAGCAAGAACAACATAATATACAAGAGATTGATTCTCAACCTAAGGTTAATGTGCAATAGCCCTCTACTACTGTTGCTTCTTCTTCAACTATAATGACCACTACTCCAAGTGCTCCCACTTGGTTGAAACTTGGTCTTCAAAAGAGATCAATGACACCCTCACAACCTCTCAATTGGGATGATATGATGAAAGAGATTTAAAAAGAAAGACCCAAAAAGAGGGCTAAAATCCTGCATTCCACTAGACTCACTGAAGGAGGAGAAATTGTTGTTGAATGTGCAATACCAGTGGTGGACAAGGATATGGGGGATATGCAACTAACTGATTACCAGTTGGGCACGGTTAACTTGGGGAGACCCACAAGAGATCAACAAATGAACTTGATTGATGTGGTAGCATCATCCACCAAATCAAGAATGATGAAGGATAAACAAAAGAAGGATGAGCTTAAAGCTCAATTGGATCAACTCCATACTTTCTTGCAGAATGTTTTTGCTCCAAGGTCACAGCAAAGTACCACCATTGAGACACCAATTCTACTTAGCAAGAGAGAGGTGGATGATTTGGTACAGATAAGGAGTAAGGCTAGAATGATGGATAGGTGGACCAATAGACTTAATCAGGAGATAGGTGAGGTGTTGGGCATCAGTTTTGAGATGCACAAGATGACAGTGGAGTTAATAGAAGAGATGAATCAGCATGCCAAAGCATTGGGAGAGAAAGAGGAAGAGTATAGAGGATATATCCAAAAGTTGAAAGAGATTAATAAGTTGTTGAAATCTACTCTTCTGGAATAGTCAATACTTGAAGAGGACAACAAAGATTTCTTGGAAAAGACTTCCAGCATAGTCTGGTTTAGATCTGAATTTTTGTACAAGCATAAGAATGAGGTTCAAGATTCTAGCAAGGATCTAAATGAACAGCTTGATGAGTTAGAATCGGTTGTTTCTATTATAGTAAATGTTGATATACCAGTAAAGGAAGGCCTACCCTTGAGTCGGTTAAAAGAGAAATGGGATGATAGACTTAAGGAGGTCGTGCAAAAGGGAGATGATGGAGAGGATCTGTTGTTGGATCAGTTGATGCATATTAAAGAATAGGTAAGGGCTGCTAAAAGGGATTTGACAAAGTTAAAAGACATGAGAGAATTTTTTGTTACGGAATTAGAGAGGATCAAGTTCGAAGATAGTTGAGTTGATGGGCCAGATTTGGATATGCTTCAACAAGTCTTCTCTAGTTATGATGAGTACACTACAGAGAAAACTTCGTATGCATAATTATAGTCTCATGCATGCATGGATTTCTTTCCTCCTCTATATGCAGGACTAGCAGTCTTAGAGGCGCATGGCTTTATTTTCTTTTCTCTCTTCTTCTCTCCAGTTTACGAGATGACCAATGTGGGAACTAGAGATCAAATTGATTTGAGTTTCCAAGAAGACTTAAATTCCTAAAAAGGTGGATCGACTTAAGATAGGGAGGACTTCATTTTTTTGTACATCTATATATACCGGAAGGGTATCATATTGTAAGGGTCGGCTGATGAGAATAAGATTAGCCACCTGGTAGTAGGAGATAGAATTTTTCGTAGTTTTTACAGAGATACTTTGTCATTTTATTTACAATTGAATATAAATATCATTTTTTTTACGCAATATGGTGTTGGAATTGAGTTTATTGGATAAGGTTGATGAATTATAGTCTATCTGTATGCCAGTGATTGTGCTGAAGCATAAGTGTTTCTTTTGTGATGAAAATCCTTAGAAGAAACCAGATTTAAGGATTATTTCATTAGATTATCTATGAATTGAATTTATTGAAAGTATGTTGATCTATGATCTTCCCAACGAATGAGAGTGTGTTCTTTTGGAATCTTTAAAATATTTATGATGTGTGATTGTGATGTTAAATTAAGCACCTTAGATGCATGCAATAGTATGGACTATTATGTAAATTTCATCATGCTATGGTTTTCTTGATCAATTGGAAGAACATTCTTTGTTGAAGATATATGTCTATATACTAGATAAGTTTTATTCATGTTTTACTGATGTATGCCCTGATCTATCTTTTTCTTTTATTTAAAACCCCCTTTTTATTAAGAACAATTCAAGGAATAAGTCATTGCTTGCATTCCTTATTACCAGCAAAGGCCCCTTGAATATTACAGTTGCATGGACCAATTGAGTGGCACTAGACAGTTGAGAACCAACTACCAGGACCTTGGGAGTTAGGCTACTATATGTTGTCTTTCTTTTTCAGGAGAAAGAGAGTAGAGATATTTTGTTTAAATGTTGTTTGTGTCATTTTCACAATCAACATGTAGCTTTTAGGAGCCTCTGATACAAATTTGAATCTTCCAATTTGTGCAGGTTTCACAGTCAAAATTTCATAAATGACTTCAGGATCTTAGTTTCCGTGAGGAGACAACAATTTTCATAACTTTTGCAACTTTGACAAATTTTTAAATCTTGTGCTTCAAAAGGTCTTCAAGTCTTCTTCAACCTAAATCTAAAATAACACATACAAGAGAGACAAATGTGTGTTTTGGGTGAAAAGGGTTTTCCTTGGTCAAACCCTATTTTGGTAATCAAACCTTGAATTGAGATGAAACATGAAAGAGGGAATGAAGAATGAACAAAGCTATGTTACCACTCAACAAACCCTTGAATAAAACCTTGATAATGGACATCTTAGGAATTTTGCAACTTGCATGAGATGGTTGAATTGGATATGGATCTTGACACTTGAATCTTGCTTGAAATGATGCTTTGAATGCTTGACTTGATCATGAAACCTACATCACAATGTTAGCTCCAACAGCATGCATGATGCAAGAAGGATTTGACATTATGGATGGATCTTGAATGTTGCAATAAAACTCTGATATATCTTCTCTTGAATGCCTTTGATCTCAATATTTGCTATACTTTTTCTCACTTCTAAATGCTAGGTGAAACTTAGTGAAATAACCTTGTATTTATAGGTATGTATCCTTAATTTCCTGAAATTCAAATATCACAAGCCAACATTGAATTATAGATTTTAAATCACTAAAATACCACCAAAAACATAATTTAAATTTAGGTCCCAAGGTTTAGAGAGGACCCATTCACCCATGGGCGAATGGGTCCTAGGTCCATAAACCTAGGATACACATTTCTTATTGTGAATTGTCATGTTTAGGCATTAATAAATGCCAGGTTTCCCCTTCAAAAAATATAATTAATAGGCTTGGAAAATGAATTAAAGGGACAATTAAGGAATAATTAAGCTCATTTAATTAAAAGGGCCCAAATAAGTGTGTAAATATAATAAGGTACATTTAACAACACTAAATTAAGGCAACATTAAGTCTAATTTAAATTAGGAGGTCCCAAACAAGTGAGAAAATGTAAAGGGTTACATTTTTCTACACCACATTTATCCCTCACTTTAATGAGAGGATGACCCTACATCAAACTCACATTAAAATAGACAATCAAGAGAGGTCTAATTGTACAATCGTTGGAAAGATAAGATAACAAAGATCAAGGAAGGTGATCAATCCTCCAAAATCTAATATCTCGTGGAAAAACCAACAAATGCACAAGGAGACACATTCCTATGTTAAACATAAATATGTATGCAGAAATGCCAAGATACCCAATCATACAATGCCAAAGGCTCAAAATAAAGAAAGAAAAAGAAAAAGAGAAAAAGGGTGGATCAAGCCTCGACTGTCCAACGTGATGCGGAACATGTCTCAGTTGTTTGTCTAAAATTGTTTACAAGTGGAACCTCACTATCCAATATAAAAACAACAACATGCTCACACAAGCTAGTGAAACTTCAACTGTCCACTAGGTGAGCCCCCAAGGGTGGCAAATGAGAGAATCTTATTAGGCTCCCATACCATACCAAATCTATACCTCTAATAACTTTAATAAGGCACCACAAAACATGAACTTTGAGCTCCATAATTCTTAGAAAGTTGCATTAGTCTAAACACTTATGAACAAACAAGGCTCCATAGGCAAGCAAAGTGTGTTATGCTTGGTGGGCATAAAAAAAGGGTTGAAAATTTGAGCTTCACAAGGCTTAGCAAGCTATGTTATGCTTAACACTTATGAAAAAAATGCAAATAAGATAAGACATGTTCAAAGGGGTTTTTCTTAATTCATCTCAAGTCTCCTCTTAGGGAACATCATGCCTAATGTCTCCAAGAGAGGACAAATCTAGGATAAAAGATTGATAACTTAAGGAATGCAACGCTTAGCATCACCACTAAGAGGAAATTTGTATGCCAAGAAAGGTCACACTCTTGGAGGACATCAAACCCAATGACACCAGCAAGAAGAAGACACATCGCAAGAAGTAAGAAGACCACACAATGAAACATAAAGAATAGTCCAAAGATCTCCAAAAATGATAATGCCAATGCATGCCCCCACTTTAAAGAAAATGCTAACACCATATTGTGATCAATTAATTTAAAGTAGAAAATGATAAATGCTAACAATAAACAAGACATCAGAGCTTATTTCGAAAGCCCTATGCCAAGCCATATGTTTCCAAATGAAATTGTGTCATAAAAGGGAAGGGGTTGCCCCCAAAATAAAATCCTAAAACACGAGGGATCCATGAATTTAGAGTCAGTATGTCTTTGCTACAAAGATATTATAGAGCTCAGAAATATCATCACTACCCAAATACTCATGGAACATGAAGAATGACACATAGAGAGCAAAAATAGATGAAAAGGCCATTTGGGTCAGCATGGAAGAGACCTAAATGTCTCGACGCCTTGTGTCGTCCCCAAAAAAAACAAGACAAAATAAAATATAAATGTTTACGACCTATAGAAGAATGAAGGTACAAAAAGAGGAATGAACATGAAGATACATCAAATAGAATAGTATGGGGGATCACACTACGCACATGCAAGCACATAAAGAACATGAAAGAGAAAATAAAGAAAAAACTAGTAAGGCACATGCGAGTTAGCCTATAGTAGGTCATCTACATCCCAATCTTGTTCATCATATGCGGAAGGTGGACAACTATACAAAGGGACAATGTGAAGTGCCAAACTAGGGCAAGCACCAAGTTCAACACATGGTGAAACACTCTTTGTAGGAGGATCATCACGATTATTATCATTTAAGTTCATGAAAGAGGAAAACAATAAATTTAACTCTTTATGCACTTCCTCATCATTTTTTGTAGTTTCATTGTCATCATCCAAGTTTATCAAAAAAAAAGGTTTAATGATAATATCCATAAAAAAAGCTTGTTCTTATTGTGTTTGAGGTTGATGAAAATCATCATGCATTGCTTGAGGTAAGTTTGGATTTTGATTTTCTATGTTTTTCTTTTCTTCCTTTGTTTGTAAAACATGAGTAATAACACGGCATCTATGCCTACACTCTCTATCATTTTGATTTTTTTTTGTGTGATTTTCAAGTTGTGATTATGTAAGGGTGGGTATATCAAGCATAGGTTTCTTTTCTTCTCTTTGGGGAGGAACAAAAGTAACCATAGGAGGTTGTTCAACCACTTTCTCTTAAGCTTTGTAAACTTGTTTGATTTTAGGAGCCACAATGGAACTTATTTGGTTATCTCATGGTCTCTTATAGGAAATAGGTGGAGGCTCAATCATGGGTTGAGGCATATTGGTAAGGGATAATTCTGCTATGAATATTTCCTTAAACTTTTGATAGGATTTGAAAAAGAAGTCCTCACTAGGTCTAATAGGTTCCATAGGTTCGAGCAAAAATAAATCCAATGAGAAATTCCCTTGAGAAGACACAGGGTTAAGTACAGTATGATGCACAATAAAGATCTGTTACACCCCAATTATGTAATTACTATTTATTATTACTACATAGAGTAAATATGAATGTAATGTGAATTATGGAGATGAATAAATTGTGCTTGTACCTTGTTATCAATGTGTTATAAGTGAATGTTATCTCACTTGATGTTATCTCATGGAAAAGTACTACATGTATGTGAATAGATGGTTATTAAATTGTTATTCTAGCTTTGGAGATGTTTTACGTATATTATATATGTTGTGAACAATTGACTGCCATGCACATGTGTTAGTGGATGCAGGTATATGTTCCATTCCTCTAGGCGGAGGGGAAGTATCACTCAAGAGATCTTGGTAGGGTAACCAGTAAAAGTAAATTATTTGAGCATACACACACCACATTAGAATGATTGAGTTGAGTCAGTTTGTGGGAAGTTGGTAATTCATCCTTAGTTGATGTGTCTGCATTGGTAGAGTCTTGTTTATTAATGCATGCATTATTGGGTGATGTTTATATGTTTGAGCTTTAGAGTTATTCCTTATACTATTACGATTATATTGATAAGAGAGACCTATGTGGAGTATTTGTGTATTGTAGACATGAAAAATGTACATTCTCGATCTGGCACATTTGATCTAGATTACTAACAACATTTCCTCCTAAATCATACTCTCAGCATTTCATCATATTCTATCTCTTAATTTAATAAATCATTGTTTATTTGATTAAGTCTTCCTCTTTCAGTAATTAAATTAATCAATTTAATTTAATTGACCTTACATCTCTATTTAATTAAATAAATCTTTTTATTTGATTAAATTCTCTAAAGTCCTCTTATTAAATTAAATAAATTAAAACCTTATTGGATTTAATCTAACATATTCCTCCTTAGTTAAATAAATCAAATCATTTATTTAATTAAATCATTTCCCCTCAATTCTAATTTAAATTAATTCATCTATTTGAGTCAAAATGGTCAAATCATCTAATTCTTCATTAAATTAATCAAAACCATGATTAACTTAATCCTTCTCACTAAAATCCTCTAGAGAATGCAACTTGCACAATAAATCAATTACTTTAATTTATTAATTCTCCTATTTTCCCTCACAAAGCATCAAAAAGGGAATATTCTTCTTTTGAATTCAAAAATTCCAAGTGGACTTGGTCCTTCCAACAAGGCATTTATTCCTCTTACATGTCCTTGTGCATTGAGCCAAGTGGCATTTATTTCATTCCTTTTTCCCTCTCACATATCATTTCTCAAATTTGAAATGCCACCTAATTGCATTTATTGGCACTTTGGCCAAAATGTGCACAACCTTTGGCCATTCACATCTTAACAAGTGGCACTTGGCCATTGGATGTTGAATGATCCCACATTGCTCTATTTTACTCTCTTTTCCAGTTTAGAAATCTATAAATTGGAGGCTTCTCTCCTCATTATCTATCCACAATTTTGAGTAAACTTATTATACTCAAAATTTTTCCATCCACAATTCAAGCAAGTATACTATACTTCATTTCATCCACAAACAGTTTTAAGTATACTCAATATATTCAAATTCATCTCAACATTCCACATCTTCATGCAAGGTTATTCTCTTCATTGGAGAATTAATCTTACTCATACTATCATTTAGCTTGTTCAAGGATTGGGAAAGGGCTACTTACTACACAACAATGGTGGCACCAATCCACTATGGGATGAAGGTTTAATCGTGTTTCCTTTTATATACTTCTAGTTTAACTTGTTTTTATGCTCATTAGTTGCATATTTAGACATGATTAAATATCTCATAGGGATGTTAAATTTGTTGTTTTAAACTAACTTTCGTGCTAACAACATGAAATTGTTTGAGATGATTTTCGTTTGCATATTTTAGCATCCACATGTATATATGCACATACATGTCAATGGGATCTAACGACATGTATATGCACATGTATAGATGTACTAAATGTAGATACTTATCAATATGATGGTAATTGTGAATGGCTATGTGTAAATTGAATGTGAACATATATGTGTATAGTATATACACATATTTATATGTATATATGTATCGATACACGCATACATTGGTGAATGAACACACCCATATGAATTTATCAATATAGATATACATACATATATGTGTACATAGAGGCATATACTTATATACATACATATATATATGCATACATTCGATATATTATGTTTATTATGTATAAATTTTATCTTGCTTGTACTTATTTATATATCGAATGTATACTTACATTGATGGCTTATGATATATATATATATATATATTAACATATATATACACATATATACATATATATATATAAATATAGGATGATATTTAAATATATGTATATATGTATATGTTATATATTATATATTAATATATATTTAACATATTTGATATTGCTTGAGATGGACTATCATTTATCATGATAGAGGTCGATTATTAGAGGTCGACTTTGAGTTGCTTATGACTATGAATATAGAAGTTGAGTTTTACTCATATTGTCATTCCTTATGGAACACATATATTTCATTTAAAGCTTGCTCCCTTATGTCGATTCATGACATAGACTTATTCAATGCCTATGGTGAAGATTATCTTTGACTTGGTAAACTTAAACTTTCATGTTATCATATTTGAAACAAAATCTGTTGAAACTTGAGGAATAGTTGATGACTTTGTCAAAGAGAGTAAATATCTAAGTCGACTCACCTCTAGACCAATTCGATGAATTCTTGGTGTTGTAAATTGGTAATTGATTGTTTCTTACTAAAAAGAAACTACACCAGTATTAAGAGGAGTGTGGAAGTTTTGGTGCCACCTTTGGAAACCCATTTTTTGTAGATGTCTATTGCTGGAGATAATTCAAATTATCCATGTGTAGATATGAATAAGTCTCGGATTGCTGTCAATTTTGCAAGATGATTTGTAGATGTTTTGTTGAGTATGAACTTGTTTAGCTTCCACCCTTTTGTTGTGATTTATGTGTTTCTTTTCATGGTGTTTGCTATCCATTTTCATGCCTAAACTATAGGCTAAGAAGTTACCAATTTTCTATATAAATAGTAGAGTCGTTTCATTTTAGAGGATGCATTCTTCTTGCAAGATTTATGTTGCATTATTTCCTGCTTATTTCTAGTTTTACTTGTGTGTGTGTGTGTGTGTGTGTGTGTGTGTGTGTGTGTGTGAGAGAGAGAGAGAGAGAGAGAGAGAGAATTATACCATATTGAGAGAAAGAGTTGTTGTTTGAGTGAAGAAATCTATCAACTTGAGAGTATAGGTTCATTGTGACATTCTTGTGAAGCTATTATCAAGATTATTGTTGTTTGGAAGAAGTTGCGTTGTTGTCAATAGATTGGAAAAGTGATAACATGCATGAGGATATTCTTCTTTGTTATTTTAAATTATGAATGATTTGTTCTCCATGTATGCTTGAATTATATTTTCCAAGTACTTGCATTTAGAGAATTTAGAATGTCTTTGAAGAGGGAATAGAAGCTTTTATGTTTTTTGTATTATGTTCTTGTAAGTACTCCATAATAGGAGATTGGTTTTTATCATAGGTATTATATACTAGGTATGATTGAACATAAAAGGCACATGTGGTACACTTAGCTAAGTTATTGATTTAACTAGAAAAGTTTGTGTTTACTCCTAGGATTGTTAATCTAGTATGGAAGGGAGCTTGTGTACTTAATTTTTAAGTAGGTTTATTCCAAGTAGATTAAAATGGTGATAGGTTATCTCTAGGATGATATATTATCCATTGAATGAAATGCCTATGCTTAGTTTAAGATGGCCTTAAGTCAAATCAGCCCTCAGTAGTGTACGTGATAGATGACCTTCCTCCAGGTTACCATTGAGAATACTTTGGCCAAAGTAGTGTGATGACCTTTGGCTCAATTGTTAGTCCATCGTGATCCACTATTACATGCTAGTTCAAGATTGTGGGATTACAAGTTCTAGTTATGTAGGACACAACACTATGCTTAGTTGGTTGTCGTTATCGGTTACTCTACCAATCTCTTCATCAAAAACAAGGGCCATCTATCGAATGATAGATGTGTGGGGGACCACATTAGGAGTTTGAGGTTGGTGGAAAAGTGATTGAGTGATGCTTCTCCTCCACAAAAAATGATAGAAGAACCAAGATTTGAAAGGAAGGATCCTGGACTGTCTTACAACTATTTGTTCCAAAGCGCATTGATCTATGTATGTAAATGTATGCATTCTTGTATTGTTGTAACTTATGAAATTATTGAAATGAAATGGAATACATGTTGTATTATGTTATGCATCTTGTTTGTAAATTCTCAATAAAGAAAAAAAAATTATTGCAATGGCTTGTTACTTCGTTTATTTACTCGAAAGGTGAAAACTTAGAAAATTTTACTTTGGCTTGTTACTTTGTTTATTTACTCGAAAGGTGAAAACTTAGAAATTTTTACTTCACTAAAGGGTTAGTATGTTACATGCGGTATCAGAGCTACCAGGCTTAGCTCTAGAATCTATGAGTTCATCATTATTTCTATCCAACCTTATCCAATGTTGTGAAATTCTTGTGCTGGGATGGTGCATCTCAGATTAACGACTCAAAAGTCAGTAATAAAAAACAAGCGTTATCTCAAGGCCAAGAAGGAAAGAGAAGCCAGAATTAGAACAATCGAGGGTACCAACTTGAAAATTCCATATGGTTGAGTGACAGTGAAACCTTTAGTCATGCACTCTCTCGGATCAGTGATGTGAAGAGAAAGATAAAGATGGCTCGGCTATGTACAACTACCTACCGACCATCTCACCAGAAAAGTCTGAGCTATTACCACTTTCCATGGATATTCCCTTGAAAGGAAGTGTTAATCTGACATTCATCTTTAGGGACCCTAGAGTTCTACCATTGGTAGAAGTAATTGTAATTTCTTTGAGTAGTGATTCTGAGGGATATGTACCATGGACACTACCAGATGAGAAATGGTCTCTTGAACAAATGTATGTGCAAAAGGTAGACTACATTGTTGATGACCACCATATTGACATTGCCTCTCATAACTATGTACCAGATGATAAATCCAAAGGCTATTATCCTTTTTAGGATAGGTACAAATAAATGACGGATGAAAAGAAAGATAGGGAACAAAAAAATCTCAATCTGTAGGTTATACTCCATTAAGTTATGTGTTAGAGAGTGAATCTGAGGGATACTTTCCACTCAACTATCTAAATAGTCACTCCATGTAATCGAGGGGATATTGAAATCCTCATGAAATGAATAAAACTGTGTGTTTATCAAAAAATAAGCATGTGCTTAATCATATGTGAATTTTTTTATGTGCATATGTATCATTTTTAAATGTTTTTCGTAAGATGGTTGATAACATAATTTAGTCTAACATGGATAAACATTCAGGTAAAGACCAATCTCATAATAATGGTGAGGACACAAACTAATCCTGAAAAAATCCAACAGCTTGGGCAAGGAACCACTTGAGTTGAGGCTAGACTTGACCAAATCTTGGCAAGGTTGGCTAGCCTTGAATAGGAAAGAGTTAAGGATAGTGTGGAGAATGATTTTCCCATTAATGAGCATGAAGGAGAAAAATCATCCCATGGACATGATGAAACCCATGACCATGAGAGGGAAAATCCATCTACACCATCTGAAGAAAGGAATAAGAAGCTTGTGGCTTTCAAACTTTCCAAGGACATGAAGAAGATAATCTCACCCAAGTTTGATGGAAGTGCTAGAGGAGATGAGGCTAAGGTGTGGCTTGTCCAAATGGAAAATTATTTTGAAATACAAAACTATGATGAGGTTACTAAAGCCACATGGGGTATTAGTTAGCAAGAGAAGCCTCTAACTGGTGGGTGAACAAGAAGTTGGAACTTAATATTAACTCATGGAAGCTAACATGGGGAGAATTCGTGGAGATTTTCCATAAGAGATGGTTGCCACAACTCTACTATCACCAAAAACTCTCAGATTTCTAGGGTTTGAAATAAGGTAATATAATGGTCAATGAGTATTGGGAGAAGTTTACTCGACTTCTACACTATGTTCCCATATATCACAAGGTTGAGTGCTTCCACATTAGAAAATTTATAATGGGACTTAACAGTCAGATCGAAGGAGAAGTGGATATGCAAGGTGTTGGACTAATCGCCAGCATCTCTCTTCAGGTTCGTGACATGGTTTAACCACCTCCCGTGGATCGTAACTGGCACTTGTATCGGGCATTGACAAGTTGATCTTTTGGTGCAACGACAAGGCCAACAATTGGTATCAGAGCTATTCATGGGTTTGAACCCCTCGGGTGACGCTGAGGGGGGATTGTTGGACTAACCACCAGCATCTCCCTTCGGGTTCGTGATATGGTTTAACCGCCCCCCTATGGATCTTAACTGATGCTTCTATTAGGCATTGATAGGCCGATCTTTTGGTGCAACGGAAAGGCCAATACATGGTCCAACAACAATGGATCTTGTATATGAAAAATAAGTTAAATAGGAGAAAAATATCAAGGCTAACTCCACTCATCAAGAAAGAAGAGATAAAAAGAAGGATGTGGAAGTTCCTAATAAGATAGCTCTGAAGAAAGTGGAATCTATACAAAATGTTCCAAGGAAAAAGGGAAAATGGTTCTGCAATGATGGAAAGGATTCTAGAAGAGAGCGTAAAAGGAATGATTCTAGCATGGGTAATACCAACAAGGCTAATGAAAATGTCAACAAGTCTGGAGAAACCATAGGGAAAAGAGGGTTGGCTATAGGATGTTTTATATGTAGAGGGGACCACTATGCTAGCAATTTTCCCAATAAAACTTTTGGATCATGACCATATGGTAATCCATTACCCACCCAGCAAATGATGTTTCATCAAAAGATACATATAGTTGTGGATGATGGTCAGGCAGAGTACCAAGTAACTCTAGTTGAAATGCTAGGTATTTTGTTTGGCTTACCTATTTTTGTTCTTATTGATACTGGTGCAACTGAGAATTTGATTTCATCTATAATAGTTAAACAATTATCTAGGAAGGCAGGATACATGGCAATGTCGTTGGATATAGAGTATGCAAACTAGACAAGAGAAAAGGTGGATCAATGTCTATTCCAGGCTAGGATAGAACTACCAAATTTTTCTATAGAAGTAAACATTTATGTCACACCTCTAGGATCATATGATGCTATCCTAGGTATGAATTGGTTATGGAGACATAGGGCTAAGGTAGATTTCCATACTAAAACTATTGAATTCCTAGATGATTTTGGAAATCAAGTAAAATTTCAAGGGATACCTAGAGAGGTTAGGATTTGCCAAATCATGACAATGCAACTAATAAGAGCTAAAACGAAAGGGTGTAAACTCTTTGCCATAAATATTGAAGAGCTTGGAAAGGATAGTGTGATGATTTGGAGTTTTAGATTTTTCAAAAGTTAGAAGATGGTGAAATAGATGAAACTGGAAAGTCGCATATGGAGAAGTACCCAATATTGAGAAAATTTTCAGATGTGTTTCTAGATGAGTTACCAAGGTTGCCTCTGAAAAGAATATTTGACTTCTCTATAGATATAATTCTAGGATCAAAACCTCTTTCCAAGGTACCTTAGAGTATGACAACCACTAAACTTATGGAACTTAAGGCACAATTGGATGAATTATTGTCTAAAGGATTGATAAGACCAAGTGTTTCACCTTGGGGAGCGCCAGTCATCTTTGTTAAAAAGAAGGATGGTACCTTGCATTTGTGTCACGGTTTATGGAACACATATATTTCATTTTAAGCTTGTTGACTTATGTTGATTCATGACATAGACTTAGTCAAAGCCTATGGTAAAGATTATCTTTGACTTGGTAAACTTAAACTGCCATGTTATCATATTTGAAACAACATTTATTGAAACTTGAGGAATAGTCAATGACTTTGTCAAAGAGAGTAAATATCTAAGTCGACTCACCTCCAGACCAAGTCGATGAATGCTTGGTGCTGTAAATTGGTAATTGATTGTTTCTTACTGCAAGGAAACCACACCAACATTAAGAGGAGTGTGGAGGATTTGGTACCACCTCTAGAAACCCATTTTCTGTAGATATCTACTATTGGAGATAATTCAAATTACCCATGTGCAAATTTGAATAAGTCTCTGATTTTTGTCGATTTTGCAAGACGATCTGTAGATGTTTTGTTCAGTATGAACTTATTTAGCCACCACCTTTTTGTTGTGATTTATGTGTTTATTTGCATGGTTTTTTTTGTCCATTTTCATGCCTAAACTATAGGTTGAGAAGTTACCAAGCTGCTATATAAATAACAGAGTCATTTCATTTGAGAGGATGCATTCTTCTTGCAAGACTCATGCTACATTATTTCCTGTTTATTCTAGTTTTACTTGTGAGAGAGAGAGAGAGAGAGAGAGAGAGAGAGAGAGAGAGTCTACCATATTGAGAGAAAGAGTTGTTGTTTGAGTGAATAAATCTATCAACTTGAGAGTATAGGTTCATTGTGACATTCTTGTGAAGCAATTATCAAGCTTGTTGTCAATAGATTGGACAAGTGATAACAAGCATGAGGATATTCTTCTTTGTTATTTTAAATTATGAATGATTTATTCTCCATGTATGTTTGAATTGTATTTTCCAAGTACTTGTATTTAGAGAATTTAGAATGTCTTTGAAGAGGGAATAGAAGCTTTTATGTTGTTTTTATGATGTGCTTGTAAGTACTCCATAATAGGATATTGGTGTTTATCATAGGTATTATATACTAGGTATGATTGAACATAAGAGGCACACGTGGTACACTTAGCTAGGTTATTGATTTAACTACAAAATTTTGTGTTTACTCCTAGGATTGTTAATCCAATATGGAAGAGAGCTTGTGTACTTACGTGTTAAGTAGGTTTATTCCAAGTAGATTAAAATGGTAATAGGTTATCTCTAGGATGATATATTATCCATTGAAGGAAATACCTATGCATAGTTTAAGATGGCCTTAAGTCAAATTGGCCTTGAGTAGTGTATGTGATAGATGACCTTCCTCTGGATTACCATTGAGAATACTTTGGCCAAAGTAGTGTGATAACCTTTGGATCCACTGTCAATTCACCGTGATCCAGTATTACATGCTAGTTCGAGATTGTGGGATTACAATTTCTATTTATGTAGGACACAACACTATGCTCAATTGGTTGTCATTATCAGTTACTCTACCAATCTCTTCATCGAAGGGAAGGGCCATCTATCGAATGATAAACGTACGGGGGGCCGCATTAAGAGTTTGAGGTTGGTGGAAAAGCTCTTGAGTGATGCTTCTCCTCCACAACAAGCGACAAAAGAATCAAGATTTCAAAGGAAGGATCTTGGACCATCTTATAGCTATTTGTTCCAAAGCTCACTGAGCTATGTATGTAAATGTATGCATTCTTGTATTGTTGTAACTTATGAAATTATTGAAATGAAATGGAATCCATGTTGTATTATGTTATGCATCTTGTTTATAAATTCTTAATAAATAAAATATTTTTTTTATTGCAATGACTTGTTACTTCGTTTATTTACTTGAAAGGTGAAAACTTAGAAATTTTTACTTCATTGAAGGGTTAGTATGTTACAAGATCTCATTGCTAAATGGAAACTTTAAGCATTTATACATAACTGAAAGGACAAAATTCATGGAGTGAAGACATGGATACCCTCACTTCAGACGAAATTGGTCTGATGATGGGATGATGGAAAATGAGACACGTAATGTTTTCGGTCCAACTTTCAAAGAAAGAGTTATCAAACCTATCTTAGGGCAAGAAAAACCATTATGCATTTTGATCCATGCTTTCATCTTTTCATATGTATCTTGATAAAGCTCATGCACAAATATGAATTCTTTAGTAATCACATTCTCTACATAAATGGGATCAATTAATATACCATGAGTAGGCTTTTCATTGATTCTTCCAGCAATGTAAAGAGGAGATCAAGTGCATGTTTAATTATGTCATGTGAGAAAGCAATGTCAAGCGGCATCTTAGTTAGGCACTTATGAGGTTAAAGTTCAATGAACTTGATGGAGTGATTTATAGTGTTCTTGCCTTGATTTCTTATGTGATTTTGCAGGAAGTGATTAAGGCCAAGCACCATTTCTATTCCTTGTTTAGTTTTAAGTAAATCTCTTATGTTTTGTATCATAAGAATTGCATCAACATTAATGGGATCAAAACTAATAAAGTTTTGAAATTCCTCTAACTATTCATCCATTTCTTAAGGTTTTTAGGAGGGAAATTATCAATCATTGCATTAACATTATTCACATTAGGTGTAGGTAAGGAAGTCATAGCAAATGAAGTGTTAAGGTTATGATCCATAGGGGGTTGACTAGTGTCAAAACTATCAGTGAAAGAGTTAGAAAACCCAAGATCCACAGTGATGGTGTATCGCGGGATGACATGAGTCTCAAAATACATCTCACAATAGTATTGGCAATAGGACACCAAGTTGTGAAGCTCATACAAGTTTCACAAACTCGGTATGCACCCAAAATGGATAAAAGGTAAAATGTAATTAAATACCCTAGAATGTAAAGTGCAATGGAATAAGAAATTTTTAGATTTCAAACAAGATAATTTTTTGATTACGCTATGTAAAAACCTAAAAAAAAATGTCTTTTAGATGCAATTTTGAATTCAAACAATGCAATAATTTTGAGAAATTATGCTTAACATGATTAATTTAAGATAACAAAAATTCTACAAACTGAAAATAGCAAAGCAGAATGCAGAAACAGAGATTTTAATGCCCAAAAATGTAAGAAAAATCCCTAATCAAGGACTCATTTTCCCATGGGAAATGGGTCCTAGCTCAGGGTTTTGAAAAATGAATTTACAGATTTCCAAGTTGATTCTTATGGGTTTCAAATTTTGGACTGAGACAGGTGGTTACAGTTTCAATTTTCTATTAAATTAAGTTTAAATGCAAATACAAAATAGTGTTAAATGAAAAACTAGGAGACCTAATTTAAAATGCAATTTTGATTCAATTTTCAAATGTAAATGAATTATGATGCAATTCTATGTAAATACTATGCAAAATGACTTCTTCTTTTTTTCCAAATTTTAAAGGATGCAAAAAAGAAAACCTAAAACCCTAAACAAGATGCAAACTAATGCAAGTTAAGATCCTTAAATGAGATGAAAATCAATGCAATGCAATGCAAATGAATGCAAAACCTCGATCTAGGGTTGAAAATGAACTCCAAATTAGCATGGTATAATGCTCAAACATTGAGTTCACCAAAATGAAATGATGAAAAATAGGGGTGATTAAGTGGTTAATCAAATATGATATGATAAGAGACATTTTTTCCTTTATTTCATTAGGAAATGAGATCCACACAATGAATTTATTATCAAACCTTAGGTGAATCAATTCAAAGTGGGAATCTTCATATTTCCTTATGACTGAAGGACGAGGTCAAGGTCAAACAACACTTTGGGAAGAAAAACTAAAAATAGAAAATCAACACCAAAATGCAATCTAACACTTGAAACAACAATATTAATCTCAATACTGACAAAAACCAAAAATCAAATTGTAGATTAGAGAAGGGCGGAATGATGTTTCAATGCTAGAAGACCCCCTATTAGACAACCAAATGCTCAAAGGTACCCATCTTTCAATAGTATTTGTTATTCTTGCAATAAATATGGACATGGAGCAATGGAATGATTGATCTATTGAAGAAGATTGTAGAAGGAAATATGCTAATGTAGAGATTTGTGGAGCTTGAGAATTTGACTGTGCATGCAGTTTTTAGGGTTACCAGCTTTATGGTTTGAAGCATTTATCACAGAATTAGGTTAAAGCAGAGATTTAAAAGTGTATTTACTAAGGAAAATTCATTTCATTAAAAGCATTCAAGGGAGAATAGAGGAAAAATAAGTGAATTTGAAGATTTCAAAGCATCTCCAAAGTTGCAGAGTATCAAAACCCTGTTCATTGAGCAAATTAAAAGGTATTTAGCAATCCTTGCATACTCTAGTTTTTGGGAATTATTTTTTGAATGTAATGGTGACACCGAAAGTTGTAGATGTTTCACAAAGACCGTAACCTAATTTTAAAAGATATTTCACCAAAGCCTTAGAAGATGATCCCTTAAACACATTTTCATACATACCCTATGGGATTTTTCCAACTAAATACATTAGGGCATACATTCATGGTAGTATGGATGAACACTCCACTGAAAAATTATTGGACCTATGGGTAGATGGCTTAGTTAGGGATGATTACACTTTAAATATGGAGTACAAAGTCCTAAATTAGAAGAAATTAGATGTATAGAAATGGTTTCCAAATTTTAGCTATGAAGAGAAGTGCATTAGAATGGCCCTTAGCAGAATTCATGACCAATTTATTTGGATTGATGGACCCCATATGATTTCTAAGGAAGTAATTAGAGAGATAATTGGTTTATGATCCACCAGAATAGACCATTCTGGAAATCCACCAAGAATTAGAATGTAATGGAGAGAATGGGTGCTACATTTTCCCTCACAACTAACCCTATTAGATGCCCGATAGTTAGATATGGAGCTATTCTTATTGGAAACAAGATTTATAGAGATAATTTGGTCTCTTCCACCGCAATTCATGTGGCATAGAACATGGTTAAGAAAAATGTTGACTATGACCTCTGTGAGTTTCTCTTACAACAATTGATGACAAACTTGAAGGAAATTAAGAAGAAAAAGCATGTATTCAGGTATGGAACATTGGTGATATGTTTTCTTTTCTAATTCTCAAGAGAAGTTCCTATGGTAGGAAAGGTTAATTGGTCAAGTGCAAAGCCTATTGCACACCAAATAGGAGACTATATGAGAGGTCTCAGAGACATGAATTCTTAGGGTGATTCCCTTACAACCTTCTTTGAAATATTCCAAATAAGAATGAACAAGAGATAGAGAATTCCAAGAAGTCTTATGAAGAGATACATAAATGACATTACCTTTATGTTCTCTACTGATTTTTGTTTAATGGAAGTAGCTGAACCTAGAACTATTTGTGTTCTTGAACTAGGTTATGAAGTGTCAGAGTCAGAAGATATTGGTTGTGAAGAAGTGCTACTAAACAATCCTAAAGACCCTAGTAGGCCAAGGTATGTGAACTATGAAGAAAAATCAATGGAATTTTGCCTGAAATTTAAGAAATTATAGATGAATATAATTGTTGATGTTGAGGTAGAGATATATGCCGAAGATCTTGGCATCTCAAAATAAAATGTTAGGTTTACTATAGACATATGAGTGCAACAAATACCTCCAGTAGCTCTAGGAAATTAGTTACTACATCTCTTCCTACAGCTAGTGAGAAGAGGAAGTCCATAGATAGTCCTCTGATAAGGGAGAAATTCCCTCTGATAGTCCATTCCATCAAGGCAGAAGCAAAGAGAACTATAAGGAGAGTCAAGCAAAAAGCTACAAGGAAAAAGGAAATTGGCATCAATGTTGTTGATGAATAAGGTTTAAATGTTGACTCTGGTGCTCTGGAACACATTGAGGATGGAGATATGCATATAGATGATGCTCAACATGAGCATGAGATTAGTGAATTAATGGATGAAGTTGTATAGGAATTACAGGAGATAACACCTAGAATAAATGTTGATTCCTCCTTGCCTACAATGGATAAATTCAAGCCACTAATTGATTCCTTCAAGGAATATGCCTTTGGACTGAAAAGTCAAGTTGAAACAGAAGTAGAAGCAAGGCTTGTAGAGAAGAAATTGTTGGAAATTATAGAGAAGTGTGCATCTTCACACAACAAAGTTGAAGAAATTTTGAAGAGTGTACAAGCCTATGAGGAAGAAGTGAAGACCTTATTTTTATATTGTATGAAGTGGTTGGACTCCACACAAATCATAAAGGATGTCATGGATGCAATTGAGACACAAATAAGTAGTGCATCAAACACTTATGATATGGTACAAGATATAAATGATCAGACCTAGACTGCTATAGTGAACTTACATGAAAAATACTTTGCTTTGTAGAGCCAAAAAGAAGAAATAATCAAACAATTTGAGAAGCTAAGGGACTTAGGGAAGATGAAGTATATACATGTCTCAAGTGTCCTCGGCAGTATAGATAGGACTTCAAAGATAAATCTTACTCCCAATACTCCAAAAGAAGGAGAGGAAACCTTGGTGAAGCTTGAGTCACAATATAAAACACTTGCAATAGCAAAGAAACATTGGGAAGAAGGTAAATCTGCTTGGCAAGTTATCCTACAAAAGCTTCAAGGGTCAACATCTTCAGGTTGACTATTTTATGCATTTTTTTAAAGTTTTCAAATTCTTTTTGCAAATATACGAATGATATAATAGTTTTTGGTTAACTTCCTAAGGGGGGGTTAGCACATTCTTTTAGTTATATCTATTTGTAGATATGAGGAGGAGTATACAAAGTTTTTCTTTGGTACCAACACACCCTTTTCCATTGATGTCAAAGGAGGAGAGATATTCATAAAGTTTCTTGGTGAGATATTTAGGAAAAACATGTTGTCATCAATGACAAAGGGGGAGATTGTTGGAAGTTTTTCATTGATGATGTTGTTTGATAACATGAGCATGGTATGTACATTTTTCATGATCCAGTTTTGGCATTGATGTCAACATTATTGTGGATCACTCTAGCATGATTTAGAAGTGTTCTTGAAGACACTTTTACAAGATAAGTTGGTCTGAAAAGTATAGCTACACAGGAAAATGCCTATGTATCAAATATGCCAGTACAGTGGTTAAATGTGTTGGTTTTTGGGTCTGAAATCCATCACAAATAGAGATATCACTTTGTGATTCTAAATTTTTTTTGGTGAAAATTAGATGCATCTAAATCCAAGAGTTTTTTTTATTAGATAAGTGTCCTGCAAGATATGAATGATAGAGTTTAGTTCTGTATATTGCAATTATTTTTCGTACAGAGTGTCGGTGTGGGAGATTTTGTATTCCTTCGTAGATAATTATTTTGTGTTGCGATGTTGAAGATAAGATATTATATTTTAGTTGAATAATAATTCCAGATGGGATCATGTTTTGAGTTCCACGTGTGGAAAATTGGGTAAACAGATGAAGGTTTTTGTGTTTAGGTCTTAATTAGGGCCGACCTAACATGTTTGAAGCATTAATATATGTTGCAATCTTATGTAAGACCTATATTAGGTCCATCCCAACCTACCTTGAGGAGAATTTAATTTTTAATTAAGGCACGAGATGTGGAAGAAATATGTTGAGGATGACAAGTTCAAATTTTGTGTGTCACTTCCAATTAGGCTAGCCTAATTGAAGTTACAGTTAATGTGGATATATATAAGAGATTGATTTTAGTGTTTTATGGGATGAAGTGAAAGAAATGTGTGATAGATGACATTTATGGTGTTCCACCTACATGTGTGTGATGTGAATGTGATCAGAGGTGTGTGAATTGTGTGAATTCAGAGCAGAGCAATGAATTGATCCAAATCAGTGCATAGATTGTTTTTTACTTCATTGGAATTGTAATCCAACATATTGTAGATGCATTTGTAACAGTTCAATAGGCTGTGAACCACCCCTTCTTTCTTTTATCTTATTCTTTGTAGGTAGTGAGTCCACCTACAATGAGCATTTCTATAATATACTCCATCTAGATATAATATATTGTGAGCCAACCCTCACTATGGTTTTTCCCATTTTGGGTTGTACACATAAAAATTTTGGTGTTCATGAGTTATGTAATTTTTTGGATATTACATGCTTTCATTCACAATTGCAGTTGAGTGTGTTTTGTTAATTGGATGGCTAATGTCTGAATAGTTTAAAAGAATACTGATTCACCACCCCCCCCCCAGTATTTTGGGTGTTCAACATAGTTAACATAAATAAATCATTGAGTTAACTAATAAAGCAATCCTAAGTTTAGCTTAAGTGGATGAGAATTAGAATAATAATTAATTAAAGATTAATAATTATTCTCTAATACATGATAACTTTAACAAGTAGTATGTTTCAAGTGTTGTCATTGATGTCAACAGTATGGTGTTTGTTGCTTGTCATTGATGTCAATAATATGGTGTTTGTTGATGGTGTTGTCTCTATTGTTAGCAAAGTGGAAGTATGTGGTTAATTACATATGTTGCAATCAGGATGTTAAGTATAATGTATAAAGGAAGGATGTCATGAGTTGCTATAACAGTTGCTTCCTGTTGCTCATGAATGTGAATGATTTTGTGAATGTTGCATTCACTGTCCCTTGTTGTAGTTTGTATAGAAGAATCTCTTATAGTTATTGGTTCATGAAGGTGCTCTAAAAAGGCTTCGGATAATGCTTTGCATTCCTCCACATTTTATTATTTGGTCTCGCGGTTTCAAGAATAGATAAATTTAAGTGTGAATCATGTGTGCTCTATTTTTCAAATCATAGTTACCGCATAAGTTTCTTCAGTAAGAAGAGTGGTGACTATATCATTGTGTTCATGGAAGGTTCTAAGAAATTCTCTATATTTTTCCATAGTTGTTGTGGTCTTGTGGTTTGGATGAGATGTTTATCATGTCTATATGTTGTCTCTCCTTGAGGTTTAGCTGTTGAAGTGTACTACAAGTTGAGATATCAAAGTTGTGTCTCAAGACTATGGTGTTTTGGTTTGCAATGGATACTAGTTTTGTGTCTATTTTATTGTGTCGGAATATTGATGCATAAAGTTGTGAAAGAAGGGCATGGAAATATTCGTTAATATCATTTGATGCTTGTGATGTAATCTGCATGATGCTAACTTGCTTCTCTGATACTAGTTGTGGTTTGGAGTTAATATCTCAAGGTTTGAGTGTTTGTTGGGCCGACTTATTATTCTAAGTTATTTGCACCAAGATTTTGTGGCATGCACCAGCATGGGAATATGTGAAAATTTGAATTAGGTCCTACTTATCTCCTGGATTGGACCACATTGAATTTCCCTTTCCCATTGGTGTTTTTGAGTTGACTCAAATATGGTCATTACATGTTTCATGTTCATACATTTTACATTGGTCAACATGGAGAAAAAATTTGATGCTTGTGGAAGGTGTAAATGTAAGATCAAGTGTGTGATCAATGTGTACAATTATTAAATGTGAAATCAATGTAATTTGTTAACAACAATACGTTGAAGGCAGAATAATGTGTGAGAATTTCCAAAAAATAATTTGATGCATGCTAGAGGTAGTAAGACGAAAGTATAAGAGTTTAAGTGGTGTGTCAAAGGCAATGAGCCAGCCAAATTGTGTGAGTGTTGGAGGTAGTGAGCCAAATGAAAAAGTGCAAGTGTGAATATTGGAGGCAGTGAGCCAAAGGTAGAGAGGTGTGAAAGTGTTGAAGGTAGTGAGCCAGAGGCAACATAAGTGTTGCGGTTGTGATTTGTGATTTGATTCATCAAAGAGTTATATTCAGAAGTTGTAGCCTCATTCTATCAGTGAGCAGGGAGTTGTAAACTTCCTTAGGTTAAAGACCTTAAATCTATTGTAATTGTTGATATATTTGTGAGGCTGGATTTGGACAGTAGCTCCAAGTAGCTTTTTTCACTGTGGTTTTTCATTTGTTGGGTTTTCCACATAAATCTAGTGTTATAGTACTATGCTCTTGCTTTGAATGTGTTATTTGATTAAGGTAGTCTTAGGTTTTGATTGATGAGTTGAGATTGAATTGACTTTAGGGATATACTAATTCACCACCCTCCCCTTAGTATATCTATGTGTTCTAACAATTGGTATCAGAGTTGAGTTCCTTGGTACAACCTAAAAGCTTAAGGTAGACCTTGGTTTAGAACACATGGCTCATAAGGAGACCTCTTCTAGGGCACTGCAATTTCATGGAAAAAAATATGCTTTCTGGAGTGTGAGAATTGATTCCTATCTCACATCACTTGGTTATGATATTTGGAGAGCTACCAAAGACGATTATGTTGAACTTGCTCATCCTATCACTAATCCAAATGCAAAAATGGCTCATGAGAACAATGCCAAAGAAAATAATGCTATCCTAAGTGGGTTCACAAATTTTGAATTTTTCAAGGTGGTGCAATGCAAGACTGTAAAGGAGATATGTGATAAGCTCAAGAATCTCTGTGAAGGGAATGACAATGTGAAGAAAGCAAAGTTACAATCTTACCGAATAGTTTTTGAGAATCTAAAGATGATAGAAGAGGAGAAATAGCTATCTATCTACATAGAGTAGATGAAGGTATGAATAGAATCAAAGGTCTTGGAGAAGACATAACTAACTCTCTAGTGGTAAGTAAAGTTATGAGAACTCACCCTAAGAAGTTTGACTCAATTTTTTTTGCAATTAAAGAAGCTAAAGATCTGAAAAATCTTACAATGAAGGAATTGTTTGGATCTCTCACAACCTATGAAATAAGGAATGAATTTCAAAGTACATACAAAAGAGAAGTTACATTCAAAATTGTGAAGAAAGAAGAAGCTTTCAGATCACCTAGTGATTCTAATGAAGAAGAAGAAAAATTTGTGAGAAAGTTGAAGAAAGGATCAGGAAAGTACAAAGGTAAATTACTATTCAAATGCTTTAATTGTGGTAGAATTGGTCAATATGCTTCTAAATGTCCTTTTAAATAAAGTGAAAGCAACAACAAGGAGTTCAATAGAAACAATTTCAAGAAGAATCTTCTCTCCAAAGAAGAATATTGCTTCTCAAATGAAGGAGACCACTATACATCAGAAGATCATAGAGATGAATCCTTATTAATGGCCTCTATATATATAATCTTGAAGATCTTTATTGTGCAATCAAAGATAACAAAAGGAGAAAGGCCCCGATTGAAGCCAAAATAAGAGAATATCAAAAGCTTGAGAATGAGGTCTTGTTTCTCAAAAAGGAGTTGGAGAAAGTTGTGTCTGGAAGTTAGGAAGCTAATATCAGACCTAAATAAGTATCTCATCCTACAAGTAGATCCTCCACAAATAAGTTTAATCATGCATTTTTTGGTTATTGTTTCATTTGTAATAAGTATGGACATAAAGCTATAGCGTGCAAATCTGAAATAGATAGAAGAAATTTTGTGTATAAATTCTCTCGCTTCTCTGGTGGATGTCAATGTGACATGTCAGATCTTCAACAATGTTGGGAATATAGAAAAATTCACAAGACATATGATGTTGAGCAAGTCAAGGAAACAAGCAAAGAAAATTCAATGGTTGTTCAAACAACATTTCATGCTCAGGGATAATCAAATCTGTAGATAATTGAAAATGTGTGTTCAAGTCAATGACTGGTGACAAAAGAAATTTTATCAATTTGGTTAAGTAGAATGGAGGCTTAGTAAAGTTTGGAGACAATTCATCAGCAAAAATATGTGGAAAAGGCATTGTAAGCATTGATAGAAAATAAGATTGAAGATGTTTTCTATGTTGAAGGTCTCAAGAATAATATTCTCAATGTAAGTTAGATGTGCAACAAAGGATACAATCTTTTATTTAATGAAAAAGGATTGGAAATCAAAAAAACAAATTCTAGAAGATTGGTGGCAGAAGGTTCAAGGATTGAAGGAAACTTATACAATCTTAAGGTTGTGAATGGAAGAAGTTGTCTTCTAGGATAGACAAATGAATGTTGGTTGTGGCATAAGGGGATGGTACACATCAAATTTGACAACCTTGTGAAGATCAATTCCTTTCATGCAATGAGAAACATGCCAAGTATTGCCAATCCTTCAAGTACCATGTGCAGAGAATGTCAGATTGGGAAGCAAACAAGGATACAATTCAAGACCAAAGAGTATTCTACTACTAGACCTATGGAGCTAATTAATATTGAATTTTGTGGACCAACTACGATAAAGATTCTTCAAAGTGAAAGTTATTTTATGTTACTCATTGATTATATTCTCTAGAATGGCATGGGTTACATTCTTCAAAGAAAACTTATAATCTTTCAGTAGGTTTAAGATCTTTAAGTCAATGGTTGAGAATGAAATGAATGCTAGAATAAAATGCTTAAGATTTGATAGAGGTGATGAGTTCACATCAAGTGAGTTTGATGAATTTTATGAAAAGCATAGGATAAAGAGACATTATTCTACTACTAGAATTCCTTAGCAGAATGGAGTAGTGGAAATAAAGAACAAAACTGTTCAAGAGATGGCAAGAACAATGTTGAATGGAGACAAATTTCCTGATGTGTATTGGAAGAAATTAGTTCTAATTGCTATCAATATCCTTAATAGAGGTCAGCTAAGGGTAGATAGCACCAAAAATCCCTAAGAGATTTGGTATGGGAGACCGGCTACTATCAAAGATTTTAGATTTTTTTTAGGTAGATGCTTTATCAGAAGAGATGAAGAAGGATTGGGAAAGTTTGATTTGAGATTAGATGAAGGAATATTAAGCCTATAAATGCTACAATAAAAGATTGAGGAAGGTGGCTAAAAGTTAAAATGTCAGAGTGGATGAAGAATTTCACCAAAGTACACATGAGCAAGAAAACTGTTGAACTGATGAATCTACCTGCACAGAAGAAGAAGAAGTTGCAGAAAAGGAGGAAGCTTAGGATAAAGTTCCCAAGACTATTGCCAAGTATGTTCAAAGGAATCATGTAAAATATTATATCATTGGAGATAAGAATGGAAGAGTGCGAAAAATAATAAGGTTTGCAAAAGAAAATAAGTAGGTGAATTTTTCTTTGTTGTAAAGAATAGATCCAAAGACTTTTGTTGATGCTAGCAAAGATGAAGGATGAATTAAAGATATGGAGGAAGAGATGGATTAGATTGAGAAAAACTAGACTCTGGAATTGGTTCCAAGACCTGTATACAAGAATGTGTTGCAAAGACGATTATATTTGTACCAAAAGATCAACCTATTAATGCCTAATACAACCGACAGAGTTAATGAATCCATGGGAGGTGGTTAAGCCATGTCGCAAACCTGAGCACTACACAAAAAAAGGAGACCAAGGGAACACACCTTGCAAAAATCCCCCCATTTGAACCTATGACCCAGACTCTAATACCAATTGTTGCAAAGACGGTTGTTGTTGCACCAAAAGATCAACTTGTTAATTCTTGATACAACCACTAGATTTAATGAGTCCACAAATGAGTCCACAAGAGGCAGTTAAGCCATATCATGAACCCGAGCATTGTGCTACACAACACAAGAAGACCAAGGGCACACACCTTACAATAGAATGTAATAGGAACAAAATGAGTGTTCAGGAAAAATTGAATGAAGATGGAGAAGTTGTGAGAAACAAAGCAAGATTGATATATAAAGGATATTCACAAGTGGAAGGAATTGAATTTTAAGAAACATTTGATATGGTGGAAAGAATGGAGGCTATCAGAATAATTCTTGCAATTTTTTTTCACAAGAACTTCAAGGTCTATCAAATGGATGTGAAATCTTCCTTCCTAAATGGTGAATTAGAAGAAGTATACATAGAACAACCTGATGGATTTCAGCTATCAAAATATTTGAAAATGGTGTGAAAACTTAAGAAGGCTTTGTATGGTCTCAAGAAAGCCCCTAAGGCTTGGTATGCAAGGTTGTAAAAGTACATATATCAATAATGCTTCAAAAAAGGTACCACAGACAACAATTTGTTCATCAAAGTAGAGGATGAAAATATTTTAATTGTTGTAGTATGTGTTGATGATATAATCTTTGAAGGCAATAATGAAATGTGTGAGAGGCTTGCTAAAGAAATGTAGAAGGAATTTTAAATTTATATGTTAGGTGAGTTGTCATTATTTCTTGGACTTCAGATTTCACAATCAAATAAGGGTATCTTTATCTCTCAAGCAAAGTATGTTAAGGAAATACTGAAGAATTTTGGCATGGAAGATTGTAAACTAGTGAGTACTCCAATGGTAACTAGTTTCCATTTGAGTAAGGATGATGTGTCACCTAAGGCTGATCAAAATTTGTATAGGTCTATGATTGGAGGTCTACTATACTTAATTGCTTCAAGGCCTAATATTATACAAGTTGTTTGTTTGGTTGCAATATTTCACTCATGTAAAGGTTGTCAAGAGGACATTTATATATTTGAAGAGCACTCAGGACTATGGAGTGTGGTATCATAAGGGTAATGAATTCTCTTTGAGTGTATTATTGATGTTGATTGGGTTGGTAGTGTTGATGAAAGAAGAACTACCAATGGTGAAGCTTTATTTTTGGGAGACAAATTGGTCTCTTGGTTTAGTAAGAAGAAAGAATCAATATCCTTATCAACAAAAAAAGAAAAATATATTGTTGTAGCATCTTGTTGTACTCAAGTGCTATGGATGAAGAAAAATTTGCAGGACATCAAGGTGATGTATGATGAGCCCATTCCAATTTAGTGTGATAATACAAGCGCCATCAATATTTTAAAGAATCCAGTTATGCATGCTAGAACCTATTGGTGTTTTTTCCCACATAGGATTTATAATTCTCTAAGAGGTAGCCAACCTCTATTATAAAGAACTACAAAGGCTAGTGGCCAACTAACAAGATCTAGTCAAAGACTAACATCTCCTACACTTTTGGCTCTATGAGACCAAGGTGGGTAAACCTTCGTATGTTCGTAAGATTGTTCTATGACTGATAAGAACACTTCTTCTTACTGATGCAGTCCCAACACATGCAATCAAACAACAATTACCTTGGTTGTGGAAAAACCTAAGAATAATAACATATGTCCCAAAGCAAAGAGACTAAAAATTACCATAAGATCTATATCTCAAAAGAGATAGTGTTTGATGTTTATTAAAATTTTCAGATATTGAATCACCATGCTCAGAGCCACACTCCTACACTTGAAAGGATTTTACTGCCACTATCTAGTGCCTCATTCATTGGGCGGGAGTCATATAAAACATAATTCATATATTATGAACTTATCACCATAATGCTTTGCTACTATGAGATCTTTCAGTATATTAAAACAATACTTCTTAGTGAATCCTGAGAATATGACCATAAACATGCAATTTTTTTTCAAGCATTTGATTAACTCATTAATTTAAAGCAGGAGAACAAGTTACACTTTCAAATACACCATTGAAACTGAATGAACAAACCCTTGATAAATCCATTCATAATCCATGACATATACACAAGAGAGCAAATTGTCTTAATTCTTTTTAGATTTCTTTCGATATCAGTAATTACAAAAGTATAGCATACTTATTTCATACTATTCCCAAACCAGAATGATTTCCTAAATAATACCTTCAAAATCCTGCAGTAAAACTAATTGTACATACCCAGAACCTTATGGATCCAAAATCTCGACCTCCTAAAAATGAGCCATGAAATCTCCTTTATAGGATAGGAGAGAAACAAAGCATTAGGCTACATTGTTAATTTTAAAATTGAATTTCATTTAGAATGAAATTCGAATTCACATTCCTCATCATTGGATAACAAGGTGCATGATCTGAGGAATCAAAAAATGGTTACACAGTAACCAGTCGGAGAAAACACAAAAAGTGTGCCAGGCACGCGCACATCCACATCAACCATATGAAACACCAAAAAAAACACCGCCCAACAAACCCAACACTAGCAATCACCAAGTAGACACACGGCCCCGGTACAAGCGACCGCTCTAAGTTCTCGCTTCAATCAAAAGCGGAACCGCCTTTGTTTCTCCAGCCACATCTAGCAACCTAGCCTAGTGCCACAGCAGTTATTGGTTTGATTGCAAGGGCCTCCTCATTCACTCCCATGAGCTCAGTCAAAGTTAGCAGGTAACACCAGTAATCTGAGTTAGTCTCGGACCCGTTATCATCAAAGTCTGATGAAATTAACACAGGGGATACATAATGCTCTGGCCCTTTGCCAACACTCTTCGTAGTGACCTTAGGTGTTCTGGGAGCAGGTTGCTCCTTCTTAATTAGCGACCTCCTGTCTCCTACTCGGGCACTCCTGCGCTCTATATATCTATCCATAACTTCACTGAATACAGGAGAATAGCCACCACCTGCAAACAAAACAACTCAAAACAAAACAATGATAACACTGGGTCACT
This sequence comes from Sequoiadendron giganteum, assembly GCA_007115665.2. Lineage (NCBI taxonomy): Eukaryota > Viridiplantae > Streptophyta > Pinopsida > Cupressales > Cupressaceae > Sequoiadendron > Sequoiadendron giganteum. The sequence goes on along the minus strand of CM021108.1, from coordinate 276,414,857 downwards.
TTGCCAAGCATTTATAGAATGAATTGGTGTGAGGGATATTGATTGCTTGAATGCAAAACAAGCATTTGAGCCATAAGTGGCTGACGTAGCCACCATAATTGCTTCTATTAGAAGGGCATCATTCGCACGCTAGAGAAAATCAAGAGAAAATCCTCTAGAGCGCTCGAGCCATTAATAAAATAAGCTTCAGAGTGTAAAAGCTCGTCACACAGATGACCAGTAATTTCTTTGAAACTGCACTGTTGATGTAAAACGAACCTGGCAAGTTGGACGACTCAGATTGAGTCAATCGAGCATTGAAAATCCACCTCAACGCCTTGAAAAACCACAGCCAATCAAAACCCATGAAAATAGGAGGTCACAACTAGACAGTGGGTCCCATTTAGCCTTGTTGCTCCAAGAACCAGGCCAGGTGTCGCCCTTTTACAGACCTCGCGGTACTTTTAAGACATTTACCGTGCTCGTGCGAGGTCTGCGAGGGACAATTATTATTAATCTCGTAATTAAAACCCTCCACCGATGAAAAGACGACCACTTATCATCGTTGGCACCTCGGGAAAGAAACCCTGCCCCTCCATACATGACAGATGGCGGCATCTTGCAGACCTCTACGACCACTTAATGACATCAGTAGGAAAACCTGTGAGGTTTGTGAGAAACGGTCCAGATCAAAACCAATGATCGGACAGTTCACCAAACAACATGCATGAACATTAGAATATTCAGGTGGGACCGGCCGCTACACCCTCGACGGTATAAAATTTTAAGCCCCGATGACCGAAAAAAAGATCGACAAGCAAGGTGAAAGGGGTCGGTAAGAGCACGGAGGAAAGGGCTCAACCAGATCACTTAAGTGACTGGTTACCTTCATTAGCAAGTCACCGTTGAAACATAACAAGAGGGTTTCAAAATTGTATAATTCATATCACCCTGGGTAACTTTAAATCCTAAAACCCTAGCCTCCTTCCTTCAAAATTTAAAAGCCCCATCAGTGGCTCCGACTGGGGATGTATGCCCCCTGTGGGCATAGCAAGAATCTAGAATCTTTGGTTTCACAGACCAGATTACTGAACTACACAAGTGCCTTGAAAAATATACCACCTTGCTTTGTTAATTGGACTTGTGCATTACCAACTTGGTGGCCCCAAGCCACCTGACAAGAGAAATCAAAATTTGCCCCTATCCAGAACAAAATTCTCTGTCACCTGGAGTAAACAAGGTCTGCAACATTTAAACTTTGATGCTTCAAAAATAATAGGATAATCAATATGTCTTTAAGTATCATAATGTTTATTTATACTCCCTTGCATCTCAGTCCATGTCCTATTCCAAAAATTTAAAAGCAACATATGACCATGGTTACATTTCACCTTACTCTGCCCCTAGTCACAACTCATAGGATGTTGGCCCAATTGAACTGAGAAGTGGAAATATTCATAACTTACCTGGTCTGCAACATTACACATTCTGGCATCATCATCAATTTGCACATCAAACTAAAAAATTTCATATAAAACTATGTGCATATTATCCTTACTTTTATTGCTCAACACAGGTGATACACAACTCGGGGAATCCCCACCCTGGAATTTCCCAAATGAATTAGGTTGTCAGCACTTGAATTCCATCAATTTGGGATACATCCTAGCATCACAAATGTCTACAATATTAGTTACATCATTTTCCAGGGAATGTGTAAACACATTCATTTTAGGCCTCTCAATGTACACCTTCCCCTGTATTTCTTCATTTATGCTTAAATGAAAACCCTCAAAGACAAAGTCAAATACATCAATTTCAAACTGGTCAAAAGAGAAAGAGCAATAATCACTAGCCTCCTTGTACTCAACATTATCTACTGTATGTGTTAATTTGTAAGTGAAAATTTCGGCACAAGCTGAAAACTTTTCACTGGCAATATCAATGTCAGAAGGTAACAATATATCCATTTCAACTTCACATAAGCAGTCAGGGAAAACAATAGTACCAATATTTTCATCAATATGTTGGTTGTCTTTAGTACTATTCCTTTGATCACATACTTCATTGTCCTCAAATTCCTCAACATTTATAGAATAGGCTTGTTCCATTGCCAGTATACCCAAAGTATACTCTAAATATTTATCATTTGAAAATTGTTACTTCACTTGGGAACAAGTAAGAACATGAGGATCTACATTTCCATACAACTCTGGTGAAAAGACAAAACTAGTTCCGTCCTCAGTACTGCAATCACTACCTTTGAAATCACAACCACTGACCTGTAACAGAATCTCAGTGACATGAGTATTATAATCAAGATTGGGAGACACAATAGGTGTCTCACATAACCCTGCATTATTTTGCCCCTCAAATTCCTCTGTAGTTATCCAACTTTCTTCAAAAGGGAAAGCATTATCTTTATTTTGTGTAGGTACATTCTTGGTTGATTCTGCAATTTCTATCCACTTATTGACTTGGGCCAAGTTAGCAGGTTTTAATTCTTCTGGCAAAGCACTTAGCCCCGGTTCATAAAGTTCACAAAATAAATCAATGCATTCATAGTCATTAGGTCTATGACTTCTAGGAATTTGTATCAAGACTTCTAAAAATCTCAAGAAAAACTCATATGGCGATTCCCTCTTTTGCCTCTTCATTTCATACAATTCTAGTATAAGAGAAGTTTGATCAGCATCATTCAAATTAGACTGGCTTTCAACTTGGATCTCATTATTATCACACTGCAATGGTGAAGAAATAACAGTTTTAAAAATACCCTTATCATAATCAGTGCTCCGAGTAACTTCCTCTAACATTTTACTAGTACTAGATAAACTAGGGGAATCAATACTTGCAGCAAGATACCCCTTCATCATTGAGTATTTCATATTGTTTTCAATTTCCATAGCCATTTGATATGCTTGGTGCAAACTTGTAGGTTCTTTATCTCTTAGTAAGTAACCCATCCTTTGTCAAAAGCACCAAGATATACAACTAAGCATTCAACCTCGCTTGGTCTTATTTCTTTAGGGATTTCTCTTAAAGCTTTTGAAAACCTAAGATTAAAATAAGGGATTAGCTCCTCTTCTTTTATGTGAATTCCCATAAAACCTTTTCTTAATATGTTGGGATTGACTCGTTCACCAAATTGCTCCATAAAAACTATCACCAACTGATTCCATGAGTTAACAAAATAGGCAGGTAAATAGGAAAACCAATCCCTAGCATCACCCTTCAAGGATTGCACAAAAAATTTCATGACAACATCCTCATGGCTGACCTCATAGTCCCCCATCACATCCACAAAATGTTGCAAATGCTTAGAGGCTGATTCTGCACTTTGCCCTGTATATTTAGGCAAATACTTCCTAATCTTCTTAGGAATTGGATTAGGGTAACCACTGACATTACTAAAAATAAAAGGCATATACCTTTGAGTTACAAAACATCCTGAAGGGCTTAATGCAACTTGTTCTCTTTGCATAGTTATGTCTATTTTTATATATGGGAAATCACTTATACCCATTTAAAATTTCATCAACAGTATATATTTATCAGACATATTATTTACTATCACAACCATGATTTTGTCAGTGACTGCAAATAGTATTCCTTGCTTTCCAAGATATGATGCAACATAAACATTATTTCATATGATGTTATACATATTGCATCATCAAAAGTATGGAAAAACTAATCATTGATCCTTTCTTGATGCTAGACATCTAGCTCGGAACCATTTGTATCCTTAATTACAAACACCCATCATAATTAAAAATAGTGAACTATTTAGTTTTGATTAAATACCTGGTAATTTGTTGTTTTAGCAGCATGTATTAAATTCTTCTTCTTGATTGTAAATATCACATATCTAGGACTGTTCTTCATTCATCATCTAGTTCTTCAGACAGAGTCGCCACCTCTGCAATATAGGATTATATTAAAAGAAATATGAAATTCCTTTCAAAGCTTGTCAAATTCTAGGTTTTTACCCACAACAGAGTCGTATCATACCACTACCAATCTCCTTCAAAACCACAATCCATTACCATCCAAATTTTAACATTCAAATTCACTTAACAAAAGATTCTAGATAGCATCCTTCAACCCCTGTGGTTCCTTGTTTCTCTTTTTCTTTTAAATTTCTCAGAAGTTCTCCCCAATAAAACCACCATTCAGCTAATGATTACCGGACTCTTGAATCCTTTTCCAACAGGATACCATAGATCATAGGATTGTCAGGTTCATTACAACAAATTCTTCCATCTAAGGTTGAAAACATTCACTATGTAGATTCAGAACAGCAAATCTGCGATATGACTCTATAACCATTTGCAACTGGTGATTGAGGACTCCCCAATAATATGCAACCTCTGGTTACATAAATAATTCAATACTTTAATGACTCTATAACAACACCATCTACAACCAAAACTATTGAGTTCGTCCCCAGTAGAGTCACCAATCTATTGGTGTTTTTTCCCACATATGATTTGCTATTCTCTAAGAGGTAGCCAACCTCTATTATAAAGAACTACAAAGGCTAGTGGCCAACTAACAAGATCTAGTCAAAGACTAACATCTCCTACACTTTTGGCTCTGTGAGACCAAGGTGGGTAAACCTTCATACGTTCGTAAGATTGTTCTATGACTAATAAGAACACTTCTTCTTATAGATGCAGTCCCAACACACGCAATCAAACAACAATTACCTTGGTTGTGGAAAAACCTAAGAATAATAACATATGTCCCAAAGCAAAGAGACTAAAAATTACCATAAATTTTATATCTCAAAAGAGATAGCGTTTGATGTTTGTTAAAATGTTCAGATATTGAATCACCATGCTTAGAGCCACAGTCCTACACTTGAAAGGATTTTACCGACACTATCCAGTGCCTCATTCATTGGGCGGGATTCATATAAAACATAATTTAGATATTATGAACTTATCACCATAATGCTTTGCTACTATGAGATCTTTCAGTATATTAAGACAATACTTCTTAGTGAATCCTGAGCATATGACCATAAACATGCAATTTGTTTTCAAGCATTTGATTAACTCATTAAGTTAAAGCAAGAGAACAAGTTGCACTTTCAAATACACCATTGAAACTGAATGAACAAACCCTTGATAAATCCATTCATAATCCATGACATATACACAAGAGAGAAAATTGTCTTAATTCTTTTTAGATTTATTTTGATATCAGTAATTACAAAAGTATAGCATACTTATTTCATACTATTCCCAACCCAAAATGATTTCCTAAATAATACCTTCAAAATCCTGCAGTAAAACTAACTCTACATACCCAGAACCTTATGGATCCAAAATCTCGACCTCCTAAAAATGAGCCATGAAATCTCCTTTATAGGACAGGAGAGCAACAAAGCATTAGGCTAAATTGTTAATTTCAAAATTGAATTTCATTTAGAATGAAATTCGAATTCACATTCCTCATCATTGGATAACAAGGTGCATGATCCGAGGAATCAAAAAATGGTTACATAGTAACCAGTCAGATAAAACACAAAAAGCATTCCAAGCATGTGCATGTCCACATCAACCAGATGAAACACCAGAAAAAACACCGCCAAGCAGACCCAACACCAGCAATCACCAAGTAGACACATGGCCCCGATACAAACGACTACTCCGAGTTCTCGCTTCATTCAAAAGCGGAACCGCCTTCATTTCTCCAGCCACCTCAGCGCCACATCCAGCAACCTGGCCTGATGCCACAGCAGTTATTGGTTTGACTACAAGGGCCTCCTCATTCACTCCCATGAGCTTAGTCAAAGCCGCCAAGTAACACCGGTAATCCGAGTCACTCTTAGACTTGTTATCATCAGAGTCTAATGAAATTAACACAGGGGATACACAATGCTCTGGCCTTTTTCCAGCACTCTTAGTTGTGACCTCAGGTGTTCTGGGAGCAGGTTGCTCCTTCTTAATTAGTGACCTCCTGTCTCTTACTCGGGAACTCCTACGCTCTATAGATCTATCCATAACTTCACTGAATACAGGAGAATAGCCACTACCTGCAAACAAAACAACTCAAAAAAAAATAATGATAACACTGGGTCACTTCGCCAAGCATGTATAGAATGAATTAATGCGAGGGATATTGATTGCTTGAATGCAAAACAAGCATTTGAGCCATAAGTGGCTGACGTAGCCACCATAATTGCTTCTATCAAAAGGGCATCGTTCGCATGCTAGAGAAAATCAAGAGGAAATCCTCTGGAACGCTCGAGCCATTAATAAAATAAGCTTCAGAGTGTGAAAGTTTGTCACACAGATGACCAGTAATTTCTTTGAAACTGCACCATTGATGTAGAGCGGACCTGGTAAGTCGGACAACTCAGATTGACTCAATCGAGTGTTGAAAATCTACCTCAACACCTTGAAAAACCACAACCAATCAAAACCCATGAAAACAAGAGGTCACAACTGGACAGTGGGTCCCATTTAGCCCTGTCGCTCCAAGAACTAGGCCACGTGTCGCCCTTTCGCAGACCTCGCGGTACTTTTAAGACATTTATTGTGCTCGTGTGAGGTCTGCGAGGGACAATTATTATTAATCTCGTAATTAAAACCCTTCGCCAGTGAAAAGATGGCCACTTGTCATCATTGGCACCTCGGGAAAGAAACCCCACCCCTCTGTACATGCCAGATGGCAGCATCTCGCAGACCTCGTACCACTTGATGACATCAGTAGGAAAATGTGTGAGGTTTGCGAGAAACGGTCCAAATCAAAACTCATGATCAGATGGTTCACCAAATAGCATGCACGAACATTAGAATATTCAGGTGGGACCGGCCGGTACACCCTCGGCGGTATAAAATTTTAAGCCCCGGTGATGGAAAGAAAGATCGACAAGCAAGGTGAAAGGGGTCGGTAAGATCATGGAGGAAAGGGCTCAACCAAATCACTTAAGTGACCAGTTACCTTCAGTAGAAAGTCACCGTTGAAACATAACAAGAGGGTTTCAAAATTATATAATTCATATCACCTTGGGTAACTTTAAACCCTAAAACCCTAGCCTCCTTCCTTCAAAATTTAAAAGCCCCATTAGAACCAAGTACATATCTATCAGATATCACTTCTCAAGGAGAAATTTGTTGATTAGGAAGTAAGATTGGAGTATGTGTCAACAAAGGAACAAATTACAAACATCTTCACAAAGGCACTTACAAAAAATACTTTTGAGTATCCAAGATAGAATCTATGAGTTGTTTCCCCTCCTTCTAACTAGATTCATATTTGGTGCATTTGTTTAGGAGGAGAAATTCAAGACACATTTTTATCTCTAGATTCATGAAGGCTACCTCTCAGGGGGAGCAAGTAGAAGAATGGTGTTCAGTTAATATAGATAGGGGATCTTGTGTGCTATAGAAATCTTGGTTGAAGACCATTAGTCCTTTATCATTGTTGTCAAAGGGGGAGATATAGAGTAAATATAGAGCAAGGGGATATATTGCATATCTTGATTGGTGTTACTCTCATTAGTGTTTCCATTAATGCCAAAGGGGGATATTGTTGCAAGTATGTTGTAGGTGTTGTCATTGATGTCAATAGTATGGTGTTTGTTGATGGAATTGTCTTTGTTGTTAGAAAAGTGGTAGTGTGTGGTTGGTTGCATATGTTGCAATCAGGATGTTAAGTATAATGTATAAAGGAAGGATGTCAATAGTTGTTATAACAATTATTTCATGTTACTCATGAATGTGTATACAATTATGTGAATCTTACATTCACTATCTGTTATTGTAATTTTATACAAGAATCTCTTACAGTTAGTGGCTCAAGAAGGTGCTCTGAAAAGAATCTGAGGAATGCTATGCATTCATCCACATTTTATTATTTGGTCCTATGGTTTGAAGAATAGATAAATTCAAGTTTGAATCATGTGTTCTCCAATTTTCAAATCATAGTTGTTACGATAAAAGTTTCCTAAGTAAGCAGAGTGATGATTGTATCATTCCAGTCATGGAAGGTTTTGAGAAATATTCCACATTTATTTGCAGTTGGTGTTGTGGTCTTGCAATTTGGAGGAGGATTTTATCATGTCTATATGTTGTCTCTCCTCTACTTTCAGTTGTTGAAGTGTACCACAAGTTGAGCTATCAAAGTTGTATCTCAGGACTATGGTGTCTGGGTTTGCAATAGATATTGGTTATGTGTCTATTTTCTTGTGCCAAAATATTAATGCATGAAGTTGTAAAACAAGGGAATGTAAATATTCCTGAATATTATTTTATGTTTTTGATGTAATCTACATGATGCTAACTTGCTTCTCCGATATTGCTTGTGGTCTAGAGTTAATATCTCAAGGTTTGAGTGTTTGTTGGGTTGACATAGTATTCTAAGGTGTTTGTACCAAGTTTTTGTGGTGTGTGCCAACATGGGAATGCATGCAGACTTGAATTAGGTCTTGCTTATCTCCTGGCTTGGATCAAGTTGAATTTCCCTTTCTCGCAAGTATTTTTCAGCTGGCTCAAATATGGTCATTGCATGTTTCATGTTCATACATTTCAGGGTGGCTGACATGAAGAAAAAAAATTATGCTTACAAAAGGTGTAAATGTAAGATCAAGTGTGTGATCAATGTGTATAATTATTAAATGTGCAATCAATTTAATTTGCTAACAGCAGTGTGCTAAAGGAAGATTAATGTGTGTGAATTTGTAGAAAAAAATTTGATGCATGTTGGAGGTAGTGAGCTAAAAGCATAAGAGTTTAAGTAGTTTGTGGAAGGTAGTGAGCCAACCAAATTGTGTGAGTGTTGGAGGTAGTGAGCCAAAGGTAGAAGTGCAAGTGTGAATACTAGAGGTAGTGAGCCAAAGGTAGAGAGGTGTAAAAGTGCTAAAGATTATGAGTTGAAGGTAGAAGAAGTGTTATGGTTGTGATTTATCATTTGATTCTTCAAGGAGTTGTATTCAGAGGTTGTAGCCTCATTCTATAAGTGATCAAGGAGTTGTGAACTTCCTTAGGTTAAAGACCTTAATTTTTTGTAACTATTGATTCATTTGTGAGGTTGGATTTGGATAGTAGCTCCAAGTAGCTTTTCTCACCATGGATTTTCCCTTGTTGGGTTTCCCATGTAAATCTGGTGTTATGTTACTATGCTTTTGCTTTGAATGTGTTGTTTGATTAAGGTAGTTTTACGTTTTGATTGATAAGTTGAAATTGAATTGGCTTGAGGGATATACTAATTCACTCCCCATATCAGTATATCTGTGTTCTAACATGACTCACATACAAATTTTCAACCACTATCATCAAGAGTGTCTTCCCTATAATGGGTTCATTGGTAGGATATTAAAAAAAACCCAAAAGGAATAGAATTAGACTAGAATTATAGACTCTCCATGATGTTAATTCAACATTTTTAGCAACTCATTAGGGAGAAAATTTCTATAATTGATATGAATTAAATAGTAAATATGGGAATCCAAGAGTTTATGAGTGTCAAGTAAGATTCCAATAAATTAGGCTACTATACATTTTATAATATGATGGAGACAATTTCTTTACTCATCCAAAAGTGTGTCTTTCATGGATCATAGGGAGATTTTTTATCATCCCTTACATGCCCTAAATAGGGATATGTGGGAGGTGTTAGTTCTTTTTCCTACTATGCTCAGTTCTAAGAGAAACTATGATGCCTAAACCTAGGGATCAAAGGATTAAGACATAGCTCTTATCTATAATAAAACCAAGGACAACAAAAATCTAATTAATAAGGTTGGACCTAGCCTTCTACACTTCAAGCTCCATAGGACTCAGGAGGGTAATCCTATTACAAATCTTAGAGAATGATAAATAATTTTACAAACAATGCTATAAATCCTTAAAAGATGGATGACTGGTAAATTTCCACGTGTATGAATAAAGGGTGCTTTATATTTCACCAAATTCAAGTATGACCCCTTGTACATGGAATAATGTTAAGAACTATAAATTTATATAAACATGCCTTCATCTCAAACACATGAAGGACTAATAAATTGATGAAATATAGGAAATCCTCTATACTCTCTAAACTCCATGAAGACACAAGAATCCTAATAAATTAGACTTAAAATAAAAGATTCATTAATATCTATAAAAGTTTGGAACTATTCTAGAAGCAAAAACTACACAAGATTGATTGGTGCTTAAGTGTGGGCTACAAATTCATATATCCAACATCTTATGTCATAGCATTAAACATGTTTTGATGGCCATTTTTTGTATTACCCCCTAATGATAATAAGACCCAAAAATCCTACGTTGTAGCCATAGTTAATAATCCACCTAAAAACATAACATTACTATGAATTCTCATATAAGTGTTTACTCTATTTTTTAATAAAAGGTAATTACAAAAAATAATTCAGTATAGCAAATGTGCAAAAATATATCAATAATATTTGTTTATCTATATCGAAGATTTATATCTCAGCTTGGAGACAACCATAAAATAGTGTGATGTTCATATAATATCAATACAAAACATAGAAGCACTATAAACTAATGACCTACACCTACAGACCTTCATCGAACTTAAACCACAATCCCCTTCCTGTATAGATCCCTTTCTCTTCTTGCAGAACCTCCAAAATCATAACCCTTTTCAAATGATAGGAAAAAATTGCATTTTATAGTGAAGAAGAGACTACATATTAAATCATAAGTTGACACTTGGCACAAGTTGGACACTCATATTTGAAACCGACTTGCAACTAGAATATGCCATTTGTCCATTTATCTTTCCCTCCTCATTTTCCCCAAATTTGATAACTAGAATCTATTTTTTCGATCTTATCCTTGCAATCTAATACATACCTTTTACCTACCTAAAACATATCATTTACTACCTTTCTTTTCACTTGATAGTAAAAAAATTTAACTCTAAGTAAATACCCATTTAACTAGCAAGTAAAAATAGGCATTTACCCAAGAATTTTAACTCTTAGACCTTCCAAACATTACCTTTGCCTCTTTGAAATTTTGTTAAATAGTTAGCCAATAACATATTTGACTATAATTATTACATTCTTTCATATACCCACTCTTATATGAATTTTAAGTTTGAAAACTTCACATCCCCCATTTGCATTCTTTGTAACACACAAAATATCACCAAAACACCCATGGGTCATTTTAAAACCCTTAGAGACATTTTTTATAGTTAATGAGCATCTTATATCAGCTACAATAGAGTCTAATATCATTTGTAGGTTATGAGAGAAATGTAGGGTTATTTGAGCCTCTTGGTACCATAAAAATGATTCAAACAACATTTAAATTTTTTTTGAAGCATGAGAGTTTCTTTGATAAGGATTTTGGACAAGAAAATGACCACACTCAACCTGAAAAATAGTTCAAAAAAATTCCCAAGCTTAAAAAACGTGAATAGACACCATTCAACACCATTTTGAATCAATTATACCATTGAAATGCTCAAACCATTATCCAAACTCACTACTTGGAATTTACAATGCTTGTCCAAGTTGTTTTTCTTGTTGGTGGGTATTTAAAATGTATTAAACAACTTCAAAGTTGTAGCAAGGGTTTGAGAAAATTTACAACTTATGGAAGGTGAAAACCATTATTTACAACTTATAGATGATAGCTTCAAAACCTTACCCAAAAGCTCTACATGTGAAGACTCTCAATTTCAAATTGCTTAGAGATAAATTGTAGGTTTGGAAGGGAGACATGATGCCAAAAATGACAACAGTTGAAGGCAAGAGAGACTTATTTCATTTCTCTTATTTTTAGAACTCAACACTTGCATAGAGAGGCCAAGGAAATAGTTCCATGCAATCCAATTCAGAAAAGGACCACCCAATCACAGCCCATGACAAGCTTTCAAGCCATCAGAATTGTTGTCTCTCCTTTCCCTTTGATATTTGTGATGGGAACAAGCTATGGGATGGAAGAAAGAACTTATCACACAAACATAAGTCATCACAAACTAAAAAAAAAAAATTCCATTTGAAAATGTGATGGTGTGGAATTGTGCCATGTTGATTTAGCAACATAAGCCACCAATTATTCAACAAACATTAAAATTGCATTGAGGATTACAACTTGCTGGCCCAAGTCATTAAAATGACTTACAATAAATTTTAAATGAAAAAAATTGCATATCCCATGTTACAACTTGGAGAAATTTATTTTTCCTTCAAACTATATTATTTTCCTCGCCTTAAAACATTTAAAATGTTTTAAATTTTATGAAATTATTTTTAAAAATGGGCAATTTATTTCCTAGCAAGTCAAATGACAAAACTAACGCCATAGGTGCATATGACCTTCAGGAGCCACAAAAAATTTCATAGGGTCGTAATTAATTATGTATATCCTTGTAATTTCACCAAAAGCTGCACAACAAATGGATTTTTGAGACCTCCTTTGTAAATTGGGCCCTTTGATAGGCTAGTTAAAAAAATTGGTTTGGACCCTAAAACATCTCTAACAACCATAAAAATGGAGCTAGAGGTTAGTGAATTCAAAAAAAAAACAATGTTGTCACCATAATAATGAAATTTGAAAGTTTTTACAAGACCTTATGAAAATGAAGACAAAAAAAAAGTGCCTCAAAACTTCTCTAATTCCCATGAAACTGAATTTGCATTGTCCATATGGCCTATCAAGGACTTCTACCAACTAAATTTTTATGATGAGCTCTAGATTTGGATATTTTAATGCCATATGTTATAATCTTGTTTGTCACAATGGGGATAAAAAACAAGGTTCCCTACCAGTCTGAGGAGTCATATTACATTGGGAATTCACCAAATTTACAAATGTCAACATGAGGAGGTCCAAAAGAACCCCTATAGATCATATGAGGAAGCTCTTAGGAGTTCCTAATGATCAATCTAGCAATTATTGATAGCCAAAGGAAGAAATATGATGTCAATGGGAGATCAATCACTCAAACCAATGACAATAACAAAAATAACCCCTCATCATAATTTTTTTTTAAATAATTGAAATATTATGATTGAAAGATCTAAAAATATCCCATCAACTAAAAATAGCAACAACAAGATCATAACTATAATAATAACAACTATGGTGGAGGTTGTAATTACTCAAAAATGGGAAATCAAAATATTAATTTTGTAGATTATACTCCTAGAAAACTATGATCAAAGAAATAATAGGTAGAAAAATGATTGCATCCATTAAAATAAATAATATGATTCATATCAAAGGCATTAAGATTATAATATTGACAAATTTTGTTACATATAACCAAGATTCCTTCCCATTGCAACAATGTAACAATGGTTCCAACCAATCCATCTCTTCCAACCTTGTGGCATCAAGGCCAATTGTCTATACCCTACTGGAAGAATAAATTAGGTCCCTAGTCAATTAGGCATAAAAGAGGAGGAAAAAATGCTTAGGCTAGTCAAACTTGTCTAGAATAGTGACATTCAAAACATTCACACAAACCTAAACGATATATAATATATAGGTGATATTAATAGTATACCATGCTCTAATCCTTGTTGGTTTATATGACCTGATCGATTACCTCAAGAAAACTTTGTAAAAATATATTTCGTTGATCTTCTAAATAACTATTCATCACATCATGTATCCCTTGAGGAGATTGTCCAGTTAAGGTATTTAAATCTATAACTGCGCCTCTTAAGGAATAAATTAGTTAAGTTGACCTTGATCTAAGTCTTCTAAATTAATGATTGTATGAGCTAGGATTTTTCTTCAACCTTAGGTAGAGGACAATCCAAGCATATTTATCTAGGAGAGGAGATCCTCCCTTGTATTTACAAGTATGCATCTATGATACCTAAATTAAAAGGACCCTCATCAATGAAGGGTCCATAGTCAAAATAGTTCAATTTTTCCTCTTAGAGATAATTGGTTATGATCAAATAAACATTGTAGCTTGCAGATATACTTTATGTGGATATGATAGCCTCAAAGCAATGACCATAAAAAAATAATTTCTTAATTTCCCTTGTTCCTGACATGGTCCCAATTTTTTTTTATCTAATATATAGACACAAGTAGCAACATATTTTTGGGGAGACCCTAGATCCACATGATGAAGGTAATAATTTCTACCTTGTTTCAAGATATTTGATTTCAATTATTCTACCAAAAAGTATATTTTCCTTTATACCTTATTATAACATATTTTTAGAATCTATTAATTTTGTTGATATATAAATGTATCTCAAACATAATTTCAACTTACTAAATATTTTTTTGATTAATGAATAACACCCCTATTAGATCAATTTTCACTATCTATCCTTTTTTCACATTATTGTATATTCTAAATCCCAAACCTCCCAAGACAAGCTTAGGAGAAATTGCATAGACTTCATCCTAACCTTTAAAAAGACAAGATCTATTTATTATAAAAGGAATCTTAAAGAACAAGAGACAAAAGAACAAAAAAAAACATGAGGACTATAAAGGTCCATATCTAGTGAAGGAACATGTCAATGATGATGCTTAACTTTTCTGCGCAATGAAAGGTGAAGCGTTTGGCTAAATTTCCAATACTTTTCATCTCAATAAAAATTAAATTTAGAAAATAATATATATACATACATACATATACATATATTCAAAAATGAAAATGTGCATTGCATTTTATTTACTCCACCTTCCACCTTGTTTAATGGTTTCTCTTTTTTTTTTTTTTTACTAGTCTTAAAATTGCTAGTATACATATTGCTCTCACTAGATTACAAGGTTCTTACAACATTGTGTATCACTTATCCCCCGCATATAATTAGAGTGAATCAAATCATCTCTTACTTTCCCACTATGTTAAGGGACAATAATCACTTGGCATACATAAAAAGTTAAGACAATAGAAAGGGAAATTTTCAAGAGGTAATAGCAATGACATATGTGTGACATTCATCAAGTATGTCATTTTACTTAAAATGTTGACAAGGAACTTAGTAAAATGGGCCAAATTATAGTGACCACTAAAATAAGAGGTGTCGATGGATGACCAATGTTGGTTATGAAGATAGATGATAAAGGTGGAATATCTAATATGGATGTCATCCATAGGAGGTAGAGAAACATAAAATGTGGAAGGTTTTACCATGGTAGTAGTCACCACTTAATAGAAGGATGAATGGGAGGAAACTCAAAATAAAGATAATAAATTTTAGATGCAAGAGAATCCCCAAAAATGGAAACACTAGAAGTGGGAGGAGGTATGGAAGGATCCTTATAAAGAATAATATTAGTAGTAGATTACAGAGGATCTAAATGGGGTTGTAAATAATTTTTAGAACCAATAAGTAAAGAAGAAGATATTTTAGGGGTAATAGGTTGGTTAGGAAAGAGAGTCACAAGGTTGAAAAGAGTAATCATCTTAGGTTTGGATTGTAAGATAATAGATATAAAGTCAACTAGGGCTTATGCTTATCTTTTGGAGGAGAGTGGAAATAGGAATTAGGGTAAAGGATGAGAGACATTTTGGGAGTAAGTAGGAGAGTTCGGAGGGTGGAAAGAGGGGGTACTGAAGGAGTTTTAGATTATGAAATAGGAGGTGTTTGGGGTATAGGTTGGGCAAGAAGAGGTTGAGGTTTGGTTCGAGGAGGAAGAGGAAGATGAGTTGGGTTGTTTGTTTTTTTCTAATTACATGATTGAGGTCTAGGAGGATATTTAATATGAGTAGACTAAAAACTAGGAGAATAGCTAAGAAAGATGTTTAAGATCTCATTAGGTCACAAGTCTAGAATCTTGAGCATGGGATGATAACTAGACAACTCATGATTGCTCACATCATAATAAACTTATTATTTAAATAATTTATATAAATCAAAGAGTATGCCATGGTTCTTATATAGTGAGCCCAAAAATTTAGGAATGATTCAACAATACAAATTTTTCCCAACTCATAAAGTGGTTAGTACTTACGAAACTACACTATTATTACCTCATTCTTATGTATGGGTTTTAATTGGTGAAACAAAGAGGGGAAAACTCAGGTGCACTTGACCCAAGCATGTCACATGGAAAAGGGATGAAGTGGTATGAATTGGAAATGATATTACATAGGACAAGAAGATCCTATGGACCAACAATAATAGGTAAAATAACATAGCCAATATTGTTTATAAAGATCTGCTAAAGGACTTGAAGGCCCCCATAGATGCAACATAATATTCCTAATGGAAGTTTGTATTATATAGGAATTCCTTCATAAAAATCCTAAAGGAATGTGATGATTCCACATGAATATCATTGGTAGGTCTTAAAAATTCCATTCTTTTAATATACAGAGGCCCATGATAACTATTAAATTCAAATTCTTATATGGATAGAAGGTGATAATAAAATTAAAAGAAGTGAAAGAAAAGGAAGTGGGTTGGGCATCAAGAGCACCAAAAAATCATCACATGAGAACATGAAGAGTGATGTAGTAGAGAAAGAGGGAGGGTTGAAAGGGAAGTTAAAAGAAGGCTTCTAGAAAGAAAGGAGAGAAACAAGGATCTTGGGAGTAGAATATACATGATTTTATTGAGCATGTTGAGGTAATAGATTTGTGTATATTTGTATATTTTGATTTGGAAGAGCTATAAGTTTATTTCCTTTTTTATTGGGCTTCTCAACATGTATAATGTTAGAATTGATTAAAATTTCACCTTGTGCTTCAAATCAACACATCATTTAAGTATCATGTCTAGGAATATAGTGATGATAAAATTATTTGGAGCCATAACCCCAAGTTAGAGGAACATAGATGTCTAATGACTACATAAGAGGAACAAAAGAATATAAATTATTAATAACTTATTCATGACATATAGTAGTGAATCAGATAATTGGTAAATTGATATGTGGTTTTTGGTTTAAATGAAATGACATTGGAAGATGAAGTGTTGAGAGGTGAATCAATAAAATTAACATCAAATTTTAGTTTCATCTTGTTATTTATTATTACAATTATTATCTTTGAAGGGATATTGGGAAACATGGAAGGAAAGAAAGCCGCATTCAAAGTATTAGTAGATGGATCATTATATAAATGGTTAATATTATCTAAGTATGTCTCATATTCTCCAAAATTGGTAGACAAGTAGACAATTTTTTTAAATTGTTAGAAAAATATTTTATCCTAAATCAAAGCAAATAGGTTTTTTTAAAAATACCATTTAAATTTTAATATTGAATAGGTGATAATGCATTTTAACTAGGATAGATTGAAAACACAACACAAAATCACTTACCCTTTCAATAGAACCTTGCCTATAATAAACCCAATTTGTAAAATTAACTTTTAAGATAATTTATACTTGGAAGTGGCTTACAAAATCCTTGAGCAAGTCCTTTCAAGGTTTGGATAGATCTATGAGGTATAAAATAAAACTAATCAAAAACATGATCCTTCAGTCTACAAGGGAATTTTTTGGTGAGAATACAATCATCATAAGTGAGTTTACTACACATAATATTAAATGATTGTCATATATTGTGGTATCCCCTTTTCTATTGTACTTTATGAAACAAGGAGATACAAATGCTACTAAGGATGGATAGAGAGAATATTTGGTGAAAGAGGAATTTTAGTGCAAATCCATGACAACCTCTCTAGAATTAGTAGGAATCACATCATACTTATATTTCATAGTTCTCAATGGTGTATAATAGGAGGCATGGTAGGCTCCAAAGACTATAGAACTAAGGAGGTGGTAAGGGAAGATAAAATCCATATGTGAGGGGCATAGATGCTAGAAAATAAGTGAGGGCAATGAAAGTAATCAAAGGTAACATATAGTTTGTTGGTATGTGGTGATTGATCATGCAAATACTGTATATTTGTAATGTATCATGGGGTTCGGGGCATCGCCCCGAAATTTTTTTCATTGACATTTCAAGGTTTTCCCACTAACACATCAAGGTTTTTTCTTGTTGACACATCAAGGCTTTTTCCCGTTGACACGTCAAGGCTTTCTTGTTAACACGTCAAATGAAAAATGACCTTGTAAAGCCCTAATTCTAGAATGTTCCAAAAATCTTGTTATAAGTGGTTGGGATGTTTGTTGCGGTGTGGTGTTCACGAGATTGCAATTTTTTGCATTGGATAATAAAATCATTAGATGGTTGAGATTTTGTAGATGTAGCCCATATTGGGTGAACCACGTTAAATTTTGTGTTGATCCCTTTTGTGTTATTCTTCATTGTTATTTCTAGGTTATTTAATCTACATGTAATTGTTAATATTTATTGCTCCAATCTTCTTGAACCCTAACAACTGGTATTAGACTAGTGTGTATTTTAGTTGATTAGTAGGAAACCTCTAGCTTTGAGTGGGAGAAATGGAAGAAGGAAAATTCAAGGTTAAAAAGTTCAACAACCAAAATTATCAATTATGGAAGATGCAGATGGAAGATTATTTGTATCAAAAGGATCTATGGCAGCCATTGCAAGGAAAAACAAAGAAAGAGGCTACGATGTCCGATGAAGAATGGGAGATTCTGGATAGAAAGGCACTAGGAACCATTTGGTTGTGTCTAGCACCATCTATGGCATTTAATATAACATAAGCAAAGACAATAGAGGATCTAATGGAAGCTATAGCTAAATTGTATGAAAAACCCTCAGCCTCAAATAGGTATTTCTCATGAAGCATTTGTTTAATCTAAAAATGATCGAAGGTGGATCTATGATAGATCATTTAAATTAATTTAATATGATTACCAGTCAACTAACCTATATAAAATTGAATTTTGATGAAGACGTAAGGGCTCTCTTGATTTTATGTTCTTTTCCAGAAAGCTAGAATAGCTTGGTAATGGTTGTAAGTTGTCTATGGTTCAAATACATTGAAATTTGATGATGTTGTTGGTGTTATCCTTAGCGATAAAATGCAATGAAAAATTGCATGTGAGAGTTCAACATTGGGAAATTCTTTGACTGTAGAGAACAGGGGAAGAAAAAAGGAGGAAAAATTCCAACAAATCATGGAAAGTCACAAGGGAAGTTGAAGAAAGGCAAATCTAAATCCAGAGGAAAAATGGATTGCTAGCACTATGGAAAGCTAGGACACTTGAAGAAGGATTGTTGCTCTCAAAAGGGAAAACAAGGAGATAGACAACATGATGATAGTAAGGAAGCTAATGTTGCAAGTAATAAATTGCAGGATGCTTTAATTCTATGTTTAGATAATGCTAATGGTTCCTGGGTAATAGATTCAGGGGCTTCATTTCATGCCACACCCCATAGGAAATATTTTGTCGATTATGTTCAAGGTGATTTTGGATAGGTGTATTTGGGTGATGATGAACCCTATCAGATTGTTGGAAAAGGAAAGATAAAAATCAAGCTACATAATGGAAATGAATGGTTGCACTATAGGAGCTAAGACATGTTCCAAGTTTGAGAAGGAATTTAATTTCTACAAGACAACTCGGTAGTGAATACTGCATGGTTACCTTTTCAGACAAAGTCTAGAAGGTGACTAAAGGTGAATTAGTAGTAGCTAAAGGTGAAAAGGTAGGCATATTGTATTTGTGTACTAGTAATACTTACTCTACCTTAGTTGCTACAAAGATAGTTGCTACTGAGACAATTCTAGCACTTGCTACAGGGACAGAAACATAATTGTGGCACCGTAGACTTGGGCACGTGAGTGAGAAAGGGATGAAGATCCTTCACTCCAAAAAGTTTCTACCAGGTTTGAAGAAGATTGACTTGGAGTTCTGCAAAAATTATGTTTATGGAAAACAAAAAAGAGTCAAATTTCTCAAAATTGGGAAAGAGAAGAAGAGTGAGAAATTAGAGCTTGTGCATTTAGATGTATGGGGAGCAACTCAGGTATCTTCTCTTGGTGGCTCTTGTTATTAGGTTACTTTTATTGATGATGCAACTAGGAAAACATGGGTGTATTTCCTAAAACAAAAATCAAAAGTATTCGAAACTTTTAAAAAGTGGAAAGCTTTGGTTGAGAATGATATAGGAAAAAAGTTGAAGTATCTTAGATTTGATAATGTAGATGAGTATTACGATAGAGAATTTGAATATTATTGTTCATATAATGGGATTCATAGGCAGAAAATAGTTCCTAGAACCCCACAAGAAAATGGTGTGTCTGAGAGGATGAATAGGACCATTATGGAGTATGCAAGGAGCATGAGACTGCATGTTGGAATATCCTTACACTTTTGGGTAGATTTTGTACATACTATTGTTTATTTAATAAATAGGTGATCCTCAAATCCTTTGGATGGTGGCATTGCAGAGGAAGAATGGATAGGTAAAAAGGTAAACTATTCATTTCTGAAAACCTTTGGTTGTGAAGCTTTTGTCCATGTTGATACTCAAAATAGAACCAAGCTTGAGACTAAGTCTAAAAAGTGTACCTTCATTGGATATGGAGTAGATAAATTTGGTTATCAGTTATGGGATTATGAAAATTGTAAAATCATTAGGATCAAAGATGTTATATTCAATGAGAAGGTCATGTATAAGGATCAACTGTAGGAAAAGAAGCATGAATAGGCCAAAAAGTTATATGTGATGTTGGATGAGATTTCAGAAAATAAAATGCCAGTGGTACCTGATGCTCAACAACAACAAGTTATCCCACGAACTGTTGCAAGTGTTATATGTTCTACAAGGATAACTAGACCTCCAGAAATATTTTCTCCATCATTATATTCTATATTATTAATTGATTCCAGTGAACCTGAAGGCTATGAAGAAGCTATGCAAGTAGATACCAAAAAGCAGTGGGAGCTAGGCATGAAAGAGGAAATGGATTCCTTGCTGTAGAATCAGACTTGGGACTTAGTCTAATTGCCTATAGGTAAAATATCATTACCAAATAAATGGCTTTACAGGTTGAAGGAAGAAGATGGAGGAAAGAAAAGATATAAGGCTAGACTCATGGTAAAAGCTTTTGAATAGAAAAAAGGTATAGATTTTGATGAAATATTTTCTCCGGTTGTAAAGATGACTTCTATTAGAACTATTCTAAGTCTTGTGGCTATGAAAGAATTGCATATTGAATAGCTAGATGTGAAAACAATATTTCTCCATGGAGATTTGAAAGAGGAAATATGCATGCAACAACCATAGGGATATGAGGTCAAGGGTAAGGAAGAATTTGTGTGCAGTTTAAAGAAGAGTTTGTATGCCCTGAAGAAAGCACCTCGGTAATGGTATTTGAAATTTGATAGTTTTATGGTTGAACAAGGTTACAAAAGATGTCATTCTGATTATTATGTTTATTTTAAGAAATTAGATAATGGCAACTATATTATCCTGTTGCTTTATGTTGATGACATGCTTGTTGTCAGGTCTAACATGCAACATATTAATGAACTTAAGCAGAAATTAGAAAATTCATTTGCTATGAAGGATTTGGGTGCAGTAAAACAAATCCTTGGTATGAGGATCACATGGGACAAGACAAACATAAAATTATTTTTGTCTCAAAGTGAGTATGTAGAGAACATGTTGAAAAATTTTAACATTCAGAATGCAAAAGCAGTTAGTACACCTTTTCCTAGTCATTTTAAGTTGAATAAGGAGATGTTTCCAAAAACACAAGAGGAGGAAGAAAAAATGTGTAAGATACCATATGCATCAATAGTTGGTAGCTTGATGTATGAAATGGTATGCATAAGGGAAGATATTGCACATATAGTGGGAATTGTGAGTAGGTATATGAGCAATCCAAGAATGGAACATTGGAATGCAGTAAAATGGGTTCTCCAATATTTGAGAGGTACTACTTCAAAGAAACTATGTTTTGGAGGAACAAATTATGCTTTAAAAGGATATGTTGACTCTGATATGGTGGGTGATATTGATAGCAGGAGGAGTACTATAGGGGTTTTTTATTGTAGGAGGTACTACAGTCAGTTGGATTTCAAGACTGCAAAAGGTTGTTGCGCTTTCAACCACTGAAACTGAGTATGTTGTTCCTACAGAAGCTAGCAAGGAGATGATTTCGTTACAACGTTTTCTAGAGAAATTGGGAGAATGACAGGAAGATATCCCTTTGTACACTGATAGCTAGAGTGTCATTCATCTTGCTAAGAATTCAGCTCTGCATTAAAAAACTAAGTATATATAACTCATATACCACTTCATCTAGTCAATTTTGGAGGATGAACAGTTGAAGCTAGAGAAAATTCACACAAGTGAGAATCCTACAGATATGTTCACAAAGGTAGTTACACGAGAGAAACTGATTTCCTCATTAGTTTTTGTTGGCATTCACGATTGATAATGGTGGACATAAGAAACTAGCCAGGCCTATAATCCAGTAGGAGCTACAAGTGTAGTGGTGTCATCCAAGTGGAAGATTGTTTGGTGTGGAGCCCGATTAGTTTTTGAGTGGGAGATTGTTGGTATGTGGTGACTAATCATGCAAATACTATACACTCATAATTTATCGTGGGGTTCAGGGCATCACCCCCAAAAAAAATTCATTAACACGTCAAGGTTTTCCCACTGACACGTCAAGGTTTTTTCCCACTAACACGTCAAGGTTTTTTCCTATTGACACATCAAGGTTTTCTCATTAACACATCAAATGAAAAACGATGTAAAATCCTAATTCTAGAAGGTTCTAAAAATCTTTTTATAAGTGGTTGGGATGTATGTTGTGGCATGGTCTTCGCAAGATTGTAATATGTTTTGCATTGGATAATAAAATTATTGGATAACTAAGTTTTTGTAGATGTAGCCCATATTGGGTGAACCACGCTAAATTCTGTGTTGATCTCTTTTGTGTTATTCTTCATGTTATTTCTAGGTTATTTAATTTGCATTTAATTATTAATGTTTATTGATCCAATACGCTTGAACCCTAACAATAGTTAGTTTATGAAGGTTATAAGAATAAACTAGGGCTATTGGATGGAAGCATAGTGAAGGTATGACATGTTGGATGTTGTGGTTTTATTGCTGATATGTGGTTGTCATTGATGTCAACACTATTAGCATTGATGATGCTTAAGGCTATATATGTCAAGGATATTAAGAAAATTGTAAAAATAATATTACTAGAAGCCGGTGAAGCTATGAAGGTCAGAATGTTGGAAAGTCTTGTACATTGAAGATCTAAAGGTCCACTTCAAAGGGTTTGTTGTTGAAGCTTTTTAGTATGTTGTCTGAAAGTTTCATAGGTTCACATCAAGATTTGTGGAAGTTATGAAGATCTGTGTTCCTACAGTTATTCAGTTTTTGTAGATGGTGTTCTTGGGTGAAGCGGATGAAATTCTGGTAATTTCATGTGTTGTGCATGTACCTATTATGTTCATGGATGAGACTAGATTGTGCTCTATCCTTGCTGTAAATTCACATTGATCGGAGTGTTCCTGATCGGAGATTTTTTTTGATGTGTGCTCGAGTTTTCATGTTCTTGGCCAACATGATGATGTTAGCATGTTGTGGATCCATAAGGATGAATATTTTATTGTTTGGCATGTTTGAAGGTGCTTGTTTGGGTCGTCACTATGTTGTGACTGACTTGTGTTGGTGCGCATTGAAATTTATTCATGTATTGAGGCCGACAGTTGTAATTTATTCTTTAATTATGGCCGATTGAATAGTTGGTGTAAATCCGTGTAGCGGATATATATGTGTTTGTTTTCCTAATTTAGAGGTAATGCTTAGTGTGTAAAAGTGATGTACATGTGTGAATAAAGGTCAGATCATTCAGAGTAGAGTGTGGAGGAGTTTGAGCAGAATGTGGAAAAGTTTGTAGAAGTTTTTGTGTGCCTAACTAGAACTGTCATCAGGCTTTTGTAGAAGCTATTTTCTCAGTTCAACTTCATCAGATGGATTTTATGTAAGGCAGTGAGCATTCCTTTTGAGAAGTGTGCTCTAGGCAATGCGTCTGAATGCAAGTGCATTCCCTTTTTATTCTTCATTATACTTCTAACAGGGTATAATCTTGTGGACTAATATCCACTGTGGTTTTTCCCCTAACAAGGTTTCCACGTATAAAATCTTGGTGTTCATGTGACTCTGATGTGTTATTAATTTGTGCTTGCATTTTTATTTATCAGATCTAATATCTAAGGTTGATTAATGTTGCATATGTTTGATTTTGGTAACAACTGATTCACCCCCCCCTCCCCACTTTCAGCTGTCTATCCTTGTTTTTCCAACATGACATGGATAATTATGGGTCAAGATAAGAAGGGATGTGACCATAATGTGATATGGGATGTAATGTAAATGAAATGGGGTTGAAGGGACTACATAAGTGTGATATTCATAGGAAAAAAGTGGAGAAAAGGTTAGGCTTGCATATGTTAATATGTAAGAATTTGAATTTGAAATTGAGAAGGTAAAGGGATATGGATTTGGCAATACAAATAAAGAGGTAGAGTGGTGGTGGAAGTAGCTACAAATATCTACAATTGGAATTGTGGAGGGCAAGGAGAGGAAAGTAGAATAATTGATGGATTAGAGAATTCCAAGGGACTATAAGAGGGAATAATATAAGTGGATGTGTCAAGGTTTAGAATGGAAAGAAAAAGAAGAATATGGTGAGCTGACATGAATAATATGATCAATGTACTAAAGAATCTCGAGACTTGATGAGTGGTTGAGCAACATGTATCCCAAGGCATCAACTAGAGGAGAGGGGTTAACACTATCATTTATAGGCTTAACCAAATTATTAAAGAGTTAAAATGAGAGGACATGTTATATTTTTTTACCAAATTCCATTTGGGTGCATTGAGTATCATGAGAGATAATGGCATCAATAGTAAGGAAGGGATTAACCCTCACCAAGATCAACGAGAGAAAAAATTTGGTATATGGTAAGATTGAGGAAAAGGCTATGATAAAGGGGTAGGAAATATGAACACAACAAGAATGTAGCATTAACTAAGAGGTAAATATATATATTTTTGGGTAAATAGATAGGTGAAGGGAAATAATAGATGAGAGGGGAATGATAATGGTAGAGATAGGTGTAGGGAAAGGTAAATGGAAGAAGTTTGGAATAGGTAAAGGGATTTGGGAAAAATTAAGGTGGGGTTATGGAAGTATGTGGTAGGGAAAAGAGTAAGGGTGGGGTTATGAAGGCATAGGCTAAGGGAAAAGAGTGCTAGGGTGAGTAAAATAGGTGTTGGGAATAGGTAGGTAGAAGATTGTGAATAAGAAACAAAATATTTTGAAAAGGGAAAGATAAAGTGATGTACTAGGAAAGGAAATAATAATATTGACGATCCTTGGGTTTTGGGAAAATTGGAGAAAGGTGTTGTCTACAAGAGAAGCATTTATTATTACTTGAAATGTAATATTTTAGGAAACATGCATATGTTATTTTTGTATAAAAAATAGGATTTAAGTGTGTAGGAATTTCAATTTATCCAAATGAAATATTTTTTGATTTCTCTCAAGTGTTTGTATTAGAAAATAGTGATTTTTTTAATTTTTACTACCTATATGTATTAAAGAAAATTATCAACAATAGTTAGATTTGAAACTACACTAATATGATCTTAAATAATATTAAAGGTTAGAAGGACATGCCTGATCAGTAATTTGATTCCATAAATTAATTTGGGAGGTCAAAGAGGAGGTTTTTATAAATTTGAGTGATATTTGAGCACTTTTTAATTTGATGTATTGCTACTTACATAGGGGAATGTTACTACCTACACTTGGGTGGTGGTGTCTACTTATATGTTAGAGTCCATGTGATTGACATAATTAATTTTTTTGGATGCTTTCCAAACTATCTAATGATTAGTGTACTTCGAGGATACAAATTTCATGCTCTAGAATATATATTTAACCAACTAAAGATGGAGACAAAATTTTAGGTATGTTGTACAAGAGATCGCCTTAATTAGTCCCCTATTCAGCTTGTTCTAGCCTAAAAAATTTTACTTAGAAAGGTTTGGAGTGTGTGAACCTTAGTGTAGGTGTAAATGGTGGTGAGTACATAAAATAAGTGCCTAGAATAGAGGAATTCTATGATATGGTGGTGTGTGAGTGTGAAAAAGAGAAAAGGCAAAATGTAGGAATACATAAAGGCTTCAAAATTCCAAAATGATGTAATTTTAGAAGGGTTTTGGATATAAAATATGAGAATCAATAAGGAGGAAGAAAATAAATAAATATATAGCTTTATGGTATAATGAAAGCTTCTAATATTTAGTATTGAAGCTTTTACATTGTTACATTACCTAATCATGGAGTCTCCTTTTAAATTTGAAAAGATCGTGTGAGTATAGAGTGGAATTTATGAGATTAAAGTAATTCTAACCAAGTTATATCTAAAAAATGAGTCTAAAAATATATTTAAAAGCAATATTGAGTGAGATGAATATTAAATGGATACTAAAGTTTTATGGTTTCAAAGGTTTTTAAATTCAAAACTTGAAATTAAAATACAAATATAAGTCATTGGGTATGTTGGGGTTTATACATGAGTGTCTAGGGATGGTAGTGTCCATACGTGATCACTTGGGGGTGTTGGTGTCTTGATGGATTTAACTACTCAAACCCTAAAATTGACTTGATATGAGTTCCTAAGGATACTTGTCTAATTTTCACACATTAATGTTTAGTAAAACGATAGAAAATTGGTTGAATTGTGCTTAATTATGACTAGGGGTTGGATACCAAAATTAATGCAAAAACTTAAGGTGAATTTTGTAAAGTAGGTAGCTTTTACCTTATGAAAACATCTCTCAAAAGAAAAGATCTAAGTATCTCTAATACCCATAAGCAATGATGTTTTAGAGATATTTATACATTAGTCTTTGAAGAGGAAAAATAATCACCCCTGAATCTCATAGTAATGGAAGTATCTGAAAAAAAATGATCCTTTATTTTAGACTCCATCAAATAAGTATGGAAAATAAAATTTAGAGTTGATGAAAATGGTGGTCTATCTTAATAAAGAGTGAGTGTGAATGAACTTTGAGCTATGCCAAAGGGGTCCTAAAGCTATAAGGTAATTGAATCT
Organism: Sequoiadendron giganteum; assembly: GCA_007115665.2. Classification (NCBI taxonomy): domain Eukaryota; kingdom Viridiplantae; phylum Streptophyta; class Pinopsida; order Cupressales; family Cupressaceae; genus Sequoiadendron; species Sequoiadendron giganteum. Next base: position 276,387,914 of record CM021108.1, on the reverse strand, counting down.
AAGTGTAACCAAGAGGTTGAATGATTCCATCATCAAACTAGGATATGTATTATAGTATTTTTGGAGATTCAAGGAAATAATTTCCCAAGGCTCTAACTATCTACACTATAGGTATGCTCTATATATTTCATCTCTTATACCCCTAATTATCTATAATATAAAAATATATGGTGCATCAATTTATATAGAGAATATATCTATCTAAATAAATACCCAAAAGATAAAATAAAGTTGAATCCTTGGTGTACCATCCATAGTAGATCTCACATATGGGTATTTGATGAAATCAATGGGGGATTCCACAATAGTGGGTTACACTTTTTGGCCAAACTTGACACTAAAATGAACTTTTTAAAATAAATCTTCAGTTTCAGACACCTATAGTTGTTAAAACATGACGAATTTGAAGATGATGCAAAATAGTGATTTGTGACATTTTGTCTGAATATTCTAAATATATATATTTTAAAAAAAATGGAATCAAATTGCATTTCTTTTTCCATCTCCTTCGATAACTAGTTTCTAATAGTAAACAACATTTTTAAAGAGTGATGTTTACTATATAACACATAAAAAAAATTATATGAAGAATAAAATTATAATTGTTTTGAATTTAGATTTGTAACTATGATATCTAGCTCCTTCATTTGGTTTCATAGTGTTTTATTGAATATTTTTTCTTAATTAAGTTTTGAAGTCAAACCAATTACAATTTAGACATAGGTTTACTGTATAACGTATAAATTTTTTTGTATGTATCGAAATTCAATTTTATTTTTTTGTTAGATCAAGGACATCAATACTAAGAAAATAGATTTCAGATTTTTTTTGGTAATCTACTACTTTTCCACATGTGCAGAATAAAGAGTTTGATTTTTTGGTGAAAAACATGCATTCACAAGAAATAAAAAATAAATATAATAATCAAATTAAATATATTTAAAATTATACTTTTTGGGAAGCTTATAGTAAGGACTGCATACTTGCAAAACATAAATTTTAAATGAATTCATTTGATCCCCCAAAAGGCGAATCAAAAGTAGTTTTTTATCAGCATTTTGATAGGTGTAGAGGAGACTCCATTATAGGTATGGTTTAAAAATAGTGGGGTTCTATCCAAGGGGGTTTGATCAAAAACTCTTCAATTAAAGTCCTTTAAATGGAAACTTTAAAGGCTTAAATCATCATATTTTATAAAAATATGTGATTTAAAAAAAATCTAAGATGTCCCAAAAAATGCAACCCATTATTGTGGCAACACCCCAATTGAAGTATTGATCATTTTTCTAAACCTATGTATCATTGCTTCTACTTGAAATATCATAATAGTAACAAGTGGGAAAGTATCAATTCAATGAGATTGATATCTTAGAGGGATTATGCCTTAGTATGAATATGATTACATAATATAGAATTAAGCACTCTTTCAATTTAATTTCAAAGAGCTTTCTTGAGGTGAGGCCCCTAATATTTGGCCCCATTTAGAAGACTAGATGTAACAAACAAGCAGAAGAGGTGAATCTTAGTTCAGATATCCAAAAACTAAATCCAAGCATTATTTATTAATAATAGTAAGGGAAACATAACTTTTTCTTATTCGAGATTTGGTTATTAGTAATGAATTGAAGTGTGATCAAGAAAAAGGATATGTAAATATACATATGTAGAGATCATATCAACTCTCTAAAAATTATTTGTGAGGATAAATTATATGGAAGTACACTTTAAAGTGTTTAAAACTATACCTTTTTTCTCAAGATTTACTTGACGATTATGTGTCATAAAAAAATACTAAGACATGTAGTTTCCTTTGGAGGCCTTCCTTTGAGTGATACATCAAAATTATGATGTATCTAAAATAGAAAAATATCACACATTATACAACAAGAAACCGTCTATGCGTAAGAAACTTGAAATGATTTCCTCGAGATCATCTATGTAGACTAAAAAGAGTAGGGAAATGGATAACCTCACTTTCCCCCAATGGTGCTCTAAACCTCCTCTATCTCACCAACACTTTTGTGTACTTTCCCAACAATGGACTCATGGAGGATTATAACCAATGCTTTTTCAAATTTAAGAAGACCAAAGTGCTAATATTTTCAATGAGAAAATTTTGAGGAATGCTATTAATGTTTTGTGAGTCTTTAAGCAATAACATTTTTCCCCGTTTTCCTTAGCTTCCTCAACTATAGTGATCAATGTGAGAATATGATCATTTGTATGATGTATAATTTGGAAGTTCGCTTGACCCTTAGGTTTCAATTTTTTAGTTTTATCCCAAGTGGAGATGTGTACATCTAAAGTGCTAGAAAATATTTGTTTAATGTATGATCAATCAATAATGGTGTGATAATTAGGATCATTTTGGTCTCTAGATTTAGAGTGTAAGAACAACTTCAACAAACCCAAAAGAGAACAAAAATAAAAGGTTATGTCTTAAAGAGAAAGTATATAAAATAAAATCTTCAATACCTCACAAATCTCATAAAACCTATCTATTTGTCATAATATCACTTCCTACTCAATCCCAAAGAAGAAACAAGGTGAATGGAAGCAACAATACACTAAGTGTAGAGTATAGTGGAAGCAAACTCTTTTACTAGATATTGCTGAAGATTGAGAATCTCCAAAAAGAAATGGGCCAACCATATTTAATCCTCATAAGCCATGAAGGTTTGGAGAGAGTATATGAGTATTTGAAGACATATAAGAATTATTCCTAGTATCATAGTAAAGAGAGAATTTAAAAGTTAAATGATCTTTTGTTTTAATATTATTTAGTAAATTTGACAAATATGATATCCCAATGAAATATTGTGATTAGTTTTACCATGGAGGGAGTGAAAAAATTGAACTATAACACACAATGCATTAAATTATTGGGTAGTTGAAACTTAATGTAGCTCAAAGGTTGTATGATCCTATCCTTAAATCAAAATATATTGTATAAGTGCTCAAGATTTAAAGAGAGAGGATCCCAAGGATCTAACCAATTGTGCCATACATAATATCTATGGATCTCATATTTAACATCCCTATTAATCTCTCTTGTGAAAAGAAGTTATATACCAATTAAAACTATGTAAAACCAAAAATATAATCACACTAATAGACAATCCTATTGTGAAAAAATCTCCCCACATACATCTACATTGCCCAATCAATATTCTATATTAAGAAGCAAACCATCAAATTGATCCTACTCATAGGATTAAAATTTATGATCAATTGTAGATTTTGTAAAAATGAATATGTTAGATTAGCTTGCAAGTTATCATTAGGGCAAGGAGAAAGAACATTGCTTATATATACAAAAATAGAATATGCCTGCTAAGTGGATGGGTGGGCATGGATGAGTCCTAGCCATTGCATTCCTTAAATGAGTTTGTGGCTATGCCATTCTCTAAGATTGTGGAGTTTTAAATTTTGTAATTTTGTGTACATATAAATTTTATGTACATATATAGAGTTAAAAAATGTATAGTAGATATAATTCATTATGTTTTCTAAATGTTGGGTTAAACTTATGTTTTACATATGTAACATTTTTTAATTGAGGGAGGGGATTACAACATGAGAATTTTTGTTTTGAGGCACATATCATATTTTGTTGAGGATGATACAAAAATAGGGCTTTAAGGTTATGGGCATGATGTAGTTTTGTAATTTTATTTCTTTCAATTTTGTATATATTACTATTTTTTAAAATTATATTTCACTTAGAAAAGTAACAAAATGAATTTTTAAGGATTTCAATTTTTTTGTTTTACAATAACCAAATTTTATGGCTTGGGTTTATTTTGAAATAATATATTTTCCCAAAAATACTTATGAGTCATTGTCATTTGGGGTAGTGACTTGGTTGTAATATTTTCTCACCAATCTAAGAATAAGTTCTACTTTATATCCCTCTTCTTATATTGATTTAATTGGTTGAATCATGAAGTAATACAAGACTCAAATTTTTTTGAACAACTAAAAAGAGTATTTTTTGTTTTAACCAAACATTTTTTAGCGGTGTATCATCTAAAATAAATTGTTTGAAGGGAAAATGGAATATATCTAGCCATGAATAATTTAACTTTGAAGGATTGGTTGCATCAAACATTTGTATATCTAGATGAGAATAAATAAGCTTTAACTAAGTGTACAACTCAATAGAAGGAATTAGAAGAGCATTTTGCTCCACTTGAGATGAATGTACAAAAGAAGCACAAATACTTAAAGAGAATTTATGAATTCAAAGGAAATCCAAGAGATTTTGGATAAATATGAGGAATATAATTTTTATATTGTCCTCTTGTAGCATAATTTTTAGATAAATATTTGTGCATTAAAAGTTACCTTTTTTTAACATAGAATTTATGTGTTTAAATAGGGATTTCTTGTTCAATGTTGATTAAGGTAAAATAGGTTTTAAAGGGACCCAAAACCCTTGAACAAAAATTTGTCTAAACAATAAGCATAGAGAACCCACAACCAACAAATAGGTTTTACAAGGACTCGAAACCCATAAACAAAAAAGTTGTCTAAATAGTAAACAAAGAGAATCAACAACCTACTAACAAAAAACCTACTAGAAAAGCACAGTAAAAACAACTAAAAACGTATTACAACTCTTTAAGAGTATTTATCACTTCCAACTCCTATTGGTAGAAGCTTTGATGGAGATTCATTGGATAAAGCAGTTCTTTTTTCTCCTCTTGGAAGGATTTCTTTTTACCCTTGGTACGAGTGCCTAACCCCTGTTGAGCCACTTTAATTTATTTTTCTTTGACCCTGATCTCCTCTAGAGCCTTATCCCCAACATTGGTAGCTCCAACAACTTGATATTCATTGATCTCTTTCAGTTCTTCTATTAGAATTTGAATGCCTTCGACACTAGTTTGAATAGCGCACTGACTAATTTTGATAACATGCTCTAAGTTTTGGTTTAGAAGCTACATTTTATCTTCCAAGCCCTTAATGTGACTCTCATAATACCCCTTCATTAGACTGATCTTAGTTGTGATAGCTTCTAGATCCAAATAAGTTTCTTTTTCCTCATTCTTTTCTTTGAAGGAATCCTTCACATCCTTGTTAACACCAATTACATTAACCATAGCTTTATACTGATTTGGTTCAGTTCAAGAAAAAACCATTTAGTGAGTCTAAAATGATCCACCACCCCATCTCTAGCAAGCCCAAGACATTATAAATGTCCTCTCTATTAGAATTGATCTGGGGGAAATCCTTTGTCAGATCTTGAGGGGAGAGTACATGACCCCCTTTGGAAATTTATAGAGAAAAATTAGGGCTTTTGCTAGTATTACCTACCTACATATTTACCCTTTCATCCATTTTACCCTTACCTTTACCTTTCTCCACATCATCACCAAGTTTTGATTTTTTTATTTTTAACAAAAAAAGAGATTTGAACAACTCCAGGACTAACTCCTTCAGTATATGACCTGCTCGACGATGAAATGTGAGCTTATCTGACTTACCCTTTTTCAAATTTTCATCCTCCAATGGGAGGTTGGAGAAAAATTTCACCCCATCCTCTTTCCACCATTCCTTATCTCCATCTGACTCAATAGTCTCATAAACCTCTTCAAAGGATACAATATTAGCATAAATATTTCATTTAAGAGATAATTTCTTAGACTCTATAAGAGAAGGAAGGGTTTTCAAGTGTTCCATAATCAATAAAATGAGGCCCTCATACAACATAGGTAATTTTACATTCTTTTTACATTCTTTCAAGCCAAATTATAACAATGCCAGGAGATAATAAGAGAAAGAGACTAGTTATTTGTGATTAAAATGAATCAAAAGAATGAAATGGAAATCATAGATATGAGTGTACCTTCAATCAAGAGTAAAATACCACATTATCACCTCAACCACCTCAGCCCAAATGGGTTTAATAGAAAGATGATCATAACCACTAGCATTGAACTTCACTAGCTTCTTCCTCTCAAAATCCTTTCAAAATTGGGTAACAACACCTACATATGCTTTCTTATCCCTAAAAATCTTCCTATCATGGGTTGAAAGACTAGTAATCTTCACAATGAGCTCCTTTGTTATGACCATCTCCTTTCCTTCTACTGAGATAGTTTGATCTTTCCACCCTTTCATAAACAACTTTGTGAATTTTGGGTCATGGCCATGCATTTTCTTTAAATATGGAGTAACACCTCCATCCTCAAGGATCTTCCAAATCAGAGATTTCTTCCAGTTATTATCACAAGAAATAAGTTTGATCATGCTTCTATCACCACCCATCTCCAAAAGAAATAGATGAAGAAACAAGGAAAACGGAATAGAGCGCCGACTCCTAATGTGGAAAAAAAATTTGAATACCCACAAAAATACCCATAATCTATGTGAAAAGACCTTGAGCATTGATAACAATTAACAAAATTTCCAATGTGAATCTACCGTATATCAAATTATAGAATGAAGCTTAGTCATTATCACTCTCCAATCATTAATTAACCTCTCCATTACGATCCTTTTGTAAATCATGATAAATTAAGGTTTGGATGTTAAAAGGGACTTCACTTAATTTATACCAAAAATGATTCAAACCATTACCAACCCCTAAATTGGAAAAATCATTAGCAAGAATATTTCCCTCCCTATAAACATGGGAAACAAAGTAGTCTTCAAAAGAATTAAGAAGAAAAATTGAATCCTTAATAAAGGAATCAATCGATCAACTTCCAAAGCATTGATCTTTTTCAAACATTGCATTATGTTCAAGGAATCTCCTTCCAACCATATCTTTCAAAAACCTTGAGTATGAGCCAATTTCAAGTTGTTGTAGGCTGCCGCACATCTACAACAATGTGGTTAGTTTGGGTACCCAAAGGGAAAGCCAATGTTGATATAAACTACCATGTTCATCTCTTAACACTCCCCCATTTCTAGCAGGCCCTGGATTACCCTTGGCTGCCCCATCAAAGTTGATTTTTATCCAACTTCTAAGAGGAGGAATCTAGACTCCATTATCTCTTGTTACATCTTGACTTTTTTAATAGGATTGGAGATATCATAATCATAGACCAAACTTTTAGGTCCATTCACTTGCTTGTTAAGAATCTGAGCCATAATCAAAGACCAGAATTATTAACCACTAAAATATCATAATCAGAGACCAAAATTTTAGGTCCATTCACTTGCTTGTTAAGAATCCTAGCCATAAAATTCTCCTTGATAGCTCTGTAAATTTAATGGTAACTCTTTCAAGGTTCAAAGAAATTTCTCTAAACACTCGGTTATTCCTTTCTTTCCAAACCCCCCATACAACATGGGAATATAATTTTAGTCCATTCATTATTTTCAGATAGGAGTCTCCATAGTTGTTTAATTAAAAGGGCACAGTTAAATTTCCTGATTCTTTTGATACCAAGACCTCCCATCTTCTTTGGTTTACACACTTGATCCCAGGAGATTAGATGAATATGTTTATGCTCTTCTATCCTCGACCATAAAAAATTATTTTGAATTTTCTCAATATGTTCCAAGAACTTTCTTGGCACCTTAAAGAGGCTTATGGCATAGGTAGGTAAATTTTGAAGAGTCGACTTAACAAGCTATATCTTACTAGCTTGACTATAGGGATGAAACAAGGAGATGACCATGGGTGGCATGAGCGTCATGCCCCAGTTGTAGTAAATGTCTTGTTTGATGGTCAAGGATCCAGTGTACATGGATGGCCTGTTCAAAGAGAGCCAGTTGTAGAAGATGCTCTTGTGGGTTGTGCAATTGAAGATGATGCTCTTGTGGGTCCTGATAGCCAAGCCAGAGGAAGTTCCAAGGCACATGATGAAAATTTCGTTCAAATGGCATCAATGGAGGAATAGAAAGGGATGGGTCATGTAACTTTTTGTGAATTTTGGTTTGAACCTGGGATCATTGTAATGTTGATAATTAGATGGACTGAATGTTATGTTAATTCTAAGTAGTAATAGGTAGAAAGCATCAAAAGTTTTGCATTCCCTATGCATTGTAATGATAAGTCTGATATATCTGGGAAATCATGGAATCCTAAAATCCACTTCCTATGTAAATTTTAATTTTACTATATATATAGATATATGGGCTTAATGCCTTTGCTTTAAAAAAAATGATCATTGAGAACTTAGGAGTCACAAAAAGTTACCAAATGATCTCAACAACTTTCTTGCCAAAACCAAAGGCCTTCAAAACTTTAATAAGGAACTACCAATTAACCTGATCATAAGCTTTCAAAAGATCTAATTTTAGAAAAATCTAGCTTTCTTATTAAAAGACAACAAGTGAATATTCTCATACATAGTAATAATAGAATCCAAAATCTTCCTACCAAGGACAAAATGACTTTGTTGAATGGAGATTAAATTCAGAATAATCGCTTGTAATCTTAAAGCCAACACTTTAGAAAAGATTTTATAAATGGAATTACATAGGTTGATAAGTTTGAAATCCCCAAAAGATTTGGCTCCAAGAATTTTAAGGATCAAGACAATAAAGGTGGAATTAAGCTCTTTTAATAGGTGTTGACTACCAAAAACTCCTTCATAGCAGTAGAGACATCCTTCCCAACATACTCCCAAAAGGTTTGGAAGAAGAACATGGGAAAATCATCAGGGCTCAGAGCTTTATTACCTTCGAAAGAGAAAACAACCCTCTTTGTAGTGCCCCTCCATAATTGGCCTTTCTTGGCGTTCGAGTAAGTTGTTTGGATGTTTTGGTGATGAATTAAATAAATTGATTTGTATGTTGCTCTTGGATAATTAATTTACTAAATTTAATTATTGAGTTATAGAGTATTATTTATAATTAAATATAAATATTCATTTTAATATTGAGTCTAAATAAATTAAAAAGGTGAAAAATAATAAAATATTAAGTGGCATGAGATAATGGAGAATCAGTTAAAACATGTGAAAAATATAGAAAGATTCTCATGCAAGCGCATGCCCAACTTTGAGGAGATCGTTAAAGAAGGAAATTGGGTGTTTTATGGGAGATTTTAGAGTTTTCATCTATCTTTTTCTTTGGGGAGGGTGGGGGGTGGCTGGGGGGTATCAGTTCTGGTAGGCGGTTTTCATCTGCATTTGCAACCCTAAGTTATGGTTTTAATGTTGATATTTTTTTTTTCTGCTTTGGGGGAAGCAGAGGGGTATGTATATATACTATCATACACATTTGTGGATGGCATTCGATGAGACCACTTTTGGAGGCGATAAGGAAAACGATTTTATGGCTCAAATCTGTGTTCCATTTTGAATGCAAGTTTACCATGATAGAATCCAAAAATAAGGTATGGACTCCTTGACATGTATTTTTACTTGATGAAGTCTTGCCACATGATTTGCTATTATGCATATGCGATTTCATTCATAGGAGTTGTGATTTCATAGAATTGGGTATTTGATGCTAATTGTGCTTTTATTTAGCATGGTTACTATATATATGTTTATGTGATGGCCATCAATATTCACTATTGTGTTTCTTCCCTATGTTTGATTTCATAATGATAACTTACTTTCTTGTTAAAGGTTTGGGTGATGAAAAGTGTGCTATAGTTGAAAATCGATACTTGGGCATTTGTTTCTTAGGCCTTCCATTGGTAGTCGATAGACATAAGTTGACAACTCAAAATCAGTGTGTTGCTTGGTACATTTTCATTTTTCCCTATGCCTTATATTCTAAACTAAGTATTTCAAACTCTTTTTGATGATCATATGTAGGCTTTAGAAGTCTGGTATTGCATGCTTGGTATTCGATTTTTTAGGAGGCGATTTTCCTCCAGCGTATTACTTTGTAATTCTTAATGTGAGTAGTATCTGATAGATATTCTATAGCACCCGTATGCAAGTATGAACATCCATTTGATCTAAATGACCATATTCCATGCTCTCATCACTCACGACACCGACAAATAATTTGGGTTTGTCATTCATATATATTACAAGCCAAGTATAATAAATGTGTATCGAATTCTCTTAGATTGTGCTTTTAAACCAAAACACCCCCTTTGCATAAATTAGTCTTGATTTTGCTATGGAATGGTAGCCATGTAAGGAACTTGCAATCAATCTTTCCCTCTACTTTGGTTCGCTTTTCCTGTATATCATTTGCTGTGATTTTTATATTGAATATGCACTTGTCATATTATGCATGTTACCCAATTCTCTTTCTTGGAAGTCGATTAAACCTGTGTTGGCCTTGGTTAAAAGTGTTAGTTGATGCATATAGGATTACCCCTTTTGTAATAAATCCTCTGTAGGCATGTATAGGCTTTGTGGCATACATTTAGTATTTTCCTTGTTTAAATAGAATTCGATAGCATTTAAAATTCGATAGCTTGGGGTTGTTCGCTAGGTTCTCTTTGGTCATTAATGTTTCGACTTCATTTCTATATTATGTCTTGGCTGAATCCATTATGGTTTATTACTCTTTACATATAAAAATTTGCTTTGCCTTTTTAATTCAATGAATTCCTTTCATGTATGGAGTTCGATGTTCATACTTTTAATTAGTATTTGAAGGATGTATATGTTTCATTGAAAATTCGATGGTAATTTTAGTATGTTGTTGTTCGCTGCCTTACACATCAGGTACTAGGCATTCCTTTCAAGAAACTTTGCTAAGAATAGCGTTTGATTTCTCTAGTATAGGTATATTGCAGTAATTAAGGTAGAAACTTGTAGTTTCATGATTTTGCAGTTAGCTAATGATACTTTTTTATATTTAGAGATTTAATTACTTCTAGCTGCTTTATTTCTACCCAGGGTTTATTTAACTTCATTAGGAATATACGCATATTTATAAATACGTACGTAACTATATGTTTAATACGTTTAAGTTCAAACATATTGTTTTGTAAATGATTTTTTTTAAATTATAATATACGGATATATAAATGTGTGTGTGTGTGTTTTAAGTGTAGGAAATTATGATAGTTAATTTTCATTTAATAATATGTATGAACCTTACCTAGACTTCTAATGAAATACTAATGTAATTTATAATCTTTTGTTACTATAATTATATATAGACTTACTTCTATTTTAAATAATCATATTCGATTATTATAGAATGGGTAAATAAAGAAATGTTATGAACATAGGTTATCATATTTGATACTTCTTCCTATTATAGTAATAATGGTCAATCAATAGTTATTTAAGATAAATGAGGATTTGGACTAAATAGATGAACTTCTAGCTTAACAAGGTTAGAGGAGTTAAACTATTGAAAAGGTCAAGTTTTCTATAGGAAATAAATATGTGTGTGTGTGTGTGTGCGCGCGCGCGTGCATTTAAGTATTATGGTAGATAATTAATTTAACATCTTATGAGTGGAGGATTGTCTTGATAGCGTATTTAGTGAGTTAGGAATAATAAGTATATAGCTTGATAGAAAGATAATTCAAAGGTTAGTAGTCACTTGTGTGGAAGTAATTTAGTTTCCTTATTTATGTATATGCATAAATGTATATAAAGTATGGTGTTTGAAATAAAAGTATCTTTGACAGAATTAATTGATTTTGTAGTTAGTGAAATTGGGAAACCAAATAAGTGAAATATTGATTTAGTTATAATTAAATAATTAAAATTATTTGATTAAGTAAATGTGTTAGATTATCTTTGCTTATATTATTAAATGTTATTCTCTTTTAGAATGGTTTTATAAGATCACTAAGAATTAGTTATTGAATATCTAATGAGATAAATTTTATTTATAGAGTAATCTTTAATTATGTTTTATAAAAGAAAGGTGTTTTATATATGGGACAATAGTTTGTTAATGAATTTTATTAGCTAAGGTATGTTTTGGTGAATTACATGTGTATGTTTTCATATGTTTATATATAGTGTTTCATAATCAGTATTTAGAAATGAAATATATGTGTATGTACACTTGTATAGATGTGAATGTATGACTAAAGACTGCATATTGATTGATTAATATATTATAATTTGTATAGTAGTATTTGAAATTCTTGATATGTATAAATAATTAGGATTTATTATTGTTAAAGGTTTCAATGGTAGTTATACTATGGCTTTAGTAATGAATCAATGTCAAAAAGTAAATTATAGGATTTGATTAAATATATGTATTAGATTCTCTATGAATATTGATTTCCTTTATAGTTATTTAAATAGTTGAGTCTATTCATGAATTATTGAGTGACTGCCCTTTTATGTGAAGTTAGTAGTTAAGTTATGTGTTTTCAAAAAGGTGAGGACAATGTCTCCCATGCACATTTTGTTGTAGTTGTATTGTTATTGGTTATTGCGGTGGATTTTGATATTTTGTTATTGTTAACGGTGGAAGCTCGTTTGTGCCGAATGGACATTGAGAAGATTTTGATTTTTGAGGATGATTTTGTATTATGTTAATTTGTTAGTTTTTGTTTGAGTTGAAGATCTCTTTGTGATGTTATCACTCGTTATTCTACACTTGTTGACTCGTAAATTATGGATTGACAATAGTCTTTAGAGATCTTATTATTATTACCTCTTCGATGTGGAACCATTGTATTAGTAACTTGTTAGTCTTCCAGAGGTTGGGGAAAGGATTCTCTTTACGTTGGCTTTTCATGTTGGTTCCTTATGAACACTTGATTTTATATTTGATTTATGGTTATGTGAGTTTTAGCCTTGCACTGTGGAAATTGTTTCATTATGGAGATTTTGTGCAAGATGGTGCATGCCTCGCTTTATGTTTTTTTGTTTTCATGTGGATTTTTATGTTGTATGCAAGTTGGCTTACCCAGTTAGTGGATTGTTGATTCTTTTGTTGCTAGTAGGGGGAGTGGCTCTCATTGAGGGTCTGGCGCCCAAAGTGGTTGGCCCAGGGTAACTCATGAGAGTTTCTTAATCTAATGAAAACACTAATAATTAAATTGGGGGTTTGGGTACTATCTCATATTAATAAAAGATAATGGATGCCTCGCTCATGGCTCAAGTGCTCATTTAGGCTTGAGATTAGACAGGAAGACTTGGAATGGCAAGATAAACTACCTTGTCCTCTTGAAAGGTATGTTGATCCTGCATGAGTGAGAATGGGGGTCGGGGATCGGTTGAGGTTGAGGTTGCTAGGGTTTAACCAGGTAGTGGGTCGATAACCTATGAAGATCCGCAGTGGGTAACCCATGTCAAACTTATGTGATGACACTCCACTCATTAGCAACCTTGTATGTTTGTTGTGTTTCCCCTTGTTGTTCTTGTACCTCTGGAAGTGAGTGTTTATTGTGTTAATGTTTCTTTTATTTTGGAGACTTGTTAGCCTTGTTCTCTTGATTATTTTATGTTGTGGGTCCTTCTTGTCATCTCCTAGCACAAGGGGTGGGCCTTAGGGTCCACATGGTCGGGTGGAACGTGTTATGCACCCCATTGGGTTCCCAGTTAGAGTCCGTGAAGCGTGGAGCTGTACCTTTACCAAAATTCGAGAGCTTCACTAGTTTGGAGATATATTTGATGATTTGTGTCACGTTCATTTTAGTTGTATTAGTCTGTGTAATTGATGTATCATTCTCATTCATGTTGGGAAGCACTGTTGTGCAATTGTAATCCTGAAATGATGTTATTTCACATTGATGTATATGTATACTCTGATTGATCAATGTAAAGTATATATGTTCTTGATTATAACATGTGTTCATATAAGGATGCTATCATTAATGTAATATAATGGATGTATGCATATTGTTTACTTATCCTATGTAATGGTTTATAATGAAATATTATAATGTGGCAATTATCGTTACGGAATGGGTTTATGTTTAGTAATGTAGCCACGTGTACCCTAGATGATGTAGTAGATATTGTATATGTATAATGGCACTACATGTGTTGTGTGTTAATGTTCATCTTATGTGAGTTTTACTATTAAAAAGAAATTTGGGTGGTAAATTGTTGATGTTATGTTGTCCTTTGGGGTGTGCATGGTGGGGCGTTACACTTGACTTCCTCCTTAGAAGGTCTACCCACAAGAATTATGTTAGATTCCTCCAATAAGATATTAGGAATGACACTAAGGAATTGCTCTTCACAAATAGGATCTAGCTACTCATAAGTAGTAATTAGATTAGAGAAGAAATCATTAGTTTCCAACATAATATCTTTCTCATTGTCAATATTGATACCATTACTTTGAATAACGTTAATACAATTAGCAACTTAGTGCTTTAATGTTGACAAGTTGGGGAAATCATATTTCTATCCTCGCTTTGTAACCAGATTGCCCTAAACCTTTGTTTCCAAAAATCCTCTTCTTTCGCAATAATATTATGGAGGTGAATTAACAATTCATTCTCTTTAGCTTGAATCATAAGGTTAAACCCATTTGCTTGAATATATTTTTGAACATTGTCTAATTCAATTTTTAAGGAAGCTTTTTTAATAAAGATTTGACCAAATGAAAAGTTATTACATTTTTTATCATTCATTTTAACATGAGATAATTTTTTAGCCACTTTGTACATAGCAGATCCGTCAACTTTCACATTCCACCAATCTTGGATCCTATTTTTAAGATTCATATGTCTTAACCATATTTTTCAAATGTAAATAAAAAATGCTTTTTCCTACCCAAAATATCAGTAGCTAGGGCAATGGGGAAGTGATAATATCCCAATGTGTAAGAGTCGAGAGAGAGAAAGAGAAGAAAACAAGCCAATTTTCTGAAATAAGAGCATGATCTAGTTTTACCTAAATAAGATCTTTTCCCACACTATGATTGGACCAAGGAAAGGCTACACCTTGAAGGTCAATATCCATCAAAGCTTGATCATTAATAAAATCTAGAAGGTCATATATACTATCCATAGGCAATAGGGATCCCCCTTATTTCTCATCTTCTTTTAAAGACGTGTTAAAATCTCCCCTATTTTTAAGATCCGGATGTCTTAACCACATTTTTCAAATCTAAATGAAAAACACTTCTTCCTACCCAAAATATTAGTAGCTAGGGAAATGGGGAAATGATCAAATCCCAATATTGTAAGAGCCAAGAGAGAACTTGAGAAGAAAATAGCCAATCCACCAAAATAAGAGCATGATCCAATTTTACCTAAATAAGATCTTTTCCCACACAATGATTGGACCAAGTAAAGGTTGCACCTTGAAGTTCACTATCCATCAAAGATTGGTCATTAATAAAATATAGAAGGTCATATCTACCATAAACATTAGGGATCACCCTTGTTTCTCATCTTCTTTTAAAGACATGTTAAAATCTCCCCTTATTTTAAGATCTAGATGTCTTAACCACAATTTCAAATTTAAATGGAAAATGCTTCTTCCTACCTAAAATATCAATAGCTAGGGCAATGGGGAAATGATTATATCCCAATCTTGTAAGAGCCAAGAGAGAGCAAGAGAAGGAAAAAAGCTAATCCGCTAAGATAAGAGCATGATCTAGTTTTATCTAAATAAGATCTTTTATCACATGACGTTGGACAAAGTAAAGGTTGCACCTTGAATGTCAATATCCATCAAAGCTTGGTCATTAATAAAATCCAAAAGGTCATACCTACTATCCATAGGCACTTGGGATCCCCCTTGTTTCTATTCAATGTTGTAAAGCATCTTTTTTTAATTATTATTCTTGACCATTGTAAGAATTTCTCCCATTCAATAAATTTTTAACTCAATATTTTATTTATTTGTTATTATTTTTTCCATTTTATTGAAAAGACACATTGATTTCCTAAGTCTACATACTTATTTGAAGATAGTGCAATATGTATATATTAATAATTATTGAATGTTCTCGCAAATAAATAATTTTAATCTCATGATTTTTTTTTTGTAAATTAAACAGATGAATTAACCCATATTTCCTAGTGAAACAAAATTAGAAAGTCACCTTTTCTTTAAATTCTTTGAAGGTTCAAATTTTTTAGTTCTTTTTTAAATTAACTAAATAGGCTCAAATAATTATTATACATGAAAGTATACATGCACTCCAATCCCTTTGGGAGCTCTAAAATGAATTGTCACCTTACATTGTTTGATTAGTTGAGTCCCTTTAGTGAACAACCTTGTTTATACCCTATGTCTGACATATAAACTGGGCTACAATTATTTATTGGGAATACATGCAATACTCTTGCATCATGCTCAAACTAGTTGGTGAAAATTGTTAGAAAATATTTTTTAAGCCATTTTATTTAGTAAACTTTCTCCACGAGTTATTTGATGGTGGTTATGAATGTATGAAGTAGCTTCTTTCATAAATTTACCAATAACAAAGAAAAAAATAATGTTTCCAAATACCTATTTAAGGGGCTACAAGGTGACATATACACACACAAGATGGATTTTTTAAGTGAAGCAATATATAATAAGTGGTAGCTATATTCTTGTTTGTTATTGAGTTTTGGAGCTTTGATAAAAAAATTGACCTCTCAACCATTGTGTCTTTAACTTTTATCTTTGGTTGTTTTTATTTAGTCATGACTTGACTAATTAATATTTTTATGTGTAAAGGATGAGTAAGTTGAAGTTTCTTAGCTTCAAATATTTCTAAAATTGATAAATTATGTTGAAACTTTTTAGCATAAATCTATCCACTTTGGAAGATTCCTTTGAATCAATTCCTTATTAAGTTTATCTTATAAATTAACATTCCTTTGAATCATTTTGATCATTTTAGGGCACTTTTTCTTCATTCCTTAAACACATTGCATTATAATTGTTAAAATTTTCTATATGCTTGAGGTAATGTGATTGTAGTCGGGTTTCATGCCAAAAAGGTATGCCAACTTAGTTATGACTTAAAAATATTCTTCCTCTTTTGTGTATGTTGGATGTTCTATTATTATGATTGAGTCGAATCATATTCAAATTTTGATTGACTTTGACTACTTTTTATGGATATTGATAATTATCTTAATGTGTGTAGGATTTAATTTTTTTTGCATGAGCAATAATTGCTATCATATAAGAATATTTTAGTAACTTACATAAGAACTTATACTTTTTTTATTTATATAGTTTAGTGATTTCCATTGAAATTATTTCCCTTGTCAATTCTTTTTGAACTTTCTCTTACGATTGTTCTATCATAAAATTTATCTATAAAGCAAAACAATGGGCATTGAGAAGATTACGAATTTTCATGTATGTCGACAAGATTATAATTTTTTTAAGGATTGATGGGTAGTTTAGATTTAATACAATTTGAATTGGTCCTTTGATAATCATTTTTTTAGTTATCTTTCAATAAATGTGTTGGGTGAATATTTTGTAATCTCTTTATAGATTACGAAATAGTGATTTCAGCCACAATTATGATGGGATAAATCTCTTCTCTCAAAAAGGGGAGGCTCCCTTCTTTTTGCTTATTGAAACAAAGGTAAACTATGCTAAGCTAAAGGTATTTCTACTAGTTTTAACCATGTAGGCGGGGGGAGGGAGGGGGGCGGGGTTTGTTACATTCATCATTTTATCTTCTTTCAAAAAATATGTTTACAATGTTTCACGATAATATTCAACAATGCTTCTACACTTCTAATATTAACCTAAGCATTGATTCCCAATATTCTTGATTAAATGTAAGAGTAATCAAAGAGTACCAGTTTAACTAAACTAGAAGACATACAAAAACCCAAAGTCTTTTCGTTGTCTTTAATGAGAGTTTTGTAGTACCCAATGATGTAAGTTGGAGCACAAAGTCTGTCAACCCACTTCACCAAATAGATTCACACCCAAAGTGAATAAATCCAAGTTCAAAGTCATGACAATCTTTCACCAAAAGATATTAACAACAGACACAACTTCAAGAAAATAATATAACACAAAGTTTATATAACTTATCTTGAATGTCCTTCCAATCATAATAATGAAACACCACTTATCCAATCAAAACAAGATAAATCAACAAGAATGACATAAGAACATCCTCACTCATACAAATTTAATTCAACATAAATTTTGATATCAAAATTTGCCTCCTTTATTAATTGGAATTGATCTTGCAATTTGAACACAAAGTCTCAAAGTTGAGTCACAATTTGGGCAACACTTCATTGCATAAGATTAAAGGTCCTAATTACAAATGAGCTCTCTCATATTTATAGATGAGAGCAAAAGAGCTACTCTAGAAAATAAATGACTACTTAGACTTATTTAACTTTGGAGTCCAAATTTTTTTAAGGACTTCAAAGTAATTACATGTATTTGCAATTTTGGAAATGACAAATGACATGTAAATTATCTTTGACTAATTACAAAAATCATGGAATACTAAAAACTAAACTAAGTCAAAATCAAGACACGCTCAACTTTCCCCACCATCATTCCCCAAGAAATAATCATGCTTCTTCAAGATTGCTTGAACTTCATTATCACCTGGGCATGAAGTATGTTTGAAGATTCCATAGACTCTTGTAACTAAATCTCTGATGGTGTTGTAGGTCTTTTCATGATTTCTCATGGACACTTTCAAGTTGTCCAATGCCAATTGTATGTCCAAGATTTTATCCAAGGAACTAAGAATGCTTGATCTTCAAACTCCTTTTGAACCATGTTGGTGAAATTTTGAACAACTTCATTTGGTGAAAGAAAATTTTGATCATCATTACATTGCCTACATGGAAGTTCTTCGATCCTGTTGATAAGTTGCATATCACTTTCCTCACCAACTTATCAAGCAACTTGCAGATCATTGAGTGATTCAGTGAGGATAGTTTCTTTGTAAAGCATGATTTCCTTCACTTCCACATATACATCTCTATCAGGGATGATTTCAACTTCTATCAAGGTGTCTATCCTAAGCTCCTTCATTTTCATCCATTCTTGCCTCTTATTCTCCACATTTTCTTTCTCTTGAGAGAAAGAGTGCACGATATTTTCTCAATCTTTTCCATGACATATTTCAAAAGTTATATTCCTAGGGCAACCATTCGTTCAAGAAAATCACCAACCACTCTACCTCGAGTGTGCACTTTTTCCAGCTTTTGGATTATAGGATCCTTAACACCAACTGCAACTGCCACAGGTTCAACAGATTCAAAAGATTGAGTAATCTTTTGTAGTACAGTTGTTAGTTGTTTTGTTTTTTCCTTATAATGATCCTTTGCCTTCTTTTCCTCGTCAAACCTCTCTATGAGAGATTTCAAGGTGGCTTGAACATTTTCCTTTGCTCTCTCATGAGTTACCTTTCCAAGATCAACTCTTGTGATGGATTAATCTGTGAGCTCCACCTCTTCAAAATTCTTGTCAAGGGGAGGGTGTTGCATAACTATTTCCCTCCTTGTCGAACAAAATCCTTGAGAGAGTCTTCACATTTTCCTTGGTTTTGGTTTTTGGTGGTGAAAGTTGTGCGAAGTCAAACTCATCTGGAGAGATGGCTTCTTTTCTTCTTTTTGGATTTTGTGATGACAACCAAGGTGGGAGTGGCAAACTATCCTCTAGATGTGCAGTCATTGTCTATGATGTAGTTGTAGTCACAAAAGTGGTGGTCACAATGAGAGGAGTGTTAGTTAAAATAACATTTGGAATTTTAGCACTTGTTACTTGAATTGACTCAATTATGAATTGTTCTAGGTCTGAATGTGATGTAATATCGAAAGATGGAGAGGATAGGCTTGGAAAGGACATGGGAGATCCTAACACATTATCCACACCTTGTTTAGGACTTTTGAAAGGTGACCTTGAGATAGGAGATGAATGTACCGATTATATTAACATAATGAGAGTAACATTAACTGTACCAAGAAGAGTAATAGTAACAACGAAAACATTACAAATAGGTGAGGATATTAGAGTAGAATAAGATACAACATTAGCAACAAGTGGTTCCTCAAGAATATTTTCATGAGGGGATGTCTTTATTTCCTCATGTATTTCTTCCTCAACTTTCCTTTCCTCTTGCATGGGCTCCTCTTGTGCTTCATTGGATGGCCCTTCTATTGACTTCCTGCTCTTCTTCTTGCCACCCTTGACCACAAATTTGATCTTAGGCTTAGATGGCCTACTAGAACTTGGAGCTTCACTTTTATTTTTGGTCCTCATCTCCGACCTCTTACTTGCTTTTGTTACATTAGTGGTTGTCATTGCACCAAAAGATCAACTTGTTAATGCTCAATACAACTGCTAGATTTATACAAGATCCACGAGAGGTAGTTAAGCCATGTCATGAACCCAAGAACCACACTATACAGAGGAGATCAAGGGACACACCATCTTGCAACAATCCCCCCCAACACAATCAAGGGGTTCAAACCTATGACCTCAAATCTGATACCAATTGTTACATTGGTGGTTGTTGTTGCACCAAAAGAGTGACCTGTTAATGCCTGATACAATCGCTAGATTTATACAAGATCCACAGGAGGAAATTAAATCATGTCACAAACCCAAGCATTGCATTACACAAAGGATACCAAGGGACACACCATCTTGCAACAACTTCACCTTGTGTTTCTTCCTTCGATCTAGTGAGAAAAGGTCTCAATTTTATTCCCCTTTCCTCTAACCAAACATTAGTTGTAGCTAGAATGGGTTCAAATCTTTCTCAGATCGAGGTCACCTCTTTCCAAGACTACTAGATGGGAGTTAAGGGAAAGCATGCAATGTTATTTCTTTCGTAAGAAGGATCCAATATGTCATTATCATCCTCCATGTCTTCAGGGATGTCTACTAGATCTAATTCCCTTATCTTCTCCAAAGTTAATTTGCAATAGTCCATTTTCCTAATCTCTTGCTCTATTCTAATATCAGCCCACATGTCTTCAATTTGATGTACATGGGTATGATCCTTCTTGATTTTATCCTTCATACCTTTGTAATTATTAGAATTCAAAGTGCACACAATAATATTATTTCATTACATTATGATATTTTTTTAATTTTTTCGACTTAATATAATTTACACATACATAGGAGAGTATACTCCTATATTCAAGGAGAGATTATCTACACAAATCCCTATTTAGTTTTGATTTTTACTCACGTAACAATACACAACTCAAATCATATGAGTTGTTAAACAACTCCAAACCGTAATATATATTATTGTTAATATAACAATAATATTACCAACTAATAACATTTACATGATAATAATTACTCATGTAATTATTATTTACCCACATACATGGAGCACTAACTCACATTTCCTAACATTCCCCCCCTTAGTGCGAACATGGTAGGAAAACATTCACACACTCCTCTCTAGTATGCTCACACCTGTGGCATTCCCATTCTTGTGGCTCATGACCTTGATACAAAAGAAAGGCTTTCTCCTTCCATTGTTTTAAATAGGCTTACCACAAAACTTTGACGTGAACAAGAATCCATCAACTTTCCACCTCATATTATTTTCTGGATCCTCCCACAAACCCTTTCAAGATCCATGAAATGACTTACTTTGGTGCTTTTGTTTGCCACTATGCTTATACATCAAGGAAGTTATATAGGAATCAACATACATATCATAAATATGAAAAACCCACACTAGAAAAGGTTTCACATTACATTCTATAAGAACACAAAGTTCTTAATTGTAGTCACTATTATCGATTGTTGCCACTCAATCTCAAACAACATAGACAACCACCACTACCACTAGAAGTTTCCCTTTACTTTAGTCAATTTGGTATGAAATGGGAATGGAACATTGGTTATTATTCCCCCCCACAATGTGTAATTCCATTTGCTCACACAACCAAGATTCACTAAAAAGAGAATCATATCATGTTGGATACTACTGTTTGGATCTTGTTGTCTAGATCTTGTTGCACATGATCACTATTGACAATGAACGTATTCATTGACTGATCATATTCCAATGAAGTACAACAGTCAAAGGATCACTGCAGTAAGAGGATCTCTATAGTTATCTACCATCCTATACAATTTCTCTTCCAACATCCACCACACAAAGCAACAAGAACACTAGAAACAAGTACACACCACACTGCACACACAAAAATGTCACCATAGCTCTATGCGGCCCCGTCGTTGGTGACTAATAAGAGGTCACTAATTGTCCTCCAACCTCTTGTGCCTTTGTCCTCCAATAGGTTTGCTACTTGATTAGCAAATTTTTCTTTGAGGCTCAATTTTTAGAATGCCCCCCTCAAGATGGACATTGCGTACAAGCAATAGTGTGTCCAGTTACAATTGAAACAAGTTTTATTTTTTATTATTTTTTGACACTTTGGAATTTTTACTAACATACTTTTGATGACACGACAATTAGTGACTCATGATAATGGACTCTATTTTAAACAAAATGATACAACTTGACTTTGACAATATCTAATATTTTATTGGACCAAATAAATAAAATCCAAAGTCATCCACCTAGCATATAAAATGGAGCTTGCAACTAAACCCATCTAGAGCAACATAAAGTTCAACATTCCATCATGTTAAAATATCACATATACACGCTTAGCCCTATAGACTATTATATCAGATATAATATTTCAATATCACTGAAACCATACCAGTCACCCATTAACTAATACCATATATCAACTACAACATATTAATCAATGTAATCCAACACTCAACTAGCTATAACACCCAAATAATCATCGTTTATCCAAAATTTGTTTTTTATGGAAAAATGTTTTATACTTGCTAGCTGATTTTGGAACTGATCTGTTTGTAAGAATTGAAGAGAAGATATGGCATGTAACCATTCATTTTGAAATTTTTAAAACAAATAATGAAAAACTTCAATCAAAACTTTAATGCAAAGTTGGTTGAAGGAGATATCAACAAAAGAAATGGTAGCAACCAACAAATCACTTTAAAATTCACAACACTATTTTCTCCTTCAAATTGATCGCAAACCATTGAGAATTTCTTCAAATGCTTTTTAGGTTTTGTTCCCCTCTTTACCAACTTTCTAAAACACTTTGAAATTTTAAATTTCAAAGAGAAATGAATGAGATATCATCATTTTACCAAGTGCATTATAAAAAAAATGTGATTTTAAAATCAAACCAATATACCACTACTCTTACCAACTCGCCTATGCATCAATTTGGTTCAAATAATATTCTTCATTCTTGCACTGGCATTCAATCTTCCTTGAATGAAATTCCATGGATTTTTCCAAGCACCAAGATATTATTGCTCCAATACCATATTGGAATTCAAAGTGCACACAATAATATTATTTCATTACATTATAATATATTTTTCATTTTTTTGATTCAATAAAATTTACACATATATAGGAGAGTCTACTCCTATATTCAAGGAGAGATTATCTCTACAAATCCTATTTAGTTGTGATTTTTACTCACGTAAAAATACACAACTTAAATCATATGAGTTGTTAAAACAATTCGAAAGCATAATATATGTTATTGTTAATATAACAATAATATTACTAACTATTAACATTTACATGATAATAATAATTCATGTAATTATTATTTACCCACATACATGGAGCACTAACTCACATTTCCTAACAATAATCAAAATTAAATATTTCTTTGAACATTTTCA
This sequence comes from Sequoiadendron giganteum, assembly GCA_007115665.2. NCBI lineage: Eukaryota > Viridiplantae > Streptophyta > Pinopsida > Cupressales > Cupressaceae > Sequoiadendron > Sequoiadendron giganteum. Next base: position 276,364,443 of record CM021108.1, on the reverse strand, counting down.
ATGTTACATGTTGCATTTTTAATTGAACAACCTTGGCCTTGTGTGAAGTCTAAACAGAGTATTTGTCGATCGTCAATAGGAATTTGAATATGGGTTTATGGGATTTCATCTACTCATTGTGCACTGCAATGATCTATCTGTACAGTTCCATCAAAACAATCTTGTCGCTAGGATAGTGAGGAAGTATGTAGGGGTACCAATGAAACATCCAACTCTCAGATAAGTGAAAGTTAGAAATTGAATATATAGACATCCATATTTATTGACCACCTTCCATGCTTCATCAAATACTCTCTTAATTTCCAATTCTAGATCAAAGGCATACATGAGAGGAGCAAAGAACACATTGTTAACCCTTCTAAAATGATTGATGCTTCCTTTGAGAGTAATCCGTGGGAAATAATTGTAAACATGTGTTACCCTCCTGTCTCCCTCAATGGTTAGACCTAGAAAATTTCTCATTGCCGTTGTAGCATAGACCAAAAAGGAAGTCATATAGAACTTTTGTGTTGTAAGCACTTTGGTCAGTTGCTCATGAATAGTATTGTTGATTTCTTCACCCCAGAAAATTTATTGTTTCCTCTTCAAAAAAAAATTGATGTACAAGTACATCCAATCCTCAAATGTTGATGAAGTAGGTAAACCATGTACCTTACTAAGAAGAGTAATGAGTTCATTTACCTCATCTATGAAATCACTGCGAGGAGGATTCTTAGGTCACCTTGGGACACCTAGTCTAGGGGCCTTCAACCATTTACTGTTAATGATATTTTTAGCAGAATTGGGATCATTGCCATACTCCTTCTACACACTCTCTGTTAATTGTAGCATATGCGTCAACACTTTTAAAAATTCCTTATCAAGAAATTAGACATCCAACCTCATCGCTACATTTCCATTTGAGTCTTAGACACTTCTATCCTCTTTGTTGTAGTGAGAGGCAACCTATAATACAAATTCTAAATTCTAAGCAGCTACTGGAAATGTGGCCATGAGACGTATGCCACTCTAAACAATTGATCCCATTACATTGTCCAAGGGTTGCTTCTTATTCCTTTAAAGAAATTCAGATATGTCAACATGCCCAATCTTTGTGTCCTTGATCTCATCAACATTCAATGAAATCACAATAGATAGAAGCACACCTTGGTACTTGTACTTCATATCTTTCCCCTTGGAAGGAGATGGATCCATCATTAACAAGAGAATGACCTTGCAAGGGTGTAGATGCAAGATATTCTTGAAAAAGGTGCCAAGGAAACTGTATAACAAGATTAGCATTTTGTAAATGTTAGGAAATATTTGTACATTTGGAAATTATAGCAAGGGGAAAAAAACAAAATGATTGTACGAAAATTGGGGTTTGAGCACGATGAATGTGAAAAATGGAGCACAATGGGTCAATCTTGGCAAAAAGAGAAAATTTTCCAATGTTAGGATAATTTTGGCAAAAATATGTATATGCATTGAAAATTGGCGAGATTGCAAGTGGATTTGATGTTTTTACAAAAAATTTCAATGTTATCGAAATTTAACAACCTTGCAAGTGGGTAGGCATTTTTACTTTTTGCATCGTTGTCATAATATCCCAACTTTGCAAATATAGGCTAAAGCATTGTGATTTTTTGCACAATCTAAGGAAAATCCTTACTGTAATTTTGGAAAATTACTTTGATTTTTTGATCAATCGTTAAATTTTAACGATCACGCAAGAGAACCTTGGTATTTCTTGTCAGGTCGGGGAAAAACCCCAACCCTACAAGTGGGAAGTTCAATTTTTGTTTGTATACACGGAAAAAATTGCCAATTCAACAAACAACACTTGGGAGTCTTAATATTTGCATGTTCGATAAAAATTACTAATAATACAAGTATGCCATTGTATCGTTTGTAGGGTAAGGGAAATTCCCCGACCATACAAAATTAAAGGTAAGACTTCACTTAGTTTCTATGTGTGGGTTTATCCAACGCATTTACAAAACACATGTGATTGTAAGGTTCATACACGAGTGTTGCATTTTAATGCCTATACATGGTAAAATTTGTATTTTAATGTCAAGTCAAGGAAAACCCCGACCCTACAAGTCAAATGATGGCAATTTCTTTGTGGGGTCAGGGAATTTCCATGACTTGACAATATGGGCGAAACAATACAATGATAAACATTATTTGCTCCATTGAAAAATTTTACCGACTGTGCAAATAAAGGATATTCAAACAGATGATTTGAGGTAATGTTCACACTTGAAAACTCTTATGACATTGATAGAAATTATCAATCTCATGAGAGGCATTAAAACAGGGCGAGATTCATGGAGTTTTGCGAAAAACTTTCACCTTTGTGTGTGAAAGATTTAAAATGTTGAAATATTCTGTAGTAAAGCATTTTACACATGCTTTAGACAAAACCATAACAACACACTCACAAGGTTTACAAACACTAAAATAAAGATTATGACGAATCAAGCAAAAGTTAAAGAAAACCTTAAAATAGAAAATAAAAATGGGGAAAACCTAGGGTTTACGAACAAGCATGCAAGATAAATGGTTAGATCGACAAACCCATAGAAAAGGAAAATAAAACACAAGCGTGGTTCATTTAAAAATAATTGAAATCCATTTAAACATGAATCCAAAGAATTTAAACGGTATTAAAAATAAACAAAGAAGTGAAAAGGAGTTCAAACATACCCGGAAAAATAAAAATGAAAGAAACACGAAAAACCCTAACTTGAAATGTCATCCAAATCGCTCAAACCCACGCATAAATAAAATTGTATGCTTCAAATGAGTTTGCATTGAATTAAGGAAGAGAGACAAAAAATAAAATGAGGAAATGAACAAAACCAAATCAATTAAATATCGATTTGTAAAGACATTAATGGACTCATTTAATGCAACTCATGTGAAAGATTTAGTTGCATAGGTGGGCTTTTTAAACGATGATGCGGATAAAACTTAAGCTACTTGTAAGGTCGAAAAAAAGTTTCGACCTTGCAAACATTTTTTATTTTGCAACATTCACTTGCAGGGTCAGGGAAAAACCCTAACCTTGCAAGTGTAATTTTTTTTCTAACTCATGCAAATTAATTTTCACAACTTGAGCAAAAAGATGAATTTTGACAAACCGATGAAGGTTAACGCTCGAAAGGAAATTCTGAGACTAAGGACCATGCATGAGAGAAAATTGAGATTCACCTCTTTTGCATGCTTGGAGTATGTGGGACTACTTAACAAACACATTTTGTAGGGGTTATCCCACGAATTGAGCATGCCGAGTTCGAGGATAACAAAATGTATTAGGTGTTTGAAGTGAATGTTGATTGCATAGTATTATGAATCACATAAACAAGTTTATTAAGATGTTTGATTTAATAAAATTTTATTTTTAGCTTTGTATAGATGATTCGCTAACATTTTGCTACATATTCAATATTTTTGCATCACACTCTTGCTTCATTAAATTTGTCTAATACAAATTTATTGTTGGGTTGAATGATTTTACTTAAATATAATCTCATAATTTATTGAGACGTTGATTTACAAATCTGATTCATTTATGTCTAAAAATAATCTTTCAATGTTTGCTTTACATTATGATATTATAGACGAAAAAGAGTAGTTGGTCAATCCTTGCAAAGAACTTCATAAAAACTATTGATGTGAAAAATAGACTCAATCATATACTATTTTACTTATTTATAATGTTATAATATCTCTCAAAGTACTTGGTCATTTACTGTAGTGTGAATGCAATGAATATATGTTATGCACGAATGTGAAATGTTGAAAAAACATTTTATACGTTTAAACATATCATTGATCCTACATGCTCCCAATACATAAAAATTATGAAGCTTTTTACTAAGAACATGAATTGTTTCAATTGCCTAGTCTCAAGTAATGAATGGGTACCTTTTTTTTCTATATTAATTTGGATCTTCTATTCTCACTACAAATATAAATAAAATAAATATTTATAAACATATTATATTATATAATAAACATAGATAATATATATATTCTATTTTTTACAAGCATAAAGAATTAAAAATTAAAACTTGAATAAAGCCCAATATGTGAAACCTTGGGCTTATCATGCATCTAGCCATAAAATCCCTAGATTGTGCACAACTTATTAATTTCTTTTTGGTGATACAAAGAAATACATTATACTATTCAAATTAAAATATTCAAAAGTACACAAAAGGTTTTCCTTGCTACTATAATGAGTAAACTTCCAATAATACTTACTACAAATACTAGATACACTTCCTAATGTTTTTACATTATGGTAGAAAGGCCACCATTGTTAAATATTTATATTTATTTATGTACAAGGTCACTAGTTCATACAAACAGATGTAAAGTGAAAGAAACGTACCAATTTAGCAAGGGATCTTCGTTTTGTTATAACACTGATAGCTCAAGAATTGTTATAATGTGCTAAAGGTTCTTGTTGTCTCATTACCTATCTTGTGTCATTTTGTTGCACTGTTGTTGCAGTGTCTTATAAAGCTGCATTGAAATCAATTGGTTAAGAAGTGATTCAATAATGTTGGTCTTCATTTGCATAGTCTTATGAGTTGCACCTGTACTGTCATCATGTTTTGATTGTTAAACAATGTCAGCCATAATTGTTTTGTCAAATGCAAGATATCTCACTCAAATCATATTGGCATAAGTTGTCTAATGGACTGAGTTAATGTTGTCATATATTTATTTACCCCTTTTCATGAATGCTCTCAAAGTGATTACTTTGCTTTGTTGTCACTAAAAATGATATCATAATTAAAAGTCATGGTTGAAGTTTAAAAAGGTTTAGACACCGATTCACCCCCACTCTCAGTGTCTGTCCATACTCCAACAGTAAATCCTACACAAGATATAATAGTTTTATTTAATATTGTCGATACATTATTGTTGTCTCCAAGGAAGATGGAGAGGGCAGACTTGAATGCTGTTATATGTAGTAGGAACATTATTTATTTATTATTTATTCTCTCACTTGTAATTATAGTGGTATTTAAGTTGGGAGTTACTTTTGGGGAGATTGAAAATTAGGTAAAGATCAAGATATGTAAGAAGGCATAAGAACATCTTCTATTGTTAGACCTTATAACATATTTGGTCAATCTTCCCATGGAGTACCTAGAATTGAGATCTTGGTCAATTTGACCATTATTATAAAATCTAACACTTATGATGTAGGAGGTGGATGTAAGGTGCGCAACAAAGTTACTATTCAAGGTATATTGACCATTTTGGTGAGGTGTGAGATATCCCATAAAGATTTGGACGTCTGGTTTTGAGTGTATAGTATTGACCACTTGTTTTGGAATATCATTTATGGTATCTTACATTCATCTTTCCTATATATTTGTGCCTCAATATCGTAGTAGGATCAAGTTGTTTTGCATATCATTCAAGCATTGTTATGTTGTTAGAGTTCAAGGGGATAAAATAATGTATTGTAACTTATTTTATCATTAATATAGACATGTCTATTTGGATGTGGATTTGTTTTCTCAGAAGGGTTTATCCACATAAATATTTGTGTTATGATTTGTATCTACTTTATGGTTGATTTCTGTTTCTATTTATGACCAATCACGTGTTATTGAATTTGGTTGGATTAAGATCAACATATCTCATTGTATAGATACACCATGTTTCAACTCATCGACATAAAAATATGGAGATATATAGCCACCAAGTGAAACTATTACATGCAAAGAGAATTATATTTGTATAGTATTACAATTAATGCCTGATTATCATAGGATTATATGATTTTATTTAGCACATCAAGGATATTCTATATTTTTTGAAGAAATATAACACATATATTGCTTTAAGAAAAAAAACGTAAGTCTATCCAAAAAATGGTTGATGAAATGGAATCATGTCCAAAAGCCACACAAACAAAATATAAGAGTCCATGTGGTCTCAAAGAGCCTATCATAATTTGAGTATTGGAAAAAAGTAGATTTTTTATTCATGGTTAAACCAAATTAAAGTGACTAAAAATGGGTGCATAAAATAATATAAATATTTGGATTGATTTGTGTCTCTAAGCAAAAAAAAACATGTGGAGTTATACAAGTCCTTCATTGGAGTGAGGTTGAAGAAGTCATCTCCACCACTATAAAAGCTACATGGTTGCACTGAATTGTGATTTATGTTAGAAATTTTAAGAATTTGTATTTGTGGAAAAATGTTATTATTGTGATGCCAACATTATTCATTTGATGGGAATACTATAGAAGTTATCTTGAACAAATATATAGAAATGTAATATAGATTAAACTAATAGTCACATTCAATGTGCCTATTGGATGTTGGTAGGGGTTCATAAGTTATGGTAATTTTCAATTAGTTTAAAACACACAAAAAAATGTAAAAAATAAGTTTTACAAAAAGGGAATATCTAATTTAAATGTAACTAAATAATCCATTGAAACCTCATGGTACTCCAAATGTGTACCTTACACATAACAAATAATGTCAAAGTAGAATGGAGAGGGCCTAAATATTTGTGGTTGACATTAGATGTAGATGAATCTCTTAGTGCCTCCTAAGGGCCACACATAGACAATCCTACACACATGCATATTTCTTGTAATGAAGACAATGGAGATGTGAATATTAATAAAATGTCACACTTGTTAGACTCTAATGAATGTGTGGACTTTAAAATCTATGTTTACATTATTAATTGTTATAGGAGGCATTATCCCATAAGATTTATGGATTGTCACGACACATGTCATATCAAGGGAAACAAGTGGTAGTTACCATGAGTAATTGGAATAAATAGTATGAGTTTTAGGTCATCTAGGTCATAAGATGGACCTATGTATCATTCAAACTTGACCATAGCGATGAGTGGAATATTGAGTGTGTTGTTCTCACTTTTGTACACCATAGTATAATGTCAAAAATTACATACCTTACAATATTGACACTATAATATTATAGTTAATTTAGTATTCATTCACGTAGTATGTTTTTAAGACTCATTTTAGCCCATCCTTGACCTTCTTCCTTGGTTTGAATGCCATGTGTTATGTGTGTTAGTGATTCTTGTCATTTATTTTTAATATTTTTTGTTCATCTTATTTAGTGTAACCATTTAATAATATTTTTAAATTGATTCCACTACCATGTGGACGTACATATAGTTGCAATTCTATCTTGTGATAGTACAACTATACAAGCTTTGTTTAATGACCAAGGCACTGTCATTTCAAATTCCTTTTGGTTGTAATTGCCATTCATCTATCTTTTATCAAGTTTGAACAATATTCCCCTAACCCCTTTACCCAAAATAACAATAAATGACTATAATAATCTTTTACTATCTTTGGCTCTCATGCAATTGGCTAGTTCAAATTTTTCTTTTCCTACTTTCTACAAACTTCATGCAATCTTGATTTTTCTACAATACTCTTGTCACACCACCACTCTTGTGAGCTCTATTATTCGAGTTTTATTGAACTTTATGATGATCTATTACAAATATTTTGAATCCTGCATTTTTTTTTGTTGCCATTTTATATTTCTTACTTGTTAAATTTTCCTAGAGAGACATCTTCTTGAGTAAGGACAAATTCTCTTCATCTATTTTTGAAGGCATCTCTTGACAAGATTCTTATACAAGTTGATATTATCACATTTTTAGTTCTCCTTTCATTTCTAGTTTCAATATGTGATTTTGACCTATCTTCTTCATTTTTTCAAAACCCTTTTTTGTTTGTGAATAGTGAGCACTTGGATTGTTTTAAGATTTTTATTGTACTTTCCACTCTCTTAGATAGCCAATATAAATCTTTTTGTTCATTTTACTTGGATGCTCTTTAAAATTAGTATTGACATCAATGGATATCTCATTCCATCTCCCATTTCTATTTCCACACACACTAGGATTGTGGTAGAAATACTTAATTCTATACTCACACTTCATTTACCTTAATCTTAATTTTAGATACATGTAGGGTAAGATCACCCATTCAAGTCCAATCTATTTTCCATTTAACTATCTATGAAGGTTGAAAGACCAAAATTAGGAGCTCAACCATTTTGACAAGCTCCCTAGTAGTCATCCCCTTTTTCTCCATCTTAAACACAAGTGATTCTTAAGCCTTTCTCCTAGATTCAATATGCTACCCATTGGTTTTATGTTTCTAACCTCTCCTTTTCATTTTATCATTTGATTTAAATAATTTTAGTTAAAATTATATTCATTAATATTTTATAGTTTACTATTTGTTTTCCATATTATATGTTATTTATTTTCATTTTCTATTTGTATAGATGTTACAAATTTAGTTTCATTTAGTTGGTTTCAAATGATAGTGCAATTGCATATATTATAGTGTGGTTGTACCAAGGTTCGGTAATTTCATCTAATTTAATTTTTGGTCCATGCTTAGAATTTTCTATTCTAGAACTATTTTTTACCAATTTTAGACATTTTTGTTAGCACTCAATTTATTAGATTTCTTATTTTCTTTACTTAATAGTATTCCCTCTTTTTATAATCATAAAAATACCCAAAACTATAGCTTTTTACTTCATTTGTTCTAATTAGACTGTATCGTTAAGATAGTCTAGTTTGAATGATGGAGATATAAGTTAATTAGCTTTCACATTTTAAGTAATTTAACTTTATTGCATTTCATATAGATTTTTTTTTTCCTAGTGATAATTAACAAGATTAGTTGTGACCCGTAAACTTGGAGTGCAAATGTCATTATCATATGCACAAGAGCACCTTGACATCTAATTGTTTGTCTTGTTGAGGATTTGAACACAATCAACCTCTTCCTTGCTCTGCACCACACTAGGCAATAGACACCCCTAATGATTTAAGCATATGTTTATTATGCAATGTAAAGAATTCATTTGTCACAAACAAATGTATTAGAGACTAGAATGTAATTTGCTCCCCATTAATAAATAAAGAATTGGAGCACAACATTAGAAATGTCCAATTTGTAATTATTAGCTCCCTAATCTTAATAATGAATATAAAGCTATGGAAAGCAAGTTGGAATGGCTCCACACTCTCCATAGAATCATGTCTCCTTTAAGACTTGAATCATACCATTGCAAAATCAAAATCCCTCATACTTGTTTCACTTCTAAAGTATAATGTTCAAATTACGACAATTGTCATGTTCCTTGCATTTTAAATATAAATAAGTTTATCTTTAACTGAAAAACACACCTTCAACTTTTCTCTCTCTTCTTCTTAATTAATGATGAGAAGCATTCTATAATGACAACAAAGGGTAGAGTGTAATAACATGAATGTGTTAACAAAAACTCTTATCTTTTACTTCAATTGTTACTTGTTTTTATGTCAAAACATTAGTATTTAATAATAAACATAATATTTCCAAAATAAACAACACATAAAATTTATCTTTATTTATATAGTTAATAAAATAGTTCCAAAATAAGGGTGAGGGTCCTTGTTTGATTGACTAAAGCATCCTGTTGCAGGCAAGAGGTCACAAGGTTCAATTTCCCCTCGTCCTTGTGGTACAAAAGGATGTGTTGCGCCATCATCGATCACATGAAAAAGTTTACCAAACACACACCAGTTTATAGGGAGAGCTACCCAATTCCTACAGTCTAAAAGAAATATAATTCTAAAACAAATTAAAAAAATATTTGAATAAATAAAATGACTTCAAATGATATTTTTTATCAATTTTTACATAGATGTATTTAAGATTTCTAAACTGATGATAGATCCTAAAAATAGAACATAAAATCTATGAAACAAATACATCTAAAAATATTCATAACTACTATTATAAATATATAAAAATATTATCTCTTACTAAAAAGAGAACATGTATACTCAAAATGCTCCAACCTTTAATTCACTTTAGAGTGGTGTGTTAGGTATTCATTTCCCCCATCGAACAAGAGTTGAAAAGAATGAGAATATCCCATCTCCTCCATTATTAAGCTTAGAGAATGCCTAGCGATGCATGTACCTATCCCTCCACATTCATTCCTGTTTGTGAGCAGGAAGCATAAGAGAATGTGGACACGCTGAATGGTCTGTACGCCCACGGTTTGCCCCTCACAACAGTCACATCACACCTTTTTGACAGGCACTCCTCGGTTTCACGCGTCTCAAAATAATTATTTTACTTATTTATTTTTTAACTTACCTGCAGCAATTCTAAACATCTCTCCGCAGACATCGGGTAAAGTAAACCAGTAATTATTAAACTACTCCCAAAGTTACCGCAGTCGAATCTTAGCTGTATCTCGATGATACGTATGTGCAAGATGTACGCACGGGATACTGGAAGTAAATTATTCATTGAAATCTAGTTCACCGTTAGGACATTATAATTGCAAATTAGATTGTCATTAAGTGCTAATGCAGCTGAGGACGCTTTTTATATAGTATATCTTCTCCACTCGTCTTTTCATCTCAGCTTGTGTGTGCGCTTTCTTCTTTCCGGGAAGGAGAAAGAGGGAAAACAAGTACAAAGGAAGGAGAAAGAAGAAGATGATTAGTATTATAATGATGAGCAGGATGATCCCCTAGTAAGATTTGCCTAAAACCCCAGCGTTTTTGTATGTCCGGTGACGATCAAATTTAGAGGAGGTTGAGGGAAAGTGTGGGATTGGACGCCATGGCTGGAAAGAGCAAGTTACTTAACTCGGAGAAATCCAAGAGCATCGAGCTTCAAGGCAAGCGGAAGGTAGATAATGCCTGGCATGACTGTGAGGTTTCGTTGAGGTATGTCACAGGAGCTCTCTTAAGGCTCAATATTTTAACTTTGCTGTCGCAAATCTTGACTTCCTTGATATCTGCTTGTGGTTAGATTATGTTGAATGTAGTGCATCCAGTTTTAAAAGTAACACGAGTTTCATCTCTTGTAAGTACTCTGTGCGTCGTAATAGTGAAATATTTCGGTATTGTGCATATTTTGTGAAATTTAAGAGGCGAGTAGAAAATACTTAAATTTTTATCTCCTATTTGTGAGTGCGCGATTCTGTTCTTTTCTTAATACGTCGATAATATAAATTTCGCCGGAAATAGTAGCTTTTGCTGAAATTTTCCTAAAACATTGCGAAAATATGTAGTATAGTTTTATTTTTGGTACACTGTTTTGACTTTTGCTGATTCTTCGCTGGTTATGCTAGGAGAAGACGGGCTTTATTTTAGATCTTGATGTTTGCGCACTAATTTTTGTTACTAATGAATGCTCTGCCTTTGGTAGTGAGATATTTCAATTGTTTTCTTGTATTTATTTGAGGGATGAATAGAAGAACTGCCGGTGTTATGTCGTTATTTATCAATTCTCACTCATAGGCCACCAAATAAATTTCATTTGTACTACAAGAACGAGTCTTGCTGGAATATAGAGAAAATCAAAGGGATATCATATGGTAATTTCGTTTTATTTTAAAATTTAAAAGACACTTTTTTGTATGATCAAAGCTGGGAGGCCACAACAGGGGGACCTCATCCCCGTTCCTTAAGGAAATTGAACTCAAACACCATAGGTGTCCAATCATTGACAACTTGCCATTACACCGACCGTGCACATGTCTAAAACAGACACAGTCCCTCTTGTACACGTCTGCTACCTTATTTACTGGATATAGGTTTTGATTACGATCTAATGTCGAGTGGTTAAAATAGCGGCGTCTTCCGTTCGAACAACTTGGCTCCAATCCAGGTTGGGGTTAGAGACCCTGTGTACGTGCAAAGCAGGAGTTTGACCTCCTCTAGTCTTAGGCAGGCCCGGGTAAACAAAGAGCCCATCCAACTGAGTCTGCTATATCTCTGTATAAGCGAAGTCTTAGGCAGGCCCGGGTAAACAAAGAGCCCATCCAACTGAGTCTGCTAAATCTCTGTATAAGCAAAGTCTAGTTATCGCTTAAAATAAGTAGTACATCCTCATCTACAGAAAAATATCTGTGATCTGTAGTTGTGTCTTGCAACGATGAAAATTCTGATATTAAGCTATGGCTTACAACCTTTAAGTTAATACTACTTTTAAGTTCTCAACTACAGATACCAGAATACAGTTATGCATTAAAAAGATTAAAATTTGCTCTCCACTAAAGAAAAATGTAACATGAAATTGTTAGTCAGTACTATGAAGTTCACTTTCCAATAAATAAAACTGAATCATTTTAAGTTCAGTACTATGAAGTTCACTTTCCAATAAATAAAACTGAAACATTTTAAGTCTTAGTTGGAAATATTAAACAAATCGTGCAATTGGATTTTTCAATATAGAAACTGGAATGCAGCTATGGTTTCAGGCTTCAATGCTAGGACATCTTGATTTGTGGCTCTGGCCTCAGTGCTAAATGCTGACATAAGCTATTTACAACAACAAATTTAAAGAAAGGAAGAGTCAAAGAATACAGTTTTAAAGTTTTGTTTGAACCAGGATTTCCCTTAAATGACAATATACGCATGTTGGGTATGAGTTAGAAAGCAGACAGTAGTCATACAAAACTGTTCAGAAAATCTCAAAGAGATGCAGATTCGTTTTATAATAATGTTGCGTTTACAGTGCAACTGAGCTACATTAGAAGTTACATCAAATAAGAATTTTGTTTAATTATTAATATGATGCAGCCTTTTGCAATTGTTAAGTTGTATATCAAGTAGGAACTTGGTAAATGGATTTGTTTGAAGCCTAATTCATCATGATTTTCTTTTTATCATGTACGCCATAAGGATGTTTTTGCTCGTTATGCTTATAAAATATCACCAAAATAGAATCATGGACGATCGTGTAACAAGCTATTGTCAATGTCAAGACTCAAAACAGGTTAACATATTTTATCCAGAACCTTAAGAAGAGTTTGATCGTGAATATGTTTTGATCTGTATCTGTCTTTTTGTAAATTGAATTTGGTACTATTATGCGCCAACTTTAAGCCCCATTCAGATGAGCTTTCCTGCATTGCTGACTATGCACTACAGAAAGCCAATGTGAGATCTCTACCTTAAAATGAGCCTTATTTAAGATTCTTTACAATCTATAACTACCAAGAATATCAAAGTTTTCCTTTTTCAGTTCAAACAGGATAAGAAAACCAGTGAGCAAGTATCCTGTAACTAACATACGCATAAAGCATGCAAATATTCCACTTACAAACAATAAATTCATGGCATTACCTCATGATGCTAATTCTCAAATTTGGAGCAACTTTGTCTATTTAGGCTGTTTCATACTTTTCTGCTGCTTAATTTTCATTTTTGAGAACAACCTTGGGTTGGAAGGACAATAAGTTTCTTTTATATCTTGTAAGTTGTAGGTAATTTGTACCAGCGGTATGAAGATATTGAGTACTATTAACAACAGTGCCAATAAACCATTCAACTTTTGACCATGTAACTACATATTTATATATTGACTAAGGAGATGCAAGTGCTGGCTTGGTGTTGCATCTGCCTTGTTTTCATATTCACTCTTTCTCTTTAATGTCTTTTACATGTTATAGGAGTAATATTAAGAATGAGTCATGCTCCCCTAGTGTTTGCTGAGACACAGTTTCGTTTAGTTATCTCCTTGATAACTGGTGCTTGGATAAATAAGCCAGTTAATTCGTCATATTAGAACCACCAGTCTTTATGCTTAACTTCTCATTATTCAAAATAGTAATTTTATTTATATATTAATGTCCAAAAGTGGCCAAGAATGATTGATGGGACTGATTGAAAGTACACTGACAAATTACATAAAGGAAGTGCCTAGTGTATCTCCAGAACGGTAAAACAAGAATAAAATGTGGGGGAAAACTTAAAAGGTATACGAGCATAAAGGCAAATAGGCAATCTCCTGATATTTTGGTGCAGCTGAGATGTACACAGTATGGATGATCTCATGTCTGTAGACTACTGAAGTGTATGGTGCTTAATTGATCCTGCAAAGTAAGAACACAAGTTAAACATTTGTTTAAGTTACAAGACATCTTCTGATGCACCTTCTTGGATACTATACACGTCAAAATTCTTATCCACCAATTCCTCCAGATTGAGCTGACATGTCCATTTATAGATTGCTCTTTCTATTCTAATTTTTGGAGTTACTAGAATTCTAGCAGTGCATGTCTTCTTAATTTTTCTGGTTTCGTAGCAATGTATAGCCCCTCAAATGTGGTGAGGTACAATTTCGTTTTCTCAAAACTTATGGTCTTATTTTACATAACATTTGCTTCCAGTCCCCTTTGCCCCTACCGTGCCTCCCTCTCCTGACGAAGACTTATTTTTAACTACCTAGATTGATGCATATAGTCGAGTTTTTATTGATTCAAGATGGCACCTCTTAACTTTGTTGTGCACATTCATATAACATGCTTTTTGATTCTCCATGTAACACACGCCACTTTAGCATTGAAGCTAGATTTGGCACTTACTTGTGCCATCAACTGGTAGTCGCTTCCATCTTTGAACGCTTGTGGCTGGATATGCTTTTGCGCAAGAAACTATTTATTGTTATTGTCTTCTGTATACACCATGATTATATTTTTTTAACTCATTCTATTGATTCGAGTTTTAATGGAAAGCATATGTTTTTAGTTTAACTAAAACATTATATGAAAGTTCACTACCACAGAAAACAGTAGCAAACAATTATGACAGCATAAAAACTTTTACGGTGCTTATGCTTTGCATAAACCTTCACAGAATTATAATTTCTACTAATTTATTATTCAGTATTTAACTAATGCTAAGGTACATTTATGAGAATGATGAACAACATCAATTGACTATATCTAGAAAAAATCACATTGTGGGTGGAGACAAAAATTTGAATCTTTATAAAAAATTAATAAGATCGTATGAAACAGTTTAAACTAGTACTTTCAAAGAATCCTTGAACAAAATCTCTATGCAAAACTAAGAAAGAATTTCTTCTTTCAAAAAGAGATAAACTGTTTAGAACATATAGTATCACACAGAAGTAAAGCAGTAAAACTTATAAAGATTGAGGTTATTCAACATTGGAGAACACCAACATGTGAAAGAGTAGTTAGATGCTTCTTGGTACCTACATGATTATATGGAAGATTTATACATTTATACTCAGAACTAGCAATGTTTTTGATAGAAATGTTGAAGAGTGGGTCAGATTGGAAGAAGACAGATGAAATTGTCCAAAATTTAAGTAACTTCTTAATTGAAGTTCCCATCCTTGCTTAATGGGCCTTTTCAAACCATCTGCAGTAATTAAAGAAGCCAGTGAAAATGCAATACTAATAATCATAATTAAAGAGGCAATGCAACACTGCAGAACAAATCTCAAAATTTCAACACAATATCAGTCGTTCACAGGATAGAAAAGTAGTTGTTTATTAAATGAGAATCATACGTGATTCCAAAGGCAGAGAATCAATGTCAAACCAAGTACATTTAGTGATAATCAATATATAACAACTTGCACATTGCCTTAAAGACCCAATAAGAATGTTTATAGACCATAAAATTCCAGTAATTTTTCCCCAAAAGAAAGGCCTCCAATGGTCGATCATATAGATGTGACTAATTTTACAACCCTAAACTTAGACATGAACCAATAAAAGAAAACTGCTTAGTAGCTGACTTATTGTCATGTATATGCTCAACCTTAGCATAAAGGAAATCTAAAGGAGATAAGAAGAAAACCAAACAACGAGATTTGTCAATATTGTCAAATAAAATGATGCAAGAATTGACTGTGGTCGAAAAGCAACACTTGCCACCAGGGTGCCAAGCAATGGACCACTTAAATATTAAGTTATATAATAATCATTTTCAAGCCACGTGCAATAATGAACCTGTAATGCTCCATGGCTATAAAATTATAAATGTATGGGAAAAATATGAAAAAGGACATTGATAATCACTTAAAAGCACGCATGGAAAATTCAAAGTGTGTAAAGTATTAACAAATGCTTCACGCATTCAAAAACAGAAACATGTCTTACATTACTCTAGAGAACAAATGAATAAAGTGAGACGAGCATTATGATACAAGGAAAATCTCTCCCTCCACAAGCAAGAAAATAGAGCACTTGTACTACAAACCCGATGGGAAATTAATTTACATTGTTCCCAAAACCCCTAGTTACCAAATTCAGATTCTTTAAACCAAGTCCAGCTGGATCTGGATTTTTTGAATCTGCTGGAGTTGTCTGTTTGGCTGGACTTTTCAATTTCTATAGAAATTTTACCATTTAAAAAAAAGATTCTGTATTTCTGAAGTATTTTGATCTTTCAAACAAATTGAATTTTCTGAACAAGGTAACTATGGCAAAGCCAATCAAGCTTACCTTGCACAGTCAAAGCCAACACTCATCTAAAATTTAGTTTTGCAGAAAAAAAATCTACTGAAGAAGCTTAACTAAAGCTTTTTAGAAAGAAATTGTATGCCCCTATCAATAAATTTTTTCTATCTGAACACTGGATTGGAACAAGAAGACATCTACCTGAGCATTATCTTTTCAAAAAGAAATCATACACCCCTATTAATATTAGACAGTAAATGGGGCCAATCTAAATTGATATTTTGTGACCAATCTACTCAAGAAATCTAAACAAAACAACTAGTTGAAGGCAATGGTCAAAATCTTACCCAACAAAACAGGATTCGATGCATGTTGAATGACACAAAACAATGTACATAATAACTATTTAAAATTTTAATGTTATCAAGCAAAGTAGCCTTCAGAAATTTATCATCTAACATTTTTTGTCATTTAATTAAACTTCATTACTGAAGATCACTCACAATTAGATGGACAAAGAGGAGCTAACCAAATTATGGAAGGGTATGTTAAGATCACAAATGGTCATGGCAAATATTATGGATTTATGAGACAATAATTATCCTTAATGGAATTTACTTGCATAGTAGCACTATTTACTTGCATTGGGTTCAAGAGTAGCCTTAAAGCCACAAGAATTATTCAGTAATGAATTATATACATAAAGTGAAATTGGCATTCACACATAACCATATAGCTTCACATATAAAGCTCTAAATTGCAATAGAATTGATGATAGATTGATAATTCTCAATTTAAATACAACCCAAGAGTTATAGGTTTCAGCCTTGACTTTGCAACCTTTAGAGTGACTCTTGAAAATTAGCGTCTTAACAATTTCATTACAAAAAACAAAAACATATAGAAATACTAAAGAGGATATATACTGATCAGCCTGCCTGCAAAATAAGCAAATGTATGCTTTGCTTCCTATGCTATCCCCCAGAAAGATATGTCCAGACTCCTGTTTGTGGGTGTAATAATCTTGCTCACGACTAGGGGTATGTTGCTGATTGTTAAAAGATGCCCCCATCTATGTTGTTGAAAAATAAGCAAATGTTGTTTCTTATGCTATCCCCAGAAAGACATATGCAGACTTCTGTTTGTGGGTGTAATAATCTTGCTATGACTAGGGTTATGTCACTGATTGTTAAAAGATGCCCCCATCTTAAGGAACTTTCCCGTAGGCATCTCTTGTTTGGATGTGATTTTGACCCATGCATCTTGTTGCATCATGGTAGATTAGAGCAGGTTCTTGTCATCACTCAACTTCTGCAATATATCCTTTAAGCTCTGCTTTCTGTCTATGAGACTGATTTTCATTTTTTGACTTTTTATTCAGAGTTTCTTACTGCACTAATATCTACATCAACATTTCACTGAATCTCTTGTACTGTTTGGCTCCCATGGAAAATGTCTTAATCTGATGATCAACCAAGAGAATTGATCATCTCCATTTTTAGGAATCTGAAGTTCAGGAATTCTTTGAATAAAGGTTGCTTCAATGTAAGGTAATTTAACCAGTACGTCAGAAAAATCTCGTAATCTACCTTGGGATCCCATAGCTAGCTGACTTCTCAATAAAATCACTTACTAATTGAAATTTTGACCTCCTTCAAGTGTCCAAGAATTCATCAAGGATGAAAATTCGCCTTAGGAATCTTCCAACTCCACACTGAAATCGCTTCCATTAAGATTGATAAAATAACATGAACTCCAATTTGGAGTCTAATTGTGCACTTGAACTTGATTGCTCGTTTCTGATGTTGTCATCTCAATTTCTACTCATAACAATGCCTTCCAATTTTCATGGCAACGGTCATAAATTCCTAACCATGGATAGCTTTCTGTTGTTCCAACCCAATATGGTGTCAGTGTGTTGTAGTACAGTCTCCATGTTTATTTTCACAAAAGTGTTACTCAAAGGTTCACTAGCTACTGTGACTTTGCTGTTGAGTAAAAGGTCAATAGGATTTGTTTGAATTTGGGTTATCATTTTCAAGCAAAAAATGGCTGGTGTTGAAGAAAAATTTCCCACCTCTTTCCAAATATTCCTAGGGAGAATATTTACTCCCAATTCTCCATCTTCAAGGGCATTTGAAAGCACTAACTTGATGTGTTCCTAAATAAATCACAGGAAAGGAATGCAAGAATATATTGAACAATGAACAATATCCATAGATGGAAAGCACTTGCTTGCCCGAGATAGACTACACCTGCAAATCTGAGTGTAACACAAAAGCGCTAACACAATGGTGTCTCTCTTTCTTTTATTCACAAATATGTTTGATAGAAATACAAGATACATCTTTTAGCTAAATGGAAAATAATTTTTTTTATCAACACATGGCTAACTCATAGCTTAACCGTTCGTATACCTCATGTGGACCAGATTTTACTTGAGTATTGACTATGGCTAAGAGATAAGACTACATGCTAAAAGAATAAGCATAATACTATGTTGTTATTAGGTACACAACATAACTTGCCAACCTATCTTAATCTTTGGAGCTGAATTTGTTTCTTACATCAATACATTTAGATTATCCTTGTCTTCTTTTTTACGTGCGATTCATCAATAACTTTATGCATATTGTCATTTTACTATGGTGCTGGGTATTAATTTTAATAATGTGCTTAAAGGATTTTCCTCTTCTGGGTTCACACTTTCATCCATGTATTATTTTTCTACAGTTTGAGCCCTGCCTACACTTAAACTTGAACACATGTAATGGAGGCAGTTGGAATGTTTCTTCTGCACATCCTATTATCATTATACCACTTGGATAACATTCTTCATCCTTTTACAAGTCCATGAGCTTGTCTACCTCATATCTTTTTTGTTGTTGCTTGTGTGACAACAAATAAGTCCTATTCATCTCTCTTGTCCTCAACCTAAACCATGTTGGCTGATTTGATTTAAGGAGTTTCACCCTTTTAGTTGCTGAATCATATTCCATGCACAATTGTTGAGGCTGATCAGATTTGTTGGGACATTCCTTGGCAAAGTTTCCCCACTTATTGCATTTTTGCACTATGTTATTACTCTCTTTCTATCTTTGGGGATTTGGGGCCTTGTTTCTCAGCTGCAAGTACTACTGTTGCTATTGAAACTTTGATTTTGATTATGCTTGTAACTGTCCTTTGTAGGAGTTTGTTCCAACATGTATTGTTGATTCTCTTTGGATTTTGTTTTCAAATTGAATGGACATTCCATGGTGTTACATGTTTTCACACTATGTATCAAAGACCACCTAACCAAACATTCATCCTCTCTATGTCCTCCAATTCAACATTTAAAACCTCAAATTCTAGGTTATCATGGTTGTGATTAGCTTCCTTTTGATAGTTTTTATGGTAACTTAGTAATTCCAAATACATCTTTTTTATCACATTGTTCATTATTTGCCCTTAATATTATTGTTGTACATCCAACACACCTTGTAGGTATAATTATAATTGGATGAGAGCATGACGCTCAAAACTTTTCTTTAAGGAATTTCCAAATCTATTTGCAAAGCATTGTCGTTTCTACTCATCACCTCCTTTTTTTAAGCATACAATCTCATCACCTATTGTTTTATTAAGCATACGATCTAAATCCTTAATGAATTCACTTTTCTCTTGTTTCAAGTTTACAAGCTCATCATTTTTTGTGAACAAACACATGCCACTTTTAAAATTTGTAGAGTATCGATGAAGGCTTTCATAGACATTTGATTAAAAATTCTATTTTTGTGTCTTTCAAGTCATGTCTAGATGACTACACAAATAGTCATTTACTCTAATGACACATTCCATTTCTTGACAAGGGGACCCACTTAGCACACAAGTACCTCTAAAGTGAAAGGGTTGGTTCAGGTTGCCTTTGTTTTATCTTTAGAGGTAGAAACTAAGGAGCATTTATGTTTTGATTAATTAAATGTACAAGGACACTTGTGGTTCTTTATTAACTTTCTTTCACTTCCTTGATTAGAGATGCTTGGTCCTTTTTCTTTGTTAGATCACCACTTTCAGCCATAGGGCAAGCCCCCAAAATTTGATTAATTCCTTTTTTCGATTTGTTGTAGATGTTAGAGGAGTTAAGTGCCCTTTTGATATTGTTGACTTATGTTCAAAGGGGGGTAGATAAACGAGACATTGCTCATCCTTGTGAAATACTACCATTAGGGCTTCCCAACACTTCAACTTTCATTCTAAGGGTTTGTGGTTATACCTCCTCTCACTGTTGAGTATCTTCCAACACTCCTCATTCATAGGGCAAGTATTAGGGTCAAAATCATATTCCTAGTTTCTTCTTTGCCATTAATAGTTCATTGGCCTTAGTTATTAGGAGAGTTCTAAGGGTAATTGCCTCCTAAGATTGCCCACCTTGGTGATCTGAAACTTGGGTCAAACATGTCAGACCAATGGGGTCATTTGGAAAACAAATCTCAAGACTCGTGACTAGGCAACTCTTTCTCTCACAAAGTTGATTGTATATGATTCATGGTAGTGTGTAAAGTGGATTGGAAGGTAGTAGGGATGGTTTGGAACATCTTTGTGCCCTTTTTGTTCAAGTTTAAAATATCAAAATGATGTGGATAATGCATTTTGGTGAATTAGCCCGCTTCTAGTAGTTACTATATGTGCCAAAGGCCACGATGATTGACTAGTTGTTGTGATGAATAGTCACAATCTACAGTGGTGAATACACATTTAAGAAAACTTTTTGATGTGACCAATAAGTAAAATTTTAAGAGTTTTTTCATTTGAATAAATCCATTTCACATTCTTTTCACCTTCTTTGTGCCATGGAAGGGTGGATGCACACTATAATTGTTGTACTTTCAAAAACTTTTTGATGTTGATTTCATGTTTGCAAGTGGAAGAGAAGGGTTGCCAAACTTTCAAGGTGGGAGAATAGGTGTTAAGAAGCTAAAAATTGTTGTCAAAGCTTTAACAAGCTTTAATGGTGATGTAACACTTGTGTTTGAGATAGTGATTTGGATGCTTTTGCATACTCTTTTTGGATTTTTTCACTCGAATTGGGTTTTCTCTAGGAAAACTTGTTGTCGTATGTATTATCCTAATGTGTGATCTCTATTTTTGCTTTTTCCATGTTATAAGTTGCTAAACATGTTAGTACCATTTTTAAAAGCATATTAAGTGGATAATAGAGTGTTTGAAGGTTACAATGCTGAGTTAGCATAGAAATCCATTGTTGGTAAGCACTTGGGGCATAACCTTAGTGTTTGTGAATCAAGTGGTACTAAAGTTGTATCACATTATGAAATTAGAGTTGTGAATGTGGGATGCCTTACACTAGGTCTAGTGGAAGTGGAAATGGAAATCTTTCTCCATATGAACTTGAGATTGACACAAAAGAGTGGGCAAGAGGTACTAGAGCAATGGTTGGAGACGAGGAAGATGGTGAGGCCCATGTCAAGTGGTTGGAGGATGATGTTGCTAGAACTACCAATTTGGTTGGCAAGATAGATATGTTGGAGAGCATTATGCTTGCACTAATTGAGAAACTCGGTATGGCAAGGTTCCATGAGGAACAAAAGAGAACAAAATAAGTCGAAAAACAAATACGGGGAGTCATCTAGAGGGAGTTTCTTCAAGGCTGAAGTGAAGATAAATATAGCACTCTATGATAGAGAGATAAACTTGATTAATGGATCTCCCAAATGGAAATCTTTGTAAACTCATTGTCTCACCAACAAATCTCATTTGCTAGTCTCAAACAAGTTGGTCATACATTGACATGGTATGAGAGCTACACGTTGTCCTCAAAATGTAGGGAAGTACCTTCAATATCTTGTCAAGAAGAATTAAAAGGGTTGCTCAAGGAGCAATTCTATTGTATTTAATATAAGGAGGAATGTGTGATGCAATGGAACTATTTCTAGCAAAGGCAAGGCCAAAACTGTACATGAATACATGATTGAGTTTTTGAAATGAACTATTATATTGGGGAAGGGTGTCATGTACAAAGAGTTGTTGATGAAGTATATAGGTAGTTTAATAAGGCACCTTTAGATATTTGTTCTAATGACGAAACCCTAAGATATTGATGAAGCATGTACCCAAGCACACTATCTAGAGTTTGACAAGAAAAAGTCCTCTTCATTCAAGCAAAAGAACAAGGAGAAAGGACAATGACAAGAAGGGAAAAACAAAGACAAAGTGCTACACTCCAAAAGAAGGACAAGAACAAATTTCATTGTTCACTTATGTACAAGGATAGTCATTTGAATTAGAGGTGTTGAAAACTATACTCAAAGTTAGCACCTCTATGGAGGAAGAAGAAGGATACAAACACTACCTTTGTGAACAAAGGCAAATAAATTAGTAGGGATTCCGATTTAGATGGCAAGATGTTTTGCGTGGTACAAAGCCAAAGAAGAAGAGGAGCACACAAAGTTGTTTCATAACAAAATTTGGATAGGGGACAAGAAGGTGTATTCATTATTTAATTTATTCGATATTTGGTCTCAAATGAATTTTATTTCCCAAAAATCGGTAGGTGAGTTGGTTGGGGTTGCATATTGTGGATCATCCTTAGCTCCATTCACTTGGTTGGTCAAGCAAGGAGTGGATATATTTGTCAAAAAGCAATATAAGTTGTCATTTTGCATAGGGTCTATTTATGAGGATAAAGTTTTGGTTCATGTCATTCCTTTTGATGTGTGTGGGGTGATCTTTGGAAGTTCGTATTTGTACATAAGTGATGCAATCTACTTTCATAGGTCTAATCAATATTGTTAAGATATTCGATGTATTAACAAAGGAGACGAAGGCTCCTTAAATATAAAATTACAAGACGATGTTTCTAAATGAAACAATCGTTAACTAAAGACAAATTCAGAAACTATCTAACCTAACTAAGATGACTTATATTATTTAATATATTTAATACCCTCCCTTAATGGTCATCGTACAAACTACCCACAAAAACAAAGAACGTTCTACCACAAAAGACAAGAGCTTGCCACTGACTCTGCCACTTGAGATGAGTCTGCCACCACCCCTCCCAGAGATTGGAGAACTTCTGGAAATAACCAAAGATCATCACAAAACGTCCAACCTGATGTTGGGTAACAAAGTTCCACAACTGCCAGAGACACCGAAAAAACAATTGCCACGATTTTTAGGAAAAATCGGCAAACCCTCCAAACTTTTGCAGATGAGCACGCCGCTCCAAAACAAACTGCAAGAAACCACGATTTTTAAGGACAAAATCTCAAAACCCTGAAACTGAAGTTTACAAAGCATCGTTTTTTTGGAAAAAACGGTAAAACCCTTCCAGAAACTAGAGAGCCCTTAGCCCTCCCAAACTGTGGAGCAAACCCTTAATTTTTGAGGAGAAAATTATAAACCCTCCCATGATTTTTCAGGCAAAAAAATAAAAAAACCCGCAATTATTTTTTTTAAAGGACAAAATTATAAACCCAAGCACAAAACGATTTTTTTCCTTTTTAAGGAACAAAATCGCACAAAAACCCAAATATAATAAATTTTTAAGGTTGGGGTGGGGGCCCTAGCTCGGTTGGCTAAATCTTTCCTGTTGCAGGAGGTTGGTCATGAGGTCTAGTCTCCCCCACCCTCGTGGTACTGGAGGGCGTGTCGCGCCAGCTTCGCCGGTCACATTAAAAAGTTTACCAGGTGCACTGCAGTTTATAGGGGGTCGTGCTACTCGATTCTTGCAGTCTAATAAAAAAAATAAAAAAAACAATTTTTTAAGGTCTAAAAATTATAAAACCCACGAAAATATTTTTTATGGAAAAAATTATTAGAACTCGCAAAATATCGAGGCACGGAAAATGATGCACCCAATTTTTTTTGAGACCAACCCAGTTGAGCTCTCAAAAAACCCACAAGGAATCTGCAATCAAAATTTTTTTGACTTGAAATAGAGGGTCAAAAACCCTAGATGAATTTTTTGGAACCCTAGGCAGCCATGAATGTCTGAATTTTTTTGCAGAAAATGTCTAAAAATCCACGGCCAAAATGGAGATAAAAAACGCGAGCAAAAGGAGATCAAAACGTGACACAAAATCCCTGAAAAACGTGTTAAAGAAGAAACAAGAAAACGCGATCAGAAATTGCGCGGCCAGGAGCAAAAACATGTCCACAAAATTGAGAAAATCGCATTTGTAAAAATGCAGAAAATAGCGACCACAAGAGCATAAAAATGCGGCCATGAAATACCTTTAAAAAAATGCGGCCAAAGATCTCTGCAAAACATGACTAGAAGTGGACGACCAGAGAGCACAAAGAAGCGCCTTAAAACACACGACCTCCTGCAAAAAAAAATGCAACCTTGAACAAACATGCGCCTAGAAAAAATTCAAACACAAAGTCGCGTGGATCTAGAAAGAGGGCAGGCACGAACAAGAACCACGGAAATTTTCGAATTATAGCTAAAAACCCATGAAATCTTTTCTTCAACAAAAAACTTCTCCAAAAAAAAAAAAAAAAACTTCGAAAATATTCTAGAAATGATTTCCATAAAGAGGCTACAAATTTTTCTATTAAAATATTCGCCAAATTTTGAAAAACCCCATTGGCTCTAATACCATGTTAAGATATTCGATGTATTAACAAAGGAGACGAAGGCTCCTTAAATAGAAAATTACAAGATGATGTTTCTAAATGAAACAATCGTTAACTAAAGACAAATTTAGAAACTATTAGAAACTATCTAACCTAACTAAGATGACCATTATATTATTTAATATATTTAATAAATATAGGCTTGTGCTGAATGGGGTTACAAATACTTTGAAAGCTTCAGGAAACAAGGTCAAAATCACCATGATAAGTACAACTCAAGCCAAGTAGTTGATTAATGCCAGTGGGAAATTTGTTCTTTTGTTGTTAAGAGGAAAAGGGGAACATTAGGGGGCTGAAGTACAAAGGTTACATGGGCAACACACTCACCAGGAGCATTGAGAAATAGGCGAGTTAGTGAATAAATTTTCAAATCTGTTCTTGGAGCTTAGACGACTAACTCCAAAGCGATTGAGCATGAAATTCAACTTTTATTGGATTGTCCTTTGCCCAATATTGGGCTATATTGTCAAAGCATGATAGAGGCTAGTGAAGTCAAATACTAGTTGAGGAATTTTTTGGAACAAAGGGGTGTTAAGGCCCAATGCATTCTCTTGTAGTTCTTTGATAGTGATTGTGCTTAAAAATAATGGGACTTGGCACATGTGTGTGGATTATAGGGGTTTTAATAAAATTAATATAGAAAATAGGTACTTGCTTGCCTTGTATAGATGATTTGCTAGATTAGCACTAGCATGTTAAATTCTTCACCAAATTTGACCTGAAATAAGAATATCATCAAGTTTGAATAAAAGAGAAAGATGTATGGAAGATGACTTTAAAGACAAATCAAGGCCTCTTCTAGTGGATGGTGATATTGTTTGGATTTTGCAATGCTCTAGCCAACTTCATGTGCTTAATGAATGAGTTATTGAGGTCTTCAATAGATTCATGTGTCATTGTGTACTGAGATGATATCTTGGTGTTTAGTAGAATTTATGAAGAACATGTCTCTCATCTTGAACAAGTTTGAAATCCTTAAAGAGAACAAGATTTTATTGAATGTGAAAAGGTGAGTTTGCAAAGACATTGTTAATGTATCTTTGCCATGTTGTTGGTAATGGATAGGTTAGAATATACCCCTCTAAAGTTGAAGCAATTATGAATTGGCCAAAGCCAACACTATTTCTGTAACAAGGAGTTTTATGGGAGCTGATCAATACCTTTGAGAATTTGTGAAAATGCATATTTTATGTGGCTACTCCATTGTATGCAATCATGGAGAGTGGTAAGAGATTTCAATGGGGAAGTAAATAACAAGAAGCTTTTGATGATCTTAAGCTTTGATCCTAGCACAACTCCAGGCCAAGCACTCCCAAATCTTGAACTACCATTTGAAGTAGAAATCAATATAAGTGACTATGCTATGGGTGAGGTGTTGCTCAAGGAGGTAGGCCGATTTGTTATCGTTTTGATTATCGTTTTGAAATGCTCAATGGGGTTGTTGTGAACTATAGCACATATGACAATGAACTCTACACCTTAGTTTCAATAGTGAAGAAATTGAAGCACTATTTCATGGGCAAATAGATGGTTGTACATACTGATCAACAACCTTTGCCATACTTACAAGGGCAAATCTAGTTGTGGCAGTCATTTCATTATAAGTGATTGGGATTCTTGCAACAATTCTCTCTAGTCATCATGCAGAAGTGTGGTGTAAGCAACAAAGTGGCAGATATGCTCTCTAGATTACTGCTGCTTTTTGCAGTAAGCACTCTTGCTATGCTAGAGCCATTTGGTAAGGAGATTTATGTTGAACATTGCATGCATGAGGAAGACTTCAACAAGGTATATCAGTTGACAATGTAAGTTAAGTATAATGATTACGAGACTAAAATTGAATTCTACTTCTTAAAGGGACTCTTTAGGCACACAAAGTTATAAAGTGTTGAAACTTTGTGTGCCTAAAGAAGGAGATTTATGCTCATAAGAGAGGCACATGCATCATGGGTTGTTGGACATTTTGGTGTGACCAAAATTTTTGCAAACCTTTAGTGGTACATGCATTGGCCCTATCTTTGAGTGGATGTTTCCAAGTTAATAAGCTGTTGCCAATCGTGTAGTGTTAGCAACTAGCAAGCACAACAATAGGAAGCTTTGGCTGTACAAACCTTTTTTGTTGCCCAAGAGGCCATGGAAGAGCATCTGCATGGACTATGTATGTGTATAAGCATAGCAATGATTACAGCGTCATTGCTGCCCAAGGGGCCATGGGAGAGCATCTCAATGGACTTTGTGGGTGGGTTGCTGAAGAGAAAGCATGGCAATGATTATATCTTTGTCATTGTGGTTTGATTTTTTAAGATGTGCAATCATATAGCTTGCAAAAAAGATACTAACCATGTATGATGCATTTGAGCTATCCTTTAAGCAATGTGATACATTTTGGAGTCTTTGAAAGTATCATATTAGATAGAGATGCAAGGTTTCTAAGCAAGTTCTGTTGCATATTTTGGAGTAGGATAGATACCAAGTTGAAATGTTCTATGGATTTCCATCCCCAAACGGATGGAGAAACAAAGGTAGTGAGCAAAACATTGATATGGCTGCCTAAAGGGTAAAAATTAGCAATATCCCAAGGGTTGGGAACATTTGGGGTATATACAATAGTCTTATAACAAGGCCATTCACTCTTCAGCAAATATATCTCTGTTTGAGGTTTGTTTTGGCTACTTGCAACCTAGCCCTTTTGATGTTTGATTGGGACAGTCAAGGGAAGGGCTGAAAAAAGGAAATATGGAGGTGGAAAAGGCTAATCAGTTTGTTGACAAGGTTAGACGAATACATCTCCACGTACAAGAAAGATGTTGCCACAAGCACCATAGAGTAGAGCACAATTTTTCGTGTTGCTGAGAGAGTATGGGTATACTTAGGTAAAGAGAGGCTTCAAGGGACTTTAGTGAAGCTCAAACCTTTGAAATCATAGAACATGTAGGTCATAATGTTTTCATATTAGATTTGCCTGACTACATGATAATCTTCACAAATCATCAATGTTGATAAGTTGAGGTTGTTTAAGCCTTTGTTGTTAAGACATTATTCCAATGATGCATGGTGGAAACACTAGTTGCATAAAATAATATTCCATTAACTGCATAATAATGACCAGGAATCAGAACATGGCTAAAGGAGCAGGGAAATTCTTCTCTCTTATAGCTTCTTATTGTTCTAGATAAAAACATGTTTATTCTGAAGGAATATCATATTTATTATCATTCATCTTTTATTAGGTTCTACACAACTTGCTAGAGAGATGGGTTTCCCTAGATGCCATTGTACTTGGTAACAAGATAATTGGACTATATTTATATACCCCTAGATCCATTTCAGTTATCAATTTGTGCTGCGATCTGATTCAGGATTGATGCACTTCTAGATGGTTGTTTTCAGCATAGTAGAGCATATTTGAGGTTTTATGGGTGAGTAATCCAACAAGAAAATTCCAAAAATTCCAATTCTGATTTTGACCAGCCAAATCATATAAGTTCAGGCAACCTTTGTCAGACCCATCCCATTGTTATGCTTTTTATTAAACATCTAAGTTGTATAGACTTAGAGCATAATGCTGCTTTGCATATTTGAGTTTTGTAAGATGCCAAGTTCGAATACACAGAAAAATGCTAACTGGGAAATACAGTACTGTAGATTGAAATGATGAAATTCTGATCAAATTATTACTGAATTTGAAAACAAAGATTTTATTATAAGCTCCGGTTCTTCAAATTAAAGAATTAGGCCATAACTAGTGCATAATGACATTAAGATAGACAAACCAGAGTGTAATGCAATTTCAGGACCAATTCCAACTATTACTGATATTCATATAGAATTGCATAGACGATGCACCAGGCAGATATTACAAATCGAAATTGCCACAAAGCACTAAACTTGAATCCCAGATTGATGTAACTATTCCACTCGGTCGGGAATACTAGGAATTGATCACGGCTTGATTCTTAGGTGGACTCGTCTCTCAATCCCTGAAGGTCGTGGACCAGGATATATGAACTGATCAACGGAAATATATGAAGTGCGTCGCCCGACTCTGCTATAATGGCGTTGAATGCTCAACTCAATGCTTGGAATGTTGGGGTAAATCCCGTGATGGCTTTGGAGATTCGATGACTTGAAAGGTGAAGCCAGATGTAGTGATGATGATCAATGTAGAACTGGGACGGTGTCCTCACTCCTGAATGTGCTTTGGTCAATATCGAACTTTGGGTATTGTGGCGAATGATGATCGTGTCCCAATGTCTATTGCAGCTGATCTGCGTAGGTTGCGGATATGTGCGAGCCTTCTTATCCACATTGAGAGATGATCGACACAAGCAAAGACCTCGACTATCTTCCTTCAGATTACGCCTGTAGGATGGAAGAACGACTTGAGAAAAGATGAATAGAATGAAAGCAAAATACACGAACTCACAGGCTTGAGATTATGTCCAGACCTGAGCGCAATTTGGTGAGCGACTACGTCCTCCCAGATTGCATGGATGCCAGCACAAATCCAAATTCGTGATGATTCCAACAAGGTGGCGAACTGGTATAAATACTAAATCAAGAAGCCTTCCAAAAGGGTCGGCCCAACAAAGGTAAATCAAATGTTTACTCCTATGCGACAATTCAAATGAATCGGCCAGACAAAAGAATTAAATATTATTTATTAAGAATTTAAATTATTATTTATTATTTTATTATTATTGATGGTAGTGTTTAAAAACACTTTTTTAAAAATCATTTCCCTCCAAAATCAATTCAAATTGTTCAGGACATGACAAGTTCTAACCACCCAGTTGAGGTCTATTATTATTCAACATAGTTTAGGCCTACCAACTCAGACAAGGTCTCATTATGCAACCAAATTTGAGATATATTTGAAACTCAAATTAAGATCTACCATTGTTCAACCCTGTTGAGGTTAGGTATTGTGACAATGTGATGTATTTGAAACTTAATTAAGGTCAATCATTGTTCAAAATTGTTGAGGCCTATCTAGATTCTATACAATTGAATCCTCTCATTTTTCAACCTTGTTGAGGTCTATCTATCCCATTTAAATCTATCATACTCAGCTTGGCTAAGGTCTCTGTACTCAACAAAGGTCTTTTACTCAAATTGAGCTCCATCCATCATGTTTGTAGTGTATGATTTATAAATCTCACTACTAATTTTATAGGGAAGAATGGTTAGAGGTGACGTATAATACTCGTAGGTATTTCTTGGTCTTATTCACTAATATATGTTCCTTGTGATTTGTGTTTTTGTTTTGGGTATGATGCATGCGAGGGAGGATGATTGGTAACATATTATAAGCTATTATCTTATTTGACCTTGGCAATTTTTTTGAGAGAGATGTCATCATTATCTCTTTGGCCAGTTCCAATGTCTTCATAAATATCCCCAATAAATTCTTTATTAGCTTCAAGATAAAAAAGTTCACAATAATCTTTACGCAAGAAAGACAATTTAACCCACATAGAGATGAAATTCACAATAATTTGAAGGCAAAGTCAAATTTACTTTCATAAAGATAAATTGGGGTTCTTCAACCAAGGTCAAAGGACATAGTTTAGATGTAAAACAAAACTAATAGTGAAATATGATACATTGTCATTTATCATTTCTCAATTGTTAAAGTTTGAAAGAATGATACCAATATTGCACCAATCATAATGTTTTGATCATCCAAGAAATAATCTCATGAAAAATAATCCAAGCCCATTGGCCCTTAGGGTTCGAAAGAGAACCAACGAACTTAGCAATAATGTTGAGAGAATATTTCTACATCAATGGTATCCAATTTGTCCATCCTTTGAAAGAATCTCTTAAACAACTATGAATTTGTAATCCCTTCCAAAACATGCTTCCATCTTTGGAAAAAGTTTTGAGAAAAGCTCTCAAAGATGTTTTATGGTCTGTTAAGTCCCCAATTTGTATTCTCTTTGAAAACATGCTGCCCATTTTTGGAAAAAGTCTTGCGGAAGGCACTCAAATGCCTTGTTTAAATTCATGTGCCACAAAGTCCCTAATTTATATTACCTTTTGAAACATGCTTCCATCTTTGGGAAAAGTCTTGAGAAAGACACTAAAACAGCTTGTTGAAACTTGTGTTCCAATAAGTCCCTTTTTTGGTGGATGCAGAAGCGAAGAGGGGGAGTGAGGGTGACAGTGGCAGCAAAGAAGAAATGCTGAAATGCCAAAAGTGGAGGGGAAGAAGTACTCCAAGCTCCTAGTAATAATGTTTGAATATAAAAGCAGCAACAATGATGGAGGAATGAGGGGTGGGCATGATTCCCTGGGAAACATAGGTTTAGAATCTTTAGATTGCTTAGATTTTAAATCTGCCAGCTTTTTCTCAACAGAAACTCAAGATTTCCTCAAATAAAGGCACATTTTATCCCTATGGGGCAATTATTGCTTTCTAGCTCACAAATTTCTTTTGCAATCAATACCAACATCTCCTCTTCCATATAAAAAGGGGATTTTAACATATCTAATAGCTAATTCTCCCCGCTTAATATAACTTTGCCTCACTTATGACTTTCTACACTTATAAATTTTATCATTGCAACAACTTTTCTTGATTTTTGAATTGTTATTTCTAATGCAAGTTTTAATTGAAAAATGCAAAGATTTCATTTTTTATAGGCACACTTTGCACCACCTAGGCGCTAAGGCGCCAAGGATAGGCTTTACATGGTTCTAGTGTTGTAAGTGATTGAGTCTACAAAGTGAGCCTATTCCTAAGGGGTTATGCATATAAGGAAGGCAGAATGATGATCATTACAAACTCTTTGGAGGCTCAATGCACACATTTTCATTTCAAACAATCAATTTGCAAAAATGACACTCTTCTCCTATACTGCTTACTTTTATTCTTTCAATATTTTATTTTGTCATAAGGCATCTGACAAATACAACCCAGATACGAAACCAGCTGTAAACATCACACAACAAGATGCATCTTTTACTAAGATTAAGGCTAAACATCTTCATATTGATAACACATTTGATTACAAAATGTTTACAAGTTATATACAATAAAAGGAATGCTTTAAATGATTTGAAGAATTGGTATCCTTCAAAAGAGCTTTCTTCACAATTGAGATCCATGTCTCTCAGCTGTTCAAAAATGTCATTTAGGGCTATCAACAAGATAATTAATTGAAACATTTTTGATATTTATAAAATCCTTGAATCCTTCCATCTAGAGTGCAATTTCTATATTCTAATAAGACATTGCTATAAATATTCCTCAATTTCCTCACTTGCTATTAGGCATGCATCTGTCGAGCTACCCTTCATGTGATTAAACAACTTGTGGTTTCTCAATCTCCAATCTAGGTGCATAATAGTGCCTTGTACAAAGTAGAAGACCAATCACAACAATGCCACTCAATCATAGCATTCAACGTGTAAGAAATATTACTTCTAGCTAAAAGATGCATACACGCTATGATACATACATCAATAAATTAACATGAATGCAACCTTATTCATGTTAATTTATTAGTGTATTTATCATAGCCTGTATGCATCTTTTAGCTAGAAGTAATATTTCTTACACGTTGAATGCTATAATTGAGCAAAGAGGTAGTGAATATGCAATCCCTATTGCATAAAGGGAAAAAGTACAGTGTACCTTAATTAGGGACCTACACTTTTTAGTTCCTATGACCCATTGGTAAAGCAGATAGAGATTTTAAAGTCCCTCAATATTTTTGCAAATATGAGACCTTTTTGAATAGAAACAAATTATTTGTGCATAGCTTTAAGAGTTGTGAACGTCACCTAGAGAAGAAATACTCATTGCTCTACAAATTCCTAAGAATACATTAATGTTTACAAACTAAAATAGCCAAAAATCCCCAAAATGAAGGAAATTCAAAAGGTTGTACCAAAAGTGAGAAAAGATTTGGCCACCTAAGAAGTTGTTCTTAATGTTTACAAACTAAAATAGCCAAAAATCCCCAAAATGAAGGAAATTCAAAAGGTTGTACCAAAAGTGAGAAAAGATATGGCCACCTAGGAAGTTGTTCTAGAGAATTTGAAACTACATCCTTTTAACAAATTTTACCTATCAAAGTTTTTCTTGTCACATGCATAATTCATAAAATAGAAGTCTGCTTCATGGGGTATGTTATAAGCAAATATACCAGCTCAATAAGCTCTGTATTATGAGGCCTAGCTGGTTAATAGGAAAGAACAAAATGTGATTTCTTATCCCTTGAAAATTCTAGCCTTTATCCATCTATATGATGAGAGCCATAAACTCAAATTAGTCAAGACCAAAAGGTATAATGCTATCTTTGGCCATAAAAGTGGCTTTATCAAGAGTTGAGGCACTATGCTTCTCTATATAAAACTTGTATCTTTCCTTCAAAGAAGAGAAATAATTAAGTCACATTTGGGTAACAATCATATGCATATTCAACCTATGTAATTGTGAAGGTGTCAACTAAAAAGGGGAACCATTGATATTATGTGTTCATTAAAAATGAGATATGGGTCAAAGATTTCACTATTCTATGGTTTCACAAGTTAATGTGCAACTTAAGCCTTTTATCTTTGTTAGAATTTTCCCCTGAAAGATTGGTTATTATATTGCTCTTGTATAGAGAGGTCAATCATAAAATTGAAATTGAGTAGGAAACCCATTAAGCATGTAGAATGCTATATAAATTTAGATATCAAGAATAAAGTAGAAAAGAAAGCATGAGAGCTTTTAGACAAAGGTTTTGTCCAGTCTCTATTTTCCATAGTTCCACGAAGTTTCTTGATGGGGGGATGTGGGGATGTAGGAACGGGTTTCGGGGACGGGGGGGGAGTCAGGGGGGGACCAAGGAGCCTAAGTTTAGGGATGGTAGGGGGAGAGTGGCAGTGGGGTGGTGGCGGTGGTGGCGGCACTGAAATACATATAGTACTTGAAAAAATAGTTATAAAAAGATGTATTAGAATTACAAATGAAAATTTGGCAAACTAGTTTTAAGCATTTGAATTTTGAAGTGAACATTAACTTGACATCACTCCTCTTCTTGATCTTCTTCTGTCTCCTCCACAACCCTCTTGCTCTTCATTCTCACTCTTTCACCTTACACGTGCAACTTTCACTCTCACACTCACACTATTAGGTTCTTGTTGATTTTTTTTTTTGTGAATTGAAATGAGGATAGGAGGCAGTTTTATAGAGTTTGTGGGGTTTGGGTGGGGCCTATAGGCCATTAGGGTTTGGCCTTGGGCACAATTTTTTTTTTTTTTTTTAAAGATTTGGTTTTTGGTCATTTGATCATAGGAGATGCTTGGGCGTCTTTGAGATGGTCTGGAGACAACCAGGAGTCCCCTAGACGTCTTGAGGACACCATGGCATTCTCAAAGTCCTAGCGGCACCTTGGAGATGACAAGGCTGGTGGTGGGATGGTGGCGTTGCTGGTGGGACGTCCCCCCCAAGTCTTCGAGATGGGACGTCTAGGAAACTTGAGTTTTTTTGGGGGGGGGATGCGTCCTTGTGGAACATTGCTATTTTCTTGTCAATTCTCCAATGGAGTGCATACATTATGGCCCAAGAACCTTCATAAAATTAGATGAGTTGAGCGCATTGTAAAGCCCATTGCAAGAGCTTCCAAGCATATGTAAATGATCTCTTGTTTAATGTGAAATATTTTGTGAACCTATTAAGCTACCTTGTGACACCACTGAAATTCTAAGGTTATGGCAAAAACCTATAGGAAAAATTAAATTAAAGACAACATTGTGAATGATGGCTATACCATCAAAAGATGTTTTCAATTAAATGGCACGTTTATGTTTGCATTAACAATGAAAAATGGTTCCTTTTTAAGCTGTTCTTTAACTTGTTTTAAAACCTAAGCTTGTTGGTTAACCTGAACCTGGTTAACACATGCATAAATGTCCCCACTTAATGTGCATTTTTCCACATGTTTTTGTGTTGGAAAAATTGTGCCCTATTCTTCAAAATTATAGTGACTCAATGCTAAAATATAGATATTATGTTTTTAAAAGGGTTTTACATCTTTAGCATGGGGTATGAAGAGTTCTACAGTAATCAACTCCCAAAGCAAACTTTAAGAATGAGGCAGCAACGCTAGCATACATTTCAATATCAGCATCGAAATTATTAGAGATGACCTGAAGCTCCATTGGGAAGATTTATGCAGGTCTGTTAGGGTCCACTGCTTGATGACTATAAAGCTTAGAAAGGATGGCAGATGTTAGCCTCTTCTTGTGACTATTGTCATTTGTATTTAGAATGAGATTTACAGTTGCAGCTATTACTATATTTGAGTCCAATATTTAAGCATAGACTTACTGGACATCATACCTCACTTCAGTTACCACCATTATGTATCCACATTCTTTACATTAATACAATACCATTATATTTGTTCAGGTTATGTAATTATGTCAATTGTGATTGCATGTTCTCTTTATGCTTAATTGCCCAATGTTCCTCTACATGCAGACATGACAAATACATTGCAGACCCAAGTTGTTATGTCATATTCCTGTCTTTCCTGCCTACTGTTTTTTTACTTTTTCAGTCTTTATGGACCTTATTCATGCTTTCTTTGAGTAACGCTAGTATACTGTGATCTCTTCCAAGAAATTGTGAAGATCCTTAACAGATGCTCTTTATGAAACCACTCAATTAGGAACAATGGTCTATAACTAGAGTGCCATAAACGTTTACCTATCCATTATCAAGTAAAGCCATTTAAAATATTGATTTTCTGGTTGGCTATATGAAATGTACACCTTCAAGACTTTATTCTATAACCAGAGTACCATAAATGTCTACATATCAATTATCAAGTAAAGCCATTTAAATTATTTATTTTCTGGTACACCTTCAAGACTTATTCTATAACCAGAGTACCATAAATGTTTACCTACCAATTATCAAGTAAAACCACTTAAATTATTGAATTTCTGTTCGACTGTATGAAATGGTAATTACACCTTTAAGGCTCTACCGAAACCTCCATGTGCCCGCTAAATTGGAAAGGTGATAGTCATTTCTGAGAGAAACTTAGTAACCCAGTAATTTACATTGTCAGATGGAATCCTTATGCTCAGATTTGGGCAATCCAGTGATAAATCCATGCCAATGTTTACCAATTTTTAGTTGCAACAAACTGGAGTTATTTGTAGCCTCATGTTTCTGCCTGAGTGCTCTC
Source organism: Sequoiadendron giganteum (assembly GCA_007115665.2). Classification (NCBI taxonomy): domain Eukaryota; kingdom Viridiplantae; phylum Streptophyta; class Pinopsida; order Cupressales; family Cupressaceae; genus Sequoiadendron; species Sequoiadendron giganteum. The sequence continues at coordinate 276,328,336 of CM021108.1, read as the reverse complement.
AGCAATAATTATGTTCCCTAACTCAAGTACTCTTAACTTTCTGGCCCTAAAAGTGCACTTGGATTTTGCGGCCAATAGCTTGTTATCGTCCTGACCAAGTCTCCACTAGAAAAAAGAAGCTGGAAGTTGAATATTCAGACTACTAGGAGAGTATTTGCATTTATCAAAATTCCCAGGGTCTCATTTTTATTTTTTATTTTCTGGAAATTATTGTTTTGACTTTTGATTTTCAGATTTCTGGCCCTAAAAGTGCACTTGGATTTTGCGGCCAATAGCTTGTTATGGTCCCGACCAAGCCTCCACTATAAAAAAGAAGCTGGAAGTTGAATATTCAGACTACTAGGAGAGTATTTGCATTTATCAAAATTCCCAGGGGCTCATTTTTATTTTTTATTTTCTGGAAATTATTGTTTTGATTTTTGATTTTCAGATTTCTGCAGGATAGTCTCAGAGATAAAACTTGACAACGAGTACAATCGATTGCACACTTCGATATAGGTTATAACTTGACGAGGAGTCAAAGAGTATGAACCAAAACATTGGCTTATTAAAATAAACAGAGTTAATTCAGAAGATATTATACATAATTAGATTTTGAATCACTGCAGAAATCTGAAAAAATCAACAAGGAATACTAGTTAGAGCAAGAAGGGTTGATGACTAAGTTACCAGTTTAGGTATAAGTTCAGGGTTTAGTTAATGCTGGTACGACAGTTTTTTTTTCAGTATAGGGTACAGCTCTTATATATGTAATTAATTAAAAATATATTAAAATAGCATTAATTTGCAAAATATATATACAAACTGAATTTAAACCACATTTGATGCATCCAAGTTAACACACTTGGGGGTTATTTCACAATTTTCCTTTTCCCTGTGTTTGTAGTCGACCTCTTAATATGATAGGAGGCACAAATGGAATGCACATAAACCAAGTCTTACAAGTAAGACATGTAAGTGGACATCAATTTTAATGCTTGGGGAAACCTCGTCAAACCTTGCCGAAATTTCAGAAAGAAGTAAATAATAAAATATAAAATTGCAATACCAAGTATCATATCTCTACCTAATGCTAAGTCCAACCAAAGCCTTTTTCTTCATGTCTATTAGACAATGGCGCCCTCATAAACTTTCACAACCAAAGTTCTAGAAGCCATTGTTTATTTTTAAAAAAATAAGAAAATGCAAAGCAGAAAAAAAAGACACAAAATTTCTTCCCAATGATACTAAACAACCACAAAGCATTTCCAATGTTTATCCTTTATTCAAGGAAATATGAGATACTAAACTATTTTTTTAAACAATTTTTAAAAGGTCATCAACATAAAGAAAAATAAACAAAAGCTACCATATGGTTATAGCCAGCGAGACTGGTGAAACAAAGAATTATTGACTGCACCTGTTTCTGTGCGGAGAAAGACAACCAAATCTGATGGATTCTCCCGGTAATCTAAAGTCCCCAAACTTTAAAATTCATTTTTTATGAGTTCTACATATTTTTGTGTTTCGCCATGAGTTCTCCTGAAATCGGACAGATAACATATCCACAGGGTACCTGGGACAGCAGGGCTGTGCCTCGGACATCCCAAAACTACTCCTGTTCTCATACCCATCCTGTTTGGTACGGCAATGAGACAAATTCTAGGACATGGTAACTTAGGTTGATGACATTATTAATATTAATTATAGCCTCATTAAACCGTATCATTGCATTATCACAAATTTACTGAAATGTTAATTATTAACATACTCATTTTCCCTTGCCTGGCTGCCATAGCAGTAATGACAACATTTATTACAGTTTTACAGTTGAAAGGGCCATGTTGTGCCCACATAAGCTCAGAAGCTTTAAATGCTTATTTAATTCATATAAATACACACAAGCGAATTAAATGCATGTCAGAAGTTACTCTTAAGCAAGTGCCTTAGGAAGAACTAAATATTTGGAAAAGTAATGTAGTTCTGACACCTTTTTTTAGGCCATCTTGGTGCTGATCTGTCTAAAATCTGGTACTATTTGACCAAAATTTTGCTGATTTTATCAAGACTGATTGGTATTGGTCATTGATCTGCTGACAGGTATAAAATATGACTGTTTCTAGTGTTGTACTTTGTTACCTACCGAGTTAAATGCTGTTTGTTTATTGTATCTGACTTGGTAAAGGAATAGCACAGTTTCTCTAATAGTGTGGAGTGTCGTACTGAGGTTGACTGAATAAATTATGAAGTCATAATTGACTGTCATTACTGCTTGTTCCTGTGTTATAAATGATGAAGCATGTTGTTGACTTGGTTTGAGGTGTCTATAGGTCCTTTTTTGGGGGATATTAAATGATCAATTTCACTTGAAATATCTAAATCATCTCATGAAGAAGTTAATTTGCTAATCCTAGTCGAAATACTCATCCTGTGGGGAATTGGGATGTTTGACCTAATTTAATATGCAAAAGATGTCCTGGGAAAAAGATTGAATGGTGAGGACCTATTCCTGATGCTTAAGCCATCTTTTGGGGATGTCCATGTGTAGATAGTGAGATCCTCAAGGATGTTTGTAGGTGAGTGCCCATGAATTATTCTATGGAGAACTTTTACTAGATTGTCCACTTGAGGACTTATGTAAGTTACCTAGACAGGATAAAATCTGATTTGAGAAGATTAGATAAGTTTATTTATTATTATTATTTTGTTTTAAGGATTATGATATTGGGGTTCTCTAAATGGGCCCCAGCCCTGCAAGTAAACTGTAACATTTACAACATATAAAACGAAGCACCTGCATGAACCACCCTATTAAGGGTGATGCAGGCTACCACTAACAACATAATGCATAAACATAAAAGCTAAGCCAAACATAAACCCACATTACATATCTGCCATCTCATGGCCGGCAGAAGACATTGCAACAAAAACCAAACCATTGAACAGACTGCTACTGGTGCCTAATGAAGCTGAATCAACCCCCAGCGACCCATTCCCATACTTTGTAGTTGTAGAAGACATTTCCAATGTTCATATGCTTTGCTGTATACAAGATTTCCCGATAACACCACCAGTTGCACCATTGCTATCACTGGGCCTGCATTTGCTTCCAATAAATCAAATTTTATGCCATTAATTATCTCCGCTTGTCTGACTGAGTGAACAAGCTTATGATGCTCAAGTAAAGGCATCATGTAGCTGCTTGACGTCTACAACACCCCTTTAGATTGCGACACCACCAAATTTTTAATGACCATACTCAAATCTTGGCAAAAATCTGTAAGGTTATTGACATCTTTCATCAATGCTTGAACCTCATCCTTCAACGCCAATACCTTCACACCATTATTACCTTCATTTTCCAGCCTTGTACCACATGACTGAAGGGTATGCATTTCACCCTTCACCAAAGTTGTTCCTTCCTGCAGATCCACCCCCTCTAGGCATGGTCTAAAAAGAAGCTCCACAAGGTTGTCCCACATCTTAGTTGATCGTACAGCTGCCACTAGCTTTGTCTTGAAATCGTCCAGAATTGAAACATGTGACCCCAACATCCCAGTATCCTCTAACCCATCTCCACCAGAATAGCCTTAAATCGCTTTCAGGTTGACCATACTCAAGCGATTGAAAATCTTCTTGAAACAGTGATTTGAAACATGCCCTTGACAAAGTGGTTCCCTAGAGCCACTCTGACCAGCAATGAAAGCAACTCCAACCACAAGCCACAACACCCACATAGGGGCACCAAAGGAGGAGGCATTGAGGAAGAATGCAATCCATACAATCACAAATGAACCACCAGACAAGTCCCTAAACCTAACAGTGGATTCATTCATTCCTTTTCATATTGATATATTAAACTTACGTGTCATGTCCCCGGCGTGAGATATGACTCTCACCAAATCACCGCCTGAGCAAAGGAGATAAGGGACAGTGATACTTGTTAATATGCAGTGATTCTACTTATTAATATGTAGTGATCCCACAATGAATTAAATAATTAATAATTAATTAAGTTTGCTCAGGCAGCGATTGGGAATAAAATAAATTAAGTTTGAACAAAAGAACATAACCTTTGGAAAGGAGATGTCTATTCCAAAGGGTGCATCATTTCATGAAGGTATAAGTATATATAAAGGAGGTCAAATCATTTGAAAAAGGCATCAAGGAACCAAGCAGAAAAAGAAAGGAGAAATGGAAATCAGAATAAGAAGTATATTAGCAGAAATTTATTTTAAAGATAAATCTGAGTAATAGGTAGAATTATAGACATATATATGTGTGTTCCTACCATTGTGATGTTGTAGAAAATTAACAATTTGTGAATAATATACACGCTTCTCTTTATTATATGTGATATGGGATTCATATAATAATCTATTTCGAATTTAGAGAAATGGATTGCAAATAGGAAGGCCTATCAACCTTCCAAGTACACAAGAGGTGAAGGAAGACTGGCCTTCATGCTCTTATCAAGTATGCCACCCCGAGATGGAATGGAAGGCCGGCCTTCCATGCTTGTGGGCCAAAGGGTGAAATGGAGGACTGGCCTTCCATGCCCTTGGGCTTGATCAAGAAGGACGACCAACTGCCAAGGTGAATTGAGGGATGGAAGGGCGATCCACCTTCCATGCTCTCACAGTACAAGGGCGACCAATCGTGAGATTGGGGTTTGCAAGCATTTCAACGAATTTCTAATAAGATTATTTGGGAATCCACATTAGAAAGGCTATTGCGTTAATTAGATTTTGATGTGGCTAATGTACATGGATATCATGATGTTTACTAACGATAAGTAATATATATATATATATATATATATATATATTATCATGGCTTATGATTTAATGCCAATTTCTAGTGACTAATATTGTGTGCAGATCTAAACCAAGATTTATCTTATAAAGGACAATTAATTGGTAATTTCATTATTCTTAAATATATTGCATCTCTTATTTTAACTAGTGTTGTGGTTTCAGGGAAAAATATAGAGATATCCCAATAGGGGACATTACATTACGGCCACCCACATCCTCGGCATGTGCAAAAGACCAACATCGCTTGACTTCCATCCAACCCAAATAGGCTTTAAGCAACCATAATGGCATGCCTATTGTAATGCTGCTTTTCTCCAAGCATAAAATTGGATATCAACAGATTTATTAGTGTTATTAATTAAGTTTAAAGATTATAAATTATATCTATAAATTAGATGCAAATGCACAAAAATGCTAATTAATCAATTGTATCAAGTTTAAAACTTAAGCACATTAAAAACATCATCAATAATACACAAATTGGCATTCAACAATATAAATATGATTAAAAGAGAAGAAATAACATCTTTAAAGAATTAATTGAATATCGGAGTGAAAAAATGCAAGGGCAGCCCTAGCGATGTTGTCGTTTGCAGACTTGGTGGGTGTGAAGATCTGGTTGCAGGGGAAAGGAAACTCAAATCGCGGAACCTCTACACCAAACCCAAAGGTGCGGCTAAGAGCAAGACACTCGCTGGTGGTTCCAAGGATGGCTCCTGTGCGGTGGGGTTTAAGGGGAGGAAGTGCTATGCACTCCATTTTGGTTCTTTGTTGGAATTTCAAGTTTCGTCAAGCCTTCCTTCTCCCTCCCTTGCCTTTGATCCTATATGCTCGGCTTAGGATGGTTCGTTGGCAGAGGAACCTGCTCATGTTTCTGTTGTGGCTTGCAGAAATAAGAGGAACCCCTTTCATGTTTGCAGTGATTTTTGTTTGGAGTAGGGTTGCAAGGCTAACCCTAGCCCTATTCTTCCTGATCGTGCTCTTGCTCCTCCTCCCTTGGCTCTCGATCCTTTGGTTGCAAATCCTGTGGGTGTGTCGTCGGGTGCAATACCTTTCGTTTTTGTTGAACGATGCAAAAACAGGTCTAATCCTTATATGTATGCACAAATTTTTGCTATGAGCATTCTCTGTCCGTGAACCCTAGCTCAACTCACCCTATGGCTTCTCTTGTCTCGTCTCCATCCTCGAAATCGGATAATGGACCTTTGCTTGGAAGTGCTCGATTCTCTTTTGGGGACTCTGATGTGATTTTCTCGAATGAGCCTGTGGATTTCTGCATTTCCGATGGCTGCATTGCTACAGTTGTGGGGGATTGTGGTATTTGATTTGTGGTTTTGAGGTGCTTGCATAGGCGCCCGTTGGTGGCCTCAGTCCTCGAATGGATTAAAAACTCTTGGGAGTAACTTGACTACCCTTGATGTTGAATCTTTAGACTTTGGTTTTTTCCTGATTACTTTTTGTTCAATGGAGGATTGCAACTTTTTGCTGTAGAATGGGCCTTGGTTTTTTGGGTACTCTGGCCTTTTTATTTCTCCTTGGTCGCCCTTCTTTGATCCGGCCACGATCAAGATTGTTTGTATTCCTATCTAGATTAGGCTTTACAATGTACCCCTGGTGATGTGCAATGTAGATTTGCTTAGCAATATGATCAACTAGGTGGGGTTCTTTGTCAAGCTTGATTTGGACATGGTGGCTTCAGACCACAAATTCTACAAGGTTTGTGCCATGATGGATATCTGTAAACCCCTCTCTCATTCTATTCGGATCCATTCCTCTCATGGTGTTTGGAGTCAGTTCTTAAACTATGGGGGTTTGCCTTTTTGTTGCTTCCGTTGTAATATGTTAGGTCACAAAATTGATGGTTGCTCCCTTCAACGTATGGTTGGGGTGAGGAACGTGAGCTTGAAGAAGTGGGTTAAGAAGGATGGCACTTCGGATACTGAGTTTATTTGGCGGAATCATGGAAGGTTTTTTGAACCCCCTCAGGTTTTTGGGTTGAATTTGGCTTAGCCTATGGTTCCCTCTTCTTCGACGATCGTTGTTGTTCATGATAGTTCACCTGACACCCCTTCTGGGTCAGAGGAGGTGGGTTTTGAATCTAATGGTACCTTCCCTTTCATGGACGACTCGGAAGATCAAATTCATGATTGTTTTGACGACTTTACTTTGGACCCGCCGCGGAAACTTGGGATTTCTCAGACTATCAGTGGCAAATCTAAACTTGATTGTGGGTCAAAACGTAAGGTTGGAAGGAAGTCTGAAGCTGCAAAGCTTCGCATTGAAGGTATGGAAGTGGTAGAGGTTGGCTCCCAACAGACTTTGGAAGCTCTCCTCCTCCGAAATAATCGAAGGGCCTAGCCTTTGTGGTGCCTGTGTTTTTCTTTTTCTTCTTCTCCTTGGCTGTTATTGTATTGAGACTGAAAATTTGTTTTAGTTCTTTGCTCCTTTGTAGGTTTCTTTAGATTTCTTTTTGCAAAGTTTGTGGTTCTCAAAACCTTCTTATCTGCATGGCAGACATTTGTAATTTTTTATTTCATTATAATAAAGGGTGTGGGTCCCTCATCCCATAGCTTACAAATAAAAAAAAAACATCTTTAAAGAATTCAATTAAATCAACTCCATCTCATTTATAATTTAAAAATATCTTGGAATTGAGTTTAATACTTATCTGAATCATAAGTCTTGGAAAAGCCATTCTCACCCTAGGAAGATATTAGTGGTATTGGCTCTTATTATGGCACACTTGGATGACCTGTGTAAAAACACAGTGTGTGTTGACTCGCACAAAAAGGTGTGCTTACTCACACAAAGCCCTAACCAAAACAATTCCAGGTGTACTCTGTCCACTCTGTGTACACCTTCTCCAATGTCCATAGCCACCAAGCCACTTTAGTCTTCCTCAAGTGTTCTCAATGTTCCTTTACAAGTCTCATATAAAATGCTTTATATAAGCCTTAAGGGTTGATTTCTAAATCATCACAACCTTTCACAAAAGTTGCTTTTACTTAATATTTAATAAATATAATTTTTCCTCCCCTTTTAAAAGAGTTTTCATAAATATTCTTCATTAATCTCCATTTTAGCCACAAGATCATTTATCCTTCATTTTTCCATCTCCTTTTTAATGCTTTGATAACTTCCTTTTCACTTTGGGGAAAAAGGTTCATGACACCTATGGCCAAATGGCATGTTTTCTTTCAATCACAGTGGCTGATCATCATTTGTAAGTTTGGCAAGATCTTGCCATTCATTAATGTTCTTACTTTCTACGGCTAAGAAATTAGATAACTTTATTCCTTTGTTCCCCAGAAAATTAGCTACCCCATTTTGCTCCTGATGATAGTGGACCAGCATAGCCTTCTCAAATATACTATTGTAGATTAAAATTTCCTCGAGGATGGCTTGGAGTTTCCAATTAGGGCATAATGCTTGTTCAATACATTTACCACAGCCAGAAATCTCTCTCTACAACTATATTGTGACATTTTAAAGCACATACAATGTTCAATCCTGCAAGAAGTGCCTTCCAAACTGCTTCGTTATTAGTATTATGGCTTAGGTGTCAAGTTTCCCCCAACACAAAATCACCCCTAGAGTCGTGAAGCACATCAACATGCAGTGGACTGGGGTTACCTTGTGCTGCATCATCAAAATTGAATTTACCCCTTTCTAGTGGAGCTTTCCATTTTGCATCTTTTTTACTATTTTTAGGAGAAACTAACCCATTAACAAGGAGACTGAATACGAAATCCCATTGTTGTGCTGTTCATATCTCAAATTTGGACATTTTTCTCACATTCTTAATTATCTTTTCTTTCACAAACCCTTGAATTTTACTTTCAATTTGATCGGAACATCTTTCTATTGAAAGTACCTCATTTCTCAATACTCTATGGTTCTGCACAAGCCAAACCTACCATAAAACACACAATAAAGATGTTTTCCATAGAACTTGTAGCCATGAAGTGCCCTTAGATCAGCAACAAAAATGTTGCCTTAACATTTTCAGAAATGCTCACTACATTCGAAGCTTAGAAAGCAAAACAGATCGTATTCCTGTTGAGAAATTGCAATGCAACAACAAATGATCTACTTTCTCACACATTTTATCATAATAGACACCTAGAAAAGCCATGGATCGATCTCTTAACATGGTTATCAAAGGTTATAACCTTATTACTAGCTTCCAGCCATTCAATCATGTTGTGGGTTTTGGTGCAGAGGCATGCCATATGAGATCTATAGACTAGTCCAACAACTAGGGAACCTGACTGTGTTTGATAAGATGATAATCCAATTTGACTTTATAGTTGACCTATTTATTCCTTGTCCAGCAAAGGGTGTCCACCGTAAACAGCACCGGAGAATGAATGGATGCAAAATGATCTTTTTAAAAAGTTTTTTGATTGTCTAGAACATGCCAGAAATCAAAGTTTTGCCATTTTCACTTCCAAATGCCTTGATCTAGACATTCCTCCCAATAATCCTTCACTTTAGTGCCCCATTCCTGAGATATTTTTCATTGTGATTCATCTAAATCCTGTAAAGTAGCTAGCAAGTCATTACCAGGCCAAGATTCCAACCAGAATTCAGCTTTTTTGCCATTCCCAATGTTACAGAATAATCTGGCTGCAATCATGGTCCTGGATGCCACCATGAAATTCTGAACAGAAAATCCTGTCAAGATCTCATCTTCTCTGAAAAGAGAAATTGGAGAGACATCTCCCATATATTTTAATGTGAGAATATTACTCCAGAACAAGTTAGGCTCCATTAAAAATTTCCAGTTTAATTTTGTACCCAATGCCATATTCTGTAAGAAGAGATCCTTCAGGCCCTCTCCTCCTTGTTTAAGATTGTGTATGCTCTCCCATTTGATTAATGGGAATTTATATTCCGTTCCCAATTGATTAACAGGAATTTACAATCCTTTCCCAATTGATTAACGGGAACTTATGAGTTATGATCCTTTCCCAAGCCTTGCCATAAAAATTTATGACAGAGAAATAATGGAATGGTTCACAGTTTTTGGGATGACAAATTCAGATGGAAGATAAATAGGAATTGCTTGAATAATCACTTTGATTTTTTGCAGCCGGCCAGCTAAGCTTAACCATCTACGACTCTGGGAGCTTGAATTTTTTCAATAATTTCAGACCAAAGTGTGCTGCAAATCCCGCCCATAAACAAAGAGATTCCTAAGTATTTACTTGGCAGGGAATCCACATAAATACCCAATATCTCACACTTTTTTATTTGTCTCAAGACTGGTATTGAATAAGAAAATTTTGGATTTGGATGTATTAATAAAGTGTTATGGAGCTTTAGCATATTCTAACAATATCTCCCAAAAAGGCTCTGCTTCTCTCATTGAGGAAATGTGATGGATGTTTCATCCACAAATTGAATATGACAAATAGGCTTTGCCAGTGGCAAAGAAGAGAATCACTTGATTTGTCGTGAGCTACAAGCTGACTTCAGATTCCTGCCAAGGGCCTCAGCCATCAGGATAAAGAGGTAAGGGGATAGAGGACAGAGAACCAAACCTTTGTTACACAGTTCATCACTGAGTTTATCCATCTACAGCTGAACTCAAAAGCCTCAAGTATTTTCATCAAGAATTCCCATGTAACTCTATCATAGGCTTTAGCAATGTCCAACTGAATTGCCATTCTAGTGTCATCAGCCTTTTTCATCAAGTGCAAAATTTCATGGTATAGAATAATGTAGTCCAGTATTTGTTGTCCTTACACAAAACCAGCTTGATCTTGATATATTTAGCTCTGCATAAAGTGCTTTTTACTTGAGGCCATAGCTTTGGAGAAAATCTTCTTCATTGTATTGTAGAGAGCTATAGGCATGTTTTCAGAAAAAGACATGTTTGAGGTCTTCAGAATTAGCCCCAAATAAGTACCTTTGAAATCCTTTAATATCCAACCTTTTCTAATGGATTTATTCAAAGCATCAATAATCTCCTTACCCATTATATCCAAAAAATATGAAAGAACCCTACTGGCAATCTATTTGGACAAGGCACTCTATCCTTTTTTATAGCCATAACAATGATTTGTACCTCCTTAATGAGATTTGGAATGCAGTTCAATATGAAAGAAGAAGAATCTTGAGCCTCCCCCTCTTCTGACAAAAGGTTAGAGAAAAAATTCACTGCTTGCATCCTAATCTCATCTATTGTGCCTGTTGACCCCACCCTTATATCTTCTAGAGCATCTTAAGAATTTTCGCTTCTGATTTCTCATCTTTTTTCCATTTTGCAGAATGGGCCAATAAGGCCTTTTCAATCTGCTCTTCTACTTTACCCCCTATTTCATCCAAAAGAGGAGGTCGCTTCACCACCATCAAGTTGCAAAGAATTCCCCCTGTTCCTCTCCTAAAACCTCACCTTCATTCTCACTACACAGAAACCTTGGCTGCATTAATTTTAGCCTTCTATCTCTTTCCATTGAAGAGAGTCTAGGAGTAGACTTGCTAAGACTTGAAGATTTCATGAAATAATTCTGCTTGAAGGAATGCCATGTAGGAGGGATGGATCCTCAGAGTAAATCCACCCATGGTTTCAAGCCTTCATAGACTCTTTTCTAACCTCTGAGGTAGATTTGATTTTCCATTGACCATGAGATGGGATTATTGAATTTTTGCACCTACTCGCATTTTGAAGTTTGGCAGTATGACCTACTTGTGACATTTGTAGCATCTGAATGGTATCCTTTCAGAGTCTAAATCTTGCATGAATGATCTTCCCACTGCTTTTATGCATATACTCTTGGGCAATGGGAGATCCATGTTTCTTTTGATCAAAACATGAGCAAACACAGTCTGGGATTTATTTGTTGTTACTTGATCTATTTCCATAACTTCCTCCAGCTCCCCAGTTATGGCCCCTAACTTGTATCACTCCAGTAGTATAGTGGAAGATTGTAAAAATGAACCCAAATACTTTCAAATGAAGTTTGAACTGGAGTACTTGAGAAACAAACCTTCCATTGACTAACCATGATATCCTAGTTCTGGTATGACCACACATGCTTTGCCAATATCAAATTTTGATGCTCATTCAAAGGAAGAAGAATTGTAAAGTGGCCTATTGGTAGATCAAATTATTGAGCCTCTACCTGCCATTCCATCTGCACCCACTCCAAAACCTCTTATTTTGTAAGCCATTTGTCTTTACGGACTCCATTCACCAACCTCAAAAGGAAAACTTATGCATTTTTTACACTTCATGAGAGTTTAATATCACTTTGGGCAATCTACTCTTCAATCTGACCATATTTGGACTGGACCTGGCCGCCTCCTTTGATTGCAAAACCCTCTAATTACAAACGAATATGATCTTCAATAGCCTGCTCGTTGGCCCTTTCTTTGTCTTTGGTCAAGGACTCTCTTCTTTCAAAGGTCACAATCCCATTGCAGTTTGAATCCACAGGGGCCGGCCAATATTTCCCCACAGAAGATACTTTTGTCTGCCATTGATAAGCCAGTGGCCTGGCATACAATTTCTTGCCTTGCACTGCAACATCTAAATTCCATTTTTTATCTAAGCCTACCAGAGCCGTTTCCCTCTCATTTTTCTAATTGAGTTTATTTAGTTTTATTGTATTACTATTTATGAATTCTTTTTATATATATTGATATTTTCTTAGGATGAGTGGTGAAAACCCAAAAGAGGTATTTTTTTTCCAATCCTTCAAACATGCCAGTATAGATAATGCCAGGTGACCTAATTGGAATTATTGGCAAATTCATTTATCTCATACTATGTGAAGGCCTGTCCATGTTCAAAAATTTGTGAAGTGCCAATTGGTTTTAGTTTTATTCATGAGTTGATCGATTGGGGGATTATATTTTTGCATAGTTGAGATCATAATAGAATAGATTTTTTCTATCCTTGTTTGTTCAATGATCCCTTCTCAGTGATGAATGTCAAGGGGCAAATGTCTTCGGACATGGGTTGATGATGGATCTGTCCTAGACCCACTAGGTGTTAGTTATTATTGCTGCATGGCTTTCATGCAGGTATTATTATAATTAGATATTACTGTAATGTTTTCTTAGTGCAATGGTTTTGATCACAGCTAAAAATCTCCAGGGGCAATTCAAGATGCCTTCTGTGCTCTTACCGGTCACATTTCTATGCAAGCATTTTGTGAACATAAACACAAATCTTTCAAAATGGGAAATAAATATCCTATAAAAAGGCTTGTTGAAGATGAGTAGGGTGTTTTTCAATCCAGAAGGCATGAAACACTACCTCATGATGTCCTGCATGACTGTTGAAAGCTCTTATGTGTGTCCTTTGGCCCTTGGATCTAATTATGCCCTGAGCACAGATCCATATTTGAAAATTATGTGGAATCTTACAATTGATCTAACAACTTCCTAGTTAACAGGGTAGAAAATTTGTTTTTGATGGTATGTTCATTTACTGCCCATAATAAAATGTATGAAGGAAAAATTTGTACTCCAACAAAGTTGCTGTACAGAGAAAGGAAACACAATTAAAGAGTCATTGAAAATCTTCCTTTCAAACAAATGGTTTAAAAAATGATGAAAATATAGGTTAAAGTCACATTATTGTTTTTTGACATTTTTATTTAAAAAGTGATAAAATGTAATTGCATTACATATCAACTACCATGCAAGCGTAGTTAATTTTTCAATTATAATTGATTTATCTACAACATCAAATAATGAACGGACTACAAGTTTACAACCAACTCAGGGTTCCCTTAGGCACTAAAGGTTGTCTTTGTGTTCAATTATCAATGCATCACATCTGATATATGACCGTGTAGCAAGTACAGTCATATATATGCATGCGATGCCATAAACTCTCATCCTATGCTGTGTGCTGTTCCTCGCATCATTTGTGACAAACTCTAATATTAGAAAAACAAACATGAAAATATATATAATCTGTCCATTTTGTTAGGAAGGTTCATACAGAAAGAAGATTTTAAGGGATTCTGGATTTGCTTAAAACCAGGCACATAAGTTTCACATTGAACCCTGATAAAATCACATGCAAGGACTGAATTTTATCTACAAATAGAAACATATACGATCCATTCAAGCTAAAAATATGAAGATTTTTCACTTTGGTTTAGCTTCACACATTTGCAAAAAGACAAAGTGTTAATTTCATTGACAGTCATGATATCAAATCTGACTTGTTATAAAATACAGTACACATAAGTGATACAAAAAATAATAATTTTGTATTGGCTTATGAAAATAAATGTCTCCTCTACACCGCATTTATTACAACAAAGATAAAATACATTGATTCTGAGTTACAGCTTGTCTTCTACACATTTTTTATTTAAACAAGGTAAAATTAAGGAAATGTTAATGAAGCAATAGCTGGGTATAGTATATACAGATATGGATTAAAGATGTCTTAGAAAGCAGTATTTGTATGAAATAAAGGTAAATTAGAAGAAATTGATAATTAGTGTTGACACAAAGTTCCCATCATTTAGCTAGATAATAGCGAGGGAGAATGACTGCTTCTGTGAGTATAATTTTGTTTTCTTTACTATCTTTTAGTTATTGTACAATGAATGTCAAAGATAGGTTGGCTTAAAATTGTTTCTTTGAGGACTGCAGAAATGAATACTTTCTCAAATAAATGTTGATTTCTTTTGATTTTAATTTCCAAATCCATACTGATATCCAAATGCCTAGATCTGGCCCAAAAGTGGTATAAGGATCAACAGATATCCATAGGTGGAAGATTATTTTTTATTTTGATTGCTAAGGTAAAACGGTACTCCTTGTTTTGTTGCTGGAGAGGAGCATTTGATGGATAGGGGTTCGTAGACTTTAGAAGTAGAAATGAGAACCAAGAAGCTATCTCCTCTTGCACATTCAATTTCAGAAGTCTTTTAAGGCTTCCAGCATTGACTTATGCCTCTGCAATGGATAATTGAAAATGAGCATGAATACAAATGTGAAGAATTTAAATAATGTACCTCTGACAGGTGTTAATTCACATATGCTTCTCATGTTCATGACTTAAGTTTTAGAATAGCCTAGCAGGCCTAGCACACATCAATTTTGATGGGTTTTCCACTTCCATAAGTAATTCTGAGAAATGGTTTGCTACATTTATGTCCTGACCAGCTAATAGAGTGCAAATTATGTAATCTTTTTGTTTAATCCCATCTCCCATCTACAATGATTTTTTCTGGCCCTGTGGATTCCTAGTGTAATGTCCCCATTTTTAGCACTGCACTTCTCAGTGATCGATGGCCTATTCCTGGGGTGCTGTCAGCTAGTCAGAGGTAGAATTAGGGTTTCTGACTGTTTGGTGGGTTCTTTTGAGGATTCAGGGTTCCTCTTGTTGGAGTTTGGGTGTTTGGATTCTGGTTTCCTTCTGGGTTTTCAGAGAGCGTTGCAGTGGTATGTTTTTCTTGGCATTCTGAGCACCTTCAGGAATTTACTATTCTTTAGCAGTGGTCCAGTCAACGTCAGCTCAGTCAACTTTCCTCATTTGGCAGTTCATTGGGTAATTCTCATTTTTGGCTTAAGGGGTTCATTTTGGAGAAATAAGTTATTTTAAGTCAAAATATTTTATTATAAAAAATACCCCCTGGCCTAGTGATATAACTTAACAGTTGTTTTAAAGAAGGGGACTTTGAGGGGTATCTTCTCATGAAGGAAATATTTTTATATTTCTAAAGTTTATAATTGCTCAAGGGAAAATGGACGCCTATTTGAAGGAGTTTATATTTTACAAAAAAAAAAAGAAAAGAAGTGATTTATATCTCTCAAGGAAGGTACACCATTTTGAAGAAAGGGTTTTTGTCAAAGATTAAACCTAAAAGCAGCTTGGGATTAGGGCGCACTTTCTAGAAGCCTCCGGAGTCTTCTCTTCATTCTATAAAGGAGGTTCCTTCTCTTCTTTTGGATTATCTTATGTTTATGACATTGTTATGTTGCCGGAATGGCTTTGGGACTGTTTCGAGGAATGAAAGCCTCCTAGCTTGGCTCTTCTTCTTGCTTGAAAGACAACAACTAGTTGAGAGGTTTAGTTGTAGTTGGTTTCCTTTCATTGTAGTTGGTTCTTCCCACACTCTGTAGTTGAGTTATTGTATTTTCTGTCAATTTAAGAGTTGCTGGTTTGTATGGCTGTAGGTTGTTTTTACTCACAACTCAAGAAACAGAAATAATATTGTTCTGGGTACTGTTCCAATCTATTTTCCTATGTAGGGCGACCATATGTGCAAGTTTCCAGAATTTTATTTGAAGTCTATGAATTATCTAAAGTAAATTGCCCTTGCGTGCAGGCAATTTCACTTTGTAAGTGCTTTGGAAGTCGTGCAAAATAAATAGGGGTCTTTGTGAAGTTTTTGTGATCCATCTTCATTGTCATCATCATTAGAATGTTTTGCAACTGATTTCAAGTTAAATGAGTGAGTATTGAGAGAGATATGAGTATTTAAGTGAGTTCTGGAGTTGCTGGTTTCACCATTTTTAACTGCAGGTCTGTCATATCAGACTTAGTAAAATTATTAATAGGGCTGGGATTGTCTATCTTAGTCATATTAATCATTCTGGAGTAGCTCTACATTTCAGCAGTTTGATTATCACTATAATCCATCGTGCTTGCAGGAGATATATTACATTGTAAGGCTGTTAGTAGTACTAACCAGCCAATATTCATATTTGTAAGCTCTTTATTATATTTCCCACTATTAGTGGAAGAGGCTGGCTTGCCGCCTATTTACTTTGATTTGCATTGTAATATCTTACATTTCCGCCCTATGGTAGCTCCATTCCCACTCCGGGTTTGAAAGCACATTCTGGGTGTTGAGTTTATTTTCAGCATAATAAAAGATAGGGATCCTCTGACCATATGCTCGTCGTCATCCGGCGCATTCTTGGTTAGAGTTCTTTATTCAACATTGCTTTGAGATCCTCTGACCATATGCTTGTCGTCATCCGGCGCATTCTTGGTTAGAGTTGAATTCCGCATCGTTTGGTTTAAGTGCTAACCCTAACGGATGTGTGTTGCTTTGCTCATTGTAATTGGAAATTGAAAAAAATTGGCTCGGAATATTTCACCTAGTCTCCTTTCATGCTTTCCATCTTATTTTATATCATAAATTGGAGAGCTTGTTGGTTACTAGGTTTTTTCCTTTAGTAAGAAAACCTGGTAGGTGAGGAGAAGTTCAATTGGGCGGTAGGTGGAGGGCAGCCTCCATATGTGAGATACCCACAAAGAGCGTTCGTTTTAGGAGAACTTGTTGGTTACTAGGTTTTTTCCTTTATTAAGAAAACCTGGTAGGTGAGGAGAAGTTCAATTGGGTGGTAGGTGGAGGGCAGCCTCCGTATGTGAGATACCCATGGAGAGTGTTCGTTTTAAATGATTTCTCTTGGTTAGCTATGTGTCTCAGGTCACATCGGAATTGTATTATTGTTGATAATTTTATGCAAAACTTTACTCCTCTCCCTTCTGCCCATTTGATTTTTGTTGTTCTCTGATATGGCATCATTTGGTAAGCTTTAATATAACATCCTCAAATATTTTTGGCTTATTTCTATTGTGGTGCTTGATATGATAGTTGCCTTTGTGTTCTGTGTTCTTGTTTGGAGGCTTTGTCTTCCATCTTTGCAACTTGCTTGGGCGTGGGCCTTATCTTGGATGGGATGCTGTCTCTGACCACATACTGCCTCAGGAAGTGGCACCCTACCTTGGCTTCAACAATCACAGTCATCTTATTTTCATAGAATTCTATTGTAATGTTGTTCGATTAGCTGCTTCAGCTCCTTGTGTGATAGGGCTGCTTCATGACTCTGCCTTGGCTTCTTCTTGTGCCTCTTTCTACACCTCTTTCAATGACTGAGATGAAGACAAAGATACAGCTACACCATCTTTTCATGACTGAGATGAATACAAGATACAGCAGCTCCCCACAATGTAGAGTTGACAATCATGGAGAAAAATAAATGAGAAGAATATGGAAGGAGGGTTGATAAAGGTTGGAAATGTAGACTGAAGTTAGGTGATATCATGGCAGACGAAGCCCAATTGGTGCTTTTAAGCTTGTCCAATAAAATGTGTTATCTATGATAACAATCTGTGGAACTTGTTCCATGCTTTTATTGGGCAGAAGATCTACAATTTTATGTCTCCCTAAAATTATCTATGTATGAGGTTTCTTCAAAGCTTGCTGATAGGTTATTAGCCTCAGCAAGGATGTTGTTGTTGAGGATCTTGTTTCATGCCTTTATTGCCTGGAAGATATACACTTTTATTGGTCTCTCTAGAATAATCTCTTTTTGAGGTTTATTCAGAGCCTGCTGAGAGGTCATTATCTTCAGCAAGGATGTTCAGCTTCCAGTTTGGGATTACATCCTTCATACTCTACGATAAGCATCACATCTTCAACCAAGAAATGCTTTGCTCCATAGGTAATGACCATTTTAAAAACTTTGACCATGTCCCTAACTGCTGTCACATTATTGGTCCCACTAGAAATGTGTATGGAAAAGGCTCAAATGAGTGTGTACCAAGTTCATCTCAGAGAACACATCTAGTCCCAACCAAACTGGGTTGCCCCTAGAGGCACCATCTAGATTTAACTTGAGCTGTCCACTGCATGGGGGGACCCATCTTAATGAAGCTCTACTATGCATGATAGCATGGAGCCTTTTACTGGGTAAGCCCTATTCATGATATTAATAGTCTTCTATTTTTAGAAATTCTTCTTGAGTTCAATTGGGGAACAATACTCTCTAGAGGTAAGCTAATAAATATTTTTAAATGTATTTGTTGCCTGCTATGAAGTTGAAGATTGGATGATCTCACTCGTACTGTGGACCAACTTTCTTAGCCACACCAGACAAACTTTTGTCTAATATATTTTGGCTTATGCCAACCATTTTTCAAAATTATATTGTACAAGAGGATGCCTTCCAGAATGACATTAATTAAACAAATTTTATCTAATAAGTTTGGTGATTTGCAGCTTATTTTGGGGTGCTATTTGGCATCAAATGAATCTCTGAGTTGAAGTACTGTTTGATTTTTGTAGTTCTGCAGATCCATCTTCTGCATCTCTCAATGTGCATTTTATGAACTTAAAGAATGATGAGAACAATGTTATACCGAGGAAAGAGGAAGCCCTTGCCTGCCTCCGTGTGCGCTCCACAAATTTATCAAATGGTGAATGCCTACAGGTGAAAGAGGGAGAAGCAGTTATTGCTCTACAAAAGACTCGTGCAGGCAGGCACTACTTCTTTGATGCAGAGGTGGAAAAGGTGTGCTTTTGTTTTAAGAAAGCAACCTTCTAGTAGAGATGGGTTAGAGTACAATATTAGGACATTTTTATCTTCCAACTCTTGCATTAATAGGAACTACAGACTATAAAACTTGTTTAAACTGTCTACTGTCAAATTTTTTTGGAAAGGTAAAAATCAACGGTTGTGGTTATGACAATTCATATACAAAATTGCACATAGCCTATTTTTTCATTAATGTTCTTCACTAACAGACATAAGTTAAAATGCACTACGATTTTGATTTTGGGCAGGTAAAGAGGTGTAAGCATTCAAATAAAGTGTTCTGCAGGTGCACTTTTGAGATCAGATGGCTTGAAAGTGAATTGAAAGGAGAAATAGTTACGGTTCCAGCTAGGTCAATTAAACGATTGGTTCAAGAAAGCATTGAGGATCATCCCATTGTTGCAGCTTTTTTTGAAGCAGTGGAATCTGCAAAGCAGTTTTCTTTGTCACCAGAGCTGCCTGGAGGTTTTCATGATGACAGTGTTGTTGAGAGTGATATACATGCTTTGCTTGAGCAACAAATTGAAGAAATTACAAAGTTGGCAGATACAAGCGAAAATGCTACCACTGAGGAGAGATCAAGCAAAAATAAAAGGGGTAATACATGTCACAAACTTGACTTATGATTCGCCAAACATAAGTGCAATAAAAACTTAAAACTTTGTGCTCTGGTTTACATAATCATTTTGATTAAATAACCAAAAAGCATCAACCAAAATCATGATATTGGTAAGAATAAGGAAATTGATTGATTGGGAAATGCTTTTACTATCCAGACCTTACATATAGTTCATTTTTGTGTAGCCAAAACCAAATGTTTTCCCCAATCCTAGAGTAATTTAAGTCAAGGAAACAATGCATTCTTCACTGATGGTCATTTTACATTGCATATGAACTACTGGAAGGTTGTGTGTTGTATGCATTGCAAAAAAGTGGTAAAACAGAATGCTATTAATTTGGTTACTAAGTTTTTGTTGCCATTTCTTCTTGATACAGTTAATAGCAAACAGAGTCATGAGAATGTCAATTCTTTGGTTGAACGCACTCGGTACAGTAAAGATGGCAATGGAAGTGTGCCTGTCCGCAAATCTTTGAGGAAGGGAAAAGTTGTAAGCTCGGAAAGAGTTGCACGAGATCCCATCTCTGTAAATGTTGCTGCCTTAATAGACTTGGAAAAGAGGCCTCGATTAAGCCCACTTGCGGCACGTGCAGCCTTGGCTGCAGCGGTTTGGGATTTGCCTCTTGATAAAGAGAGGGCGGATAGTGTTCCAGAGGGAAAAGATCAAGATTCTA
Organism: Sequoiadendron giganteum; assembly: GCA_007115665.2. Classification (NCBI taxonomy): domain Eukaryota; kingdom Viridiplantae; phylum Streptophyta; class Pinopsida; order Cupressales; family Cupressaceae; genus Sequoiadendron; species Sequoiadendron giganteum. The sequence goes on along the minus strand of CM021108.1, from coordinate 276,307,937 downwards.
TTGGTCCATGGTCACGGAATCAATTCATAGACCAATTTGATAAGGTTTCCCTGAATCTTTCTGATACCTATTTTGACGTAAGGCATCACAACAAAGGCAAGAGAGTTCCCAAGATTGCTACATCTATTGCTCGAGGGAAGTCCTCAAAACAGTCTAGCAGCAACAAGTTGTATGCAAATAAAGATCACGATGGTCACACAAACACAAAAAATTCACAGGTTGTTTCCTCGGGTCATTCTAGGTTGAAAAGAACATATTCAGCTTCTGTAACAGCAAAACAAGAAGCTTCATCGGACATTGCATCCACTGCAAAGGAGTCTTCTGCAATGACAGATGTAAATGTCCCATCAACTGAACAAAGCATACGAAAGAGGAAGAGAGAGGCTAGCAAGGAAGTAAATTCTACAAGAACAAGAGACAAACATTTAGGTGCTCTCCCAACTCGCTCCTCTCCAAGGTTCCAAGTTGCTCCTGTGTCAGATAAAGAGGAATCATTTAGAAGTTTGCACAATAGAGAAACTGAAAAGAATGAACCAACAGTAACTGAGGATGGTCAAAGAGAGATTAATGGGTCTTCTGCTGCAACTAGATTCAATGTCAGAAAGCCAAAAATGGTAATACTAATTTTACCCCTCACGGTTTTGGAATGGCCACGTCATGCCTGTGACTCTCACAAACCATTTCTTTATCTATTCATCCTGTCGTCCAACAATTTTTGCTGATCATTGAAAACTAAGACCATGATTTATGTTCACTAAAAATGAAATAATATATTTGTAACTCCATGTATTTACTAATGACTTGTTGCTATCTGCATACTTATGCAACACAATCACCAAGCTATATCAATTCTTAAAAAATGTTTGATGGGCAGTCCAATGGACTGAACAAAGGTCTGTAGTTCCCTGAAGGGCCATTTGAAGGTCTTGGCAAAAATGGACATGAAAATTAGCTTGAGCCTGTCTATGCAGCTTTCAACATATAATGAAGGTCTATATTAAGTATCATGCTGATCATTTGGCTTTGGTTAATAGTAGCAGCACTTAGCAATATATTACTTGGTCACAAAATTTCTTAGGAAGTCCCGTTTATAATAAATGTAATGGGACATTTGTAGTTGTTGATGGCTATTAGAAAGTGGACTGCAATACAGAAGTTACGCATGCAATGAGAAATTCCTAATGTGTTTTTGTTTCAATCTTTGTGAGGTATAGATTTTCATGTCGAGTTATGACAATGCCAATTGTTTTCTATTCATGCAAAAATGCAAATACAAGAGTATACAATGTTCTACTTAGTCAAAATTTTTGACCACCTCTGCAGTTATTTAGATGGTTGATTGCATTTACTCGTCTATGCTGCGACAGGGAAAACAACCATCTGACCTCAGTGAACAAGACCCTGAAAATACTATTGTGTCTATAAATCCTTTCCAAGGCAGAAGTGCGTTAAGTAACAATGGCACTGAACATTATCAGAAAGTGAATGAAGACCCACAAGAAAATAGCTATACTCATAGCAAACGAAAATACAAGGCAGCATCAGTTGAAAGAACAAAGGCTAAACCTTTACTAATTGATGATTGCACAGAAGATATGAATGGAGCAACTACAGAAGGCTCAAAGGATAGTGATTATGACACATACACATCAGATAAAGCATCATTGGAGGCCAAGAAGATAAAAAGGACAAAGGTCACAACTTCTAACCATGTCAAACAACCATCAGTGACAAATGGTACAAATGGTACAACCGAGAATTCCCTAGGAACTGTTGAAGAAAGATTTCACAGCAACAGGGCTTCTAAACCACCCACATCACGTGTTAAAAGCTCAAAGACCAACATAAGTCCTACCGACCTGGAAAATTCTGATGGAGGAGATAAAATGAGACAAAAGTCTCCAAGTAGGAAAACGTCTTCTGCCAAGGAAGGTAAATAAAGAATACAACATATACCCACTGCTCTTAATTGGCATCATCTTTGTGAAGTCGCTTTTTTACTAGTAAAATTAACTGTGCTCATTTTGCAGGTGAACACTCAAAAAAAGGCAGAGCCAGTGCTGATAAGAACCTGAAAGCACAGCTGCATGTTGGCCCTGAAATGAAAGAACATACATCTAGAGATGTTGTAACAAGGTCATCGCCTCGCCTAACTCGTTCCCAGTACAACAAAATCACACAGCACTAACTGCATTCTGGGAAGCCAAGCATGGTCTCTTAGTTTAAGGAGCAAATTAGCAGAGAGAGAAAGGTCATACCTCATAAGTGCTTTAAGTTGTCAGATAATACAAGATCCTATTCAGGTGTAATATTGACTTTTGTCTACTCTCAAAAGCTGTTTCTTTAGTGGGATTTCAAATCAGCACATCAATGCTAGATATTATGTACATGCATGCTTACTTTTGAGACAGTTAAAGAAGAAACAAAGGTCAGGTGCAAAAGTTTCGCAGTGTCATTGATTAATATGCCAGAGTATTCTTTGTTGTAAGCAAAACAATGTTTTCAGTTATCTTGAGTTTACAACAATTTTTAGTTCTGTGGTTAGAACTGTTGCAGGTTGGTGTCAGTGAGTCAAAACAGTAACGAGTTAAAAACTGTTGGATCTCACCTGGTTGTATTAGATAGAAAACAAAATTAATGGTAAAATAGGTACCATAGTTGTCATTTTCTCTAAATAGAATCATCCTTCCAGTTATAAGTAAATAGCGATAATGGAGTGTTTGTCAATGAAAATATGATTCTTTTTGGTTTTCTGCCAGGTGAAAAAGATTTTGTATTATCCTGATCAAAAGCACTGTATGTAGTCAATTAGTAGAATGGTCTTTGACATTCAAAATAATAGACTAAATGTATGGTAAGACAGATAATACGAATGTTTATCAATTTGTATGGTTCATTTGACACATGCAAACCATTTGCTTATACATGCCCGGAGGGGGGCGTGATTCCAATTCTCGTGGGGGATAATTTTTCACTGAAGAATGCGTGAAGGAAAAAATATACGCATTATATGTAACTCACCTCGCATGCAGAGAATAATGTTGAAAAGCATGGACCAGCTAAAACACAACCTTGGGAATTATATGGTGGTACTCTTACCACTGAGCTATGGCCGTTACAGGCTCTATTTTTCGTGTAGTGTGGATTGTGCTTCCACCATCCACTCTTAAATTGTTTGATGTCCCTCCAGCCACCTTAGCTGCAAAAAAGTATTAGAACGATTGTTATGAAATCATAGACCATAAGTAACCCTCATAAACAGCCATGCTGAATGCTTAATTTGGGCATGCAGAAACTAACCTCTGCAGCATAGATTTCTTCGTTTGTTTAGTGCGTATCCAATCTATCAATTCAGGTACTTTCACTATTTTAGCTGATAGGAAAGCCCTTAATTTCTTTGTTATCAACGCTGGATTATGACTCCGCCATTTGTCAGCTGCTGACAATGTTTAAGTCCCCATGAAAATATACGAAATCTGAAACAATTTATATATTGGAATGCAAGGGATCCTCGGGCTAAATAAGTTTACCTTGACGAAATTTAATATTATTATTTTTTTTTCCCGTCTTAAAGCCTTGATACAAAATCGCACTTTTTTCCTTTTTCCTTTTATTTCACGTATAATCCGCGGAGGAGATGCCGATTGTCTTATGTTTTGTCGTCAACTTTTTAATCCTCGATGAGAAACTAACTCTTCCACGGTGTAATTACTTTTGGATAATGTAGTGGTTTGATTTTAGTCTAGGCACCAGACTACACGCTCTAGATACACCACAAAATGCAATTCATTTAGAGAACAAGTACGTACACGGCCAAAGCACGGACAATCGCATATCAAGACAATATACGACTTTAACAAAGTATTTATGTTAAAGAGAGTTATGATAGAGGTCTTGGCTTCCCAGGTATGGTGCCTTGTATAACAGAGAGTTGGAACTTCTGTCGAACAGCAGGTGGCATGCAGCTGTCTAGCTGTTTTGTTTTTAAATCCTTTAACCTATCAAATACGTAGCATGGTCGAATTCTTTAAAAAAAAATCTTTAACGAAAAACTCCGTAAGTGATAGTTCAGGAAACAGTTGTATCATGACTTTTATAATTCTTGCTCTTTTTATATAATATTTTAAAAAACACTTAGGAGTAAATACTGTTATTTCAGAAATGTATAGAGATTTCAGTGGAGCTAATTTATTTACCTAAAAGGCTATTTTAGTTTACTTAAAAGAACTTTTTAATTTTATTATATTTTATTTCATTTTTATTTGAAGAGTTTTTTGTTTTTTATGTAAATTTTATTATTTTATTAGTGGAACTAATTTATTCATTTAAAGAGTTATTTTAATTAATTTAAGAATACTTTTATTTTATTATATTGTTTACTACGATTTTATTTGAAGAGTTAATTTGTTTTTATATGTAAATTTTATTTTATTTTTTGAAAAAAACCATCATTCAATATTGTAGAGGTACACTTAGTTACAAGCTGTTATTTTCATTCTTCATTTAATAACGTTGCTTTGTGCATTAGTTTTGTACATCAATAACAAATTATTCATTATATAGTTGGGTTGGACTCATCCAATTGAGCCCTAATTGGAATGTTTGAGGTCCTTGTTTGTATGCCATGTTTCTCTCTAGGTATACTTACCAAGTTATTATCAACAAAGTTAATATTGTGTAACAATACACATTTGACATTTGACAATTGCAATTTCATCACAATTCCTCATTATTTCAATTTATAAGGGGTGCTTTGTTGTGAGATTATATCATTCATTCATGTTCTTCATATAGCAAAATTGTTATGTATTTTCTTGATGCTCAAATACAAAAGTATCTCAAATTATTCATTATGTTAGTTAAGTTGGACACATCTAGTTGAGCCCTAGTTGGAATGTTGGAAGTCCTTGTTTATAATCTATGTTTTCTTCAACATCTGATTACAAAATATTATATACAAGGTTGAACTACTTACATAATATTTTTATAATGACAACACAAATATAAAGTATGACATTGGGTGTATCATATGATTTGTAATACTTGATTAAAACAAGGGGAAAACATATAAGTCCAATTGCTTGTGAAATGCTATTTAAGCTTGGTATGATCAAGTTTTTAACAGTGAAAGTATCAACAAAAGTGAGTTACTAGGAAATAAAATGATTCCCCTCTAACATCAAACAATAGTATACTAAAGATTTAAAACAAAGACTTGGTAGACGTATGGTTTGAAGTTTGACATTGTTTTACCATGAGTCAGATGTTTATAACTTTAATGCAGATAACTTTGGTTCCAAGGTAAGTGTTCTTCTATTGCCAATCAAGCATTTGTAGTCCCATTAGAGAGACTTGAGTCATATTGGCTTGAATTTTATATAAATTAAGTGTTTTGTTTTTAATTTAATTTTCTTGTTCTCTTTTAATTAGTTTTTTTTTTTAATAAAAAAAATAAAAGCATAGGAGTCTTCTTACTTGGTAATGGACAACCTTGACAACTAGTGGGTCAAATTGAAAGATGTAAATTTGATTGTTTGAATGATAATATATCACTTAAGCAAGATGGGAGTTTTAATGCACAATGATGCATTTGAAGTTTGCTTTTAGTTGAGATATAGTTTATAACATTAGAAATTGTAACTCTATAAAACTATCTTTCATATTGGATCTTGACTTAATAATTTCATAAGAAATGATTAATATAATTGAAAATGAATTACAAGAGTAGGGGAAGGAGAAAATTCTTATTTTTTAATGTTATTTCTTTGTGGATTATATATATATATATATATATAGCTTTTATTTCTCATTTCTTGTGAATGCTTTGTCAACTATGATGAATGGAGAGTCCTATGGTAATGGTGCCATTAATATGTTTCACATCCACTTGTACATTGATTAATAAGAGAGTTATGAACATTATTGTATGTTAAATTGAAGTGGAGAAGAGGTGGAAGGCAATTTGTGCACTTGCAAGTATTATTAGAGCAATTGTAAGTGACCTTTCTTCTTGATGATGATGTGAAATTTATTTTTCATTCTTGAGGAGTGGTTGAAAGAGAATCTAGGTTCTATGAACATTTTATATGGATTTGACTTGAGATATAACTTCATAAATGTTAATCGTTGTCTTTTAGCCTCACCAATGTTATTTTAGCCTTATTTAATGTGAGGCCTTGGGATTTATTGATAGTAACTTCGCAAGTCATGGATAGGGGGAAGTTGTTTATTATTATCACATGTTAGAGGTATTAAAGATATAGTTTTTGGTTTTTTCTTATCCCATGCTAAGCCACCCAAGTTATCAAACCATACTAGCACATACATAGGCAAAATTGGGTGTAAAGATGAGTGTGTAAACAATATCTATGACTTCTTTGAGATATCCATTAATAAGGCAAACTTTAGTCCATATGTTTTTTGTTATCATCACTTGCTGGCCTATGCGTGGAAGAACCTCTTGTTGAAGTTGGTCATTGTCATCCTTTCTTTTCATTGTGTTCGTTGCAATAGTGTGTGATACTAGAAGATTCAGTCGCTTTTAACATTTTTTAATGTAATGATAGTAGATTATTTGTGGCAAATAAGTGCACGAAGGGGTCAAAACTTCTCACTTTACTATAGTTGGTGATTTTTTTGTGGTTCATTAGTAGTTTATGATCATGTTGCTTGGGTTTTGATTTATGTATGTTTTGTATTATTTAATAAAACCGAGTTTTGAGTTTGAGCATCACCTTGTTGTTATAATACTATTTATAATGTGACAATTGTGGTAATGTTTTCCATAGAATCCTTGTAGTTGAGTGTGATATGTGTGTTTATAAGTTGTCTATAATGGATGGTAGTTGGGAAAATTTACCAATAAGAATTATGGATACAATGTCAAAGCACAAGTGATGTTGGTTGTGAATGCCTCATTTAATCAACTATTAATTTTTAGTAGCAAATTTGGGCAAAGGAAGCTCATCTCATCAATGGAGATGAATTACATGTTTCTATCTCTTCTTGAAAGAGTGTAAGAGGTTGGCCCTATAAAAACTTTATCCCTTTGTAAACACTTAAATAGTCCTGATTAATATTACACTCCAAGTCTGATTAATTAACATCATTTTCTCCTAAATCACTTCTGCTCTAATCGGTTAATTAAATAATTCATATTATTTAGTTAATTTTATCAATTTCTACTATTAATCAAATAATTAAATTTATCATATTAATTCACCTTCTCACTAATGTTCATTCTATTTAATTAAATAAATCAAATTATTTAAAACAAATGTCACAAACCCCTAACCCACTCAAGTTGATTAATTTTGAATTATTTAACTTGAATCACCTTCTAAATCTTCATTGCCCATTTCTATAGCTTTTAACCTCACCAAGGTTAAATAAACTTATGATCAACTAACCAACTTGCACATGAAAATCATTTCTTTTAATTAACTAATTAGCCTAATTTCCTCACAAAAGCATATTCTTTGAAATATTCCCTTCAACTACCCATTCATAAATTTCCCTACAAAAGGCTTTAAAAGCCTCTTACAAAGGTCTTAAATGCCTCTTACAAAGGTCTTAAATGCCTCTTACAAGAGAATTTAACTCCACTTGCATGCCATCTTGTCCCTCTTATATTCTCAACCGTATGCCTTCAATTCTCTTACATCCCCTTACAATCTCACCTACATGCTTTAACTCTTCACATTCTTCAAAATGTGTTCCACACATATCCCCATGACCTTCATTGGCTTTGTGACAAGTGTCACAATGCTACTGGTCCCCATTTTAGTCCCACGTCCACCAATTTCATCCATTCTCCAACCATTCTCTTCTATAAATAGAGGCCTTCACTATTGAATATAAATCCACAACTTCATGCATTGTTACTCTAGTCATTTCATTCACCAATTGCATACTCTTCATGTCATTTTAGTTTGATTTTACTTTCTTTTTGTATCAATTTCATCATTTTCACATCAAAGAATCTTGGAGCTTATCATAAGGGATCAGGAAAGGGCCACTTTCCACATCAAAGTGACACCAATCCCCTATGGGATGGAGGTTTGATCTACTTTGATTGTTTACATGCTTTCATTTGCTTTCTTTTGTGTTTTGTTTCATGTTTTTCATCTTTTAGTATGATCAAGAATTTCATAAGGAATGATTTATTTGTATTTGCTAATATGACTAATCTTGTTTGTTTTGTCTATTGTTAGCTTGGTGTAGGTTATCATTCACACTATTTAATTGGAATTCTAAGATCCCCATGTATTATTGAGGCATGCATGTTGAAATTATTATAGGTGCAAGTGTGAGCACTAGACTTCACATGTTTGATATTGGATTGGTAAGTGCATTCTTGATGCAATAAATAAAAAAGGACTTTTTATTGCATGTAGTTCATTAAATGATCATATAAAGAGATTGTTTAAATGAGTGGTCTCCAGAGTGTTTTACAATGGTGTTAAGTGCAAATTGTTGTATTGGTGCCAATGTGTAGCTTGGTTTGTAAGACTTTAAGGAAGAATGAGCATAATGTTGAGATGTCTTTTTGTATTTATAAATTGAAGAGTAATTCATGTAAATGTGGGCATAGGTTATGATCATCCTATTTATTATTGATTCCAATTACTTCTATTGATCATTTCAAGGTAATTTAAGTTCACAACATTAGTAAAGCCCAATTGAGATAGTAACTCCCATTGATTCATATCCGTTGCATCTAGTGTGTGTGCATTGTTGATGACATCTTCATTTCCTTTATTATCAATCTCCATCTAGATTATGTGGTGGATGTGTTAGGAATGGTATATGTTTGTGTTCACACTATTCAATTTTTGATTATTTTGTTTTGTAAGGCCTATAGTTGAACCTATATGCCAAAAATGTTTGTCTAGAATAAGTTTGCTTTGATAGAAAGTTTTAAATGTTTAGTCTTACTTTGGAAGAGTATAGAAGCAAGGGAATGCAATTACAATTGCTTTTTATTTCCTTTCTCGCCATTTCACATCCTTTTTTGATGAGAAACATATAAGAACATTTGTGTTGATTCAATTGAGGAGGACGATGCATACAAGGATATATGTAGTTAGATTTTATTTTGGAATAATTTATAGTTATTGTTAGATGTTGGAATACTTTTTGATCAACATTAAGTGATAAATCTTTGAATGTAGATGATGACGTAATTTTTGTAGCATAAAGAATGTTTCGTATGCTCTTATATTGTGGTCTACAACTAGCATATATATATTAATTTATAAATAATATATATATAAATTATGAGAGATATCCTTCTTGAGGCGTCTATTTTTTATAAATTAGTCACATAAAAGTGCAATAGATGCCTCAAGAAGGATATCTCTCGACGTTTATATATATATTATTTATAAATTAATATATATGTGCTAGTATCATTCACAACACGACATGAAAGACAAAATTATTAGGGTTAGGGTTAGGGTTACAATTAGGATTAGTATTATCATTATGAATAGGGTTAGAGTTATGGTTAGGAATAGGAATAGGGTTAGGGTTAAAGTTAAAATTGGGATTAGGGTTGGGTTAGCGTTAGTAGTAAGATTAGGGTTACGGTTACAGTTACGGTTATGATTAGAGTTAGAATTATAATTTAGGTTGGGGTTATCATCACAATTAGGGTTAGGGTTAGAATTAGAATTAGGGTTAAGATTATGGTTAGGTTTACAATTATGGTTATGGTTATGGTTAGGTTTAGGGATAAGGTTAGGGTGAGCATTATGATTAGAGATAATTAGGGTTATTTTTAGCATTAGGGTTAGAATTATAGTTAGGGTTAGGTTAGGATTAGGTTTATGAATAGAGTTATAGATAAAATTAATGTTAGGGTTAGGGTTAGAGATAGAGTTTTATTAGGGTTAGGGTTAAGATTAGGGTTAGGGTTAGGGTTAGGGTCAGATATATAATTAGGGTTTGGTTCAAGGTTACATCTAGAGATAGAATTAGGATTAGGTTCAAGGTAAGGGTTAAGTTTTAGTGTTAGTGTTAGGGTTATGGACAAAGTTAGAAATATTGTTAGTGTGAGGGTTCAGGTTAGGGTTATAATTAGAATTAGAGTTAAATTTATAATTAGGGTCAGTACATTAGTGTTAGATATAGAATTGAAGTTAGGATTTGAGTTAAAATTATTATGAGTGTTAGGGTTAGGATTAGAGCTAGAGTTAGAGTTAGGGTTAGGGTTTGAGTTAGAATTAGAGTTATAATTAAACCATAATTGAAATCTAAACCTAATAGATATCCCAAACCTAGCACTAACACTAACTAAACTCGAATTGAACTCTAACTCTGACCCTAATTAAATTGTAACCCTAATTGAACCATAAGCCTAATTTAAAACTACCACTAACTTTAACCCTAATACTAACTTTTACCTTAATTATAATTAAACCCTAACCCTAGTTTAACTCTGATCCTAACTCTAACCCTAACCTAACTCTATTACTAATTGTAACCCTAATTGAACTCTAATCCTAACCCTAATTGAATCTTAATTGAACCCTATTTTAACCCTAACCCTAATTGGATGATAACCCTAATTAAACCATATTTGAACTCTAACCCTATTCCTAATTAAATCTTATCCCTACTTGAACCCTATCCCTAACCCTTAGTGAGAACTAACCCAATTGAACTCTAACTCTAACATTAATTAATTCCTAACTTAATTGAACTTTAACACTTATTAAACCATAAGCTAAATTGAACCCTAATTAAACACTAACCCTAATCCTAATTGAACCCTAACACTAACCCTTATTGAATCCTAATTGTAATTGAATTGTAATCCTAACCATAACCATATTTGAATCTTAACCCTAACCCTTACCCTAATTAAAGCTATTCATAATTGAACCCTAACCCTAACCTTGAACTTAACCCTTTTTGCACCCCATCCCTAACCTTGACCCCAAACTTTATCATATAACCTTTACCCTAATCATAACCCTAACCTTGAACTTGATTCAAACTTTATCTTAATCCTAACCACAATTGAATCTTAACCCTAATTCTAACCCTTATTAAACCCTAACCCAAATTGAACCATAACCTCGACCTTCATTGAATAGTAAATTGAATTCTAACCCTAACCCTAATTGAATCCTAATCCGAACTTTGAACCCTAATTGAATCTTGGCACTTGAAGCCTAACCCTAACCTTACAACTAATTGTCACCCTAATTCAAACCTAACCTTAATTGAACTCTAATCCTAATATTAACCCTTACCCTAATTCAACCCTAACCCTAACTTTGAACCCTAATTGAACCTCGACACTTGAACCCTAACCCTAACTGTAACACTAAACCTTACCCTAATTCAACCATAACCCTAACCTTGACTCTAATTGAATCCTAATTGAACCCCAACCCTAATTAAATCTTAATCCTAACCTTGATCCTCACCCTATTTGAACCACAAATCTAACCCTAACCTTAAGCTTTATCATATAACCCTAACCTTAGTTGAACGCTAACCTTAATTGTAAGTGAACACTAATCCTAATCAAACCCTAACCCTAATTAAATCCTAACCTTAACCTTAACCCTAACCCTAATTGAACCCTTACCTTGATTTTAAACTTAACATTACCCCTAACACTCAACACAATTATAATTATAATTCTAACTCTACTTCTTACCCTAATTCTAATCCTAACCTTAACCTTCACCCTAACCCTAAATCTAACCATAATTATAATGATTTATGAATTATAGTAAAAACAATTAGGGTTAAAATTGTAATATTATTAATAATTATAAAATTATAGTTATAATTAATTATTTCAATTATATCGCTATAATTTTTTATTTTTTTTATAAATAAAAGGGGTAATTTTTTTATTAATAGTCAGATGAAAGCATTACATAACATCAACAGGCCAACGCCCAAGCACCATCAGAAACCAACCAGAAACAAGAGACATCATCAATCAACACCATTAACATTTCTATCCTTAGCAAGAATCTCCTCTAAGTCGTGGTGGAGCTCAGAAGAAACTTGCCCCAACTCCTCAACTTTCCCACCAACAATATGTTTAGAAGCCCAATGAGCCAAACAATCAGCTGCTCTGTTCCACTCCCTTAGAATGTGGATGAAGGACACTATCTCCATCAAAGAGCTAATCTACAAAATCTGTTGAACCAACCTAGCCAACTGCCAGTGAACACCCAACTACCAGTGAACACCAGACAACTTTCGATCCTTTAGAAAATTTATCATGACTTGCGAATCAAATTCGTAGATAACCTTGCACCAGCCCAAAGCAAACACCCGCTCAAAAGTGTATAAGATTTCCAAACCTTCCATAATATTTATGGGCTGCACCCCCTCATGAATCAAAAAGAGGAAAAAAATTGATCCCATAAAGTCCCTACCAATCCCCCCAACCCTAGCAGGCCCAGGATTGCCCCGAGAAGAACCATCGGTGTTGATCTTCAAAATGCCAACTGGGGGAGGCATCCATCTACCCATCCTATGAACCCTCTGTCGTAGGCATCGTCTTTTCTTGAGGCTATCAGAAGCCAAAAATGATCCCTGAATCCCCAATCTATCCACCACCTTTGCATCCCCTTTCTCCAAGGGAAACCCAACATCACATTTAGCAGCCACCGTTTCCTGAATCATACCCAAAATTCTTTGCTATACCTGTTGAAACACCACCTTCTCACCACAAAATATTCTATGATTTCTCTCTAATCAAATCTGCCATAGGATGAAAGTAGACCCCACAAACCACACATCTTGCAGAAAGGAGGCCACAAAAGGAGGCCTACCCAAACTACTCCAAAAGTCAATCAAAGAGGAGGCATGAACACAGGAGCAGTTCCACACTCCCCACTAGAAATGCCACAACTGCAAAGCAAAAGAGCAACGAAATAACAAATGAGAAAAATCCTCCTCCCCTACCCTACAGAGAACACAAACAAAGGGACCCTGAAATCCTCGCTTTCGAATGTTATCCCATGTCAAACATCTATTCCGAGCCAAAGTCCAGAAAAAATAGTTACACTTTAGCCAGGAAAATTTATTCCACACTTTCTTCCACCAGGGAACCTCCGCCCCCTCCATCCTTTGAGATAACAACACCTGATACCCAAAAGCAACAAAATAGACCCCCTTCGGGTTAGGAGACCAAGATAAACTATCCCCTTTCTGGAGGGAACTACAACGCCTACTAGAGAGGATATTGTTAAGCTTTGTGCAATCTTTGTTCAAGCCAACATTAGGCCATTCACCAAGGTGCTTCCATCTCGTAATCACTAGCTGATTCTAAACATAATAGGCCATAAAATCACTCACCCTAGACCAGCTCATGCAAGAAACCTTTGGCATAGAGTCAACAGATTAGGGAATTATGAAGTAATGGGAGGAAAGCCATCCCAAGCATTAGACCAGAAGTAAACCTTCATTCCCCCCTCTGCAAATCCAGAATAGGCCTTCCTTGGAAAGCACCACAACTTTCTTAAGCGTACTGCAAATCATTGAGCCTCTCCCCTCCAGGGGAAATTAGGGAATATCTCGTCGGGCAACACCGAGGAAGTATTTATGAGATAGAATCCTGGCCCAAATCTGATCCTGCTCCACACACCATCTCCAATACAATTTAGCCATCAATGCCTGCCTAGACAAGGATGACTACCTCAACCCAAGGCTGCCAAACTGTCCCAGGCTACAAACAATATCCCAGTTAACAAGGTTCCACTTAGAAGACAACAAGCTACCAGCCCACAAAAACTGCCTAGTTAAAGAGTCTAAATCCCTAACAAAGCCCATCAGAGCCACTTGAAGCATACATTTGTAGATGGGAAGAGCCTGCACCACTGACCTAAGCAACTGAACCCGACCAACAAGTGATAGCCACCTATGGGTCCAGTGAGTAAATTTCACTCGAAACTTATCCAAAATATTATGCCAAGATGTCCTAGGCAGTCTACCAATAGAGATAGGAATACCGAGATAGATCAAAGGAAGAACCCCAATTTAAAATCTTAAAATACGAGCAATCCTCTGCTGGACGGAATCTGGGGTGTTAAAGAAGATGATGGAGGACTTGTCTTCATTATTTCGTTGACCCAAAGAAGTAAGATACACATCCAACACCTTTCGCAAACTTGAAGCTTCCCTAACAGTAGCCATGCCCATCAGAGTCGTGTCATCCACAAACTGGAAATGAGACTGTGGAGGCAAATCGTCTCCCCATTTCCACTCCTGAATGAGACCCAAATCAACATTCCTTCTTATCAAATTCCCTAGACCCTCCACAAGAAGAATAAACAAATACGAAGAAAAGGGGATCTCCCTGCCGCAAACTGCGAGAAGCTCCAAAAAGCTCAGAATGCTCACCATTAGTCAACACAGGAAAGGAAAATAAGGTAACACAACTCATAACTCACTGAATCCAATCATTTCCAAAACCAAAATCTCCAAGCATCTGCTAGAGGAAAGACCACTAAACTCTGTCATAGGCCTTAGCCATATCCAACTTGATGAACATCGCCTTATCTTTGGAGCTAGCCATCGAGTGAATGGTTTCTGATGCAATAACGACCCCATCCAAAATTTTCCTACCTTCCACAAAACCATTTTGCTCCTCCGAGATCAACATTCTCAACCACCTTTTAATCTATCAACAATCAATTTGGAAATAATTTTGTAAATCACATTACACAGGGAAATACACTGAAATTAGCTTAACCTATCTGCCCCATCACATTTGGGTATGAGAGCAAGGAAAGTAGTGTTCAAAGCCCGTAACATCTGCTTGTTCATCTAAGACTCTTGAACAACTTTCAATAAGTCCAACTTAATAATATCCTAGAATTCCTGAAAGAATTCAATCGGGAAACCATCAGGACTAGGAGCCTTCCCTTTCTTCATCTGGAACACATTTGCCTCCAAATATTCCAAAGAAATGTCACCCATGAGATGCTCATTCAGTTCCCTTGTGACCAAAGAAGGAATACAAGAAAGAACCCGAACCTCCTTGCGCATCCTCCTTGAATAAAGATTCAAAATACTGCACAACTTCATTTGATATTTCCTGAGAAGAGGAGATCTTCTCACCTCTATCATTAACCAAAACTGAAATAGAATTACCTTGTCTCTTGGATTTCACTGAGTTAAAGAAGAAAGCAGTATTTTTATCTCCTTCCTGAAGCCACTCTATTCTGGCCTTTTGTTTCCAAAAGGCTTCCTCTCTTAAATCACACTCCTCTAGCATCTTTAGAGCCCTAGCCTCATCCTGGAGCAAGTCATCCATCACTCCCTCCTCCCTGATCACCCTTGTGATACCATCCAATTTAGCCTGAGCACAAGCCTTAGCATGAAAAATGTTTCCAAAGTACTGTCTATTCCAATGTTTTAGCTGATATTTGGTAAATTAAAGCAACTTAGCAAAAGTATACATTGTCGTACCATATGTCGGTCTGCCATCCTTCCACCAATTAGCCACATGGACATGTAAAGATGGGTCCCACAACCAAATGAGTTGAAACTTGAAGGAAGGAGACCGAGACACATGAGCAAAATAAATGTCGAGCTTGATAGGCCAATGATCCAATCCCCTCCAATTTATCGCTAGAATTATTAATTATAACCCTAATCTTAATATATAATCATGTTTTTAAAAATTTAAAAAATAACTATTTAACAGGGTTAAAGTTATACTATAATTTGATTCTCTCTTTATTTAAATTTGGGTTCATTTTTTTTCTTACTTTATTTTGAAATACATTTTTTTTGTTTAATAGATTTTATCTTATTAATGTGTGCACACATATGTGTACTTCCACATTCATTATGTCTAGTTTTTCACCATATCTTTACTTTCATTTTCTATGTGAATATTAGATCAATCTAATAACTATAAAACTTGATCCTCAAAATATAAAAATAGTACTCAAATTTTGCTCACTTCAATTTATCATTTATGTTATTTGAGTTAAAACAATTTAAATTACTTCCTAATCCATTATTTAAAAAATGATATATAAAATTTTATTAAATACATTTCAACTTCAATTTTATAAAATTTTATTAATGCAAAAATTATTCAATTATCAACTTCCTCTAATTTTGAGTGGCTTAACCAAGAAAATTTTCACAAATTTTAAGAAATTAATTTTTTAGATGTTGCTCCTATTCTTCAAATTAAAGTAGTTTAATCCCCCAAACATAATGTATTGTTTTAAATCCGCTAAGATAACTTAAAATGAATTCAAGGAATGCCTATTTAAATAGAGGAAAAATTGTTGAACAGTTCGGATAATTGAGAGGGAGGTGAATCAGTTATCACAAAACATTTTTCCTTTCTTTAATTATTCTGGAGCAATCATAAACCAATCATATATTAATTAAAACAGATATGAACATGCAAGCACTTAACAACACCATGCACAATGAACACCAAAATTTACGTGGAAACCCAAAATGGGAAAAACCACAGAGAATGCTAATTCTCAATTATAAAGCACCAGTTAAAGTAATTTTTACAAGAGCTCACTGCCAAAATGCTCACTACAGGTAAGGCTGACTGTTGGTGCACTCACTGCTCGGTTAATACAAAAATCACTGATTACAAAAATGGATAAAACATGAACTGATGAAGTTGCATCTACATATGCATGAATTCAGTTCTGGTTAAGAGCACAATATTTGACTGCAGCAGATCTGGAGAAGAATATTTTTCACACCTTCCTTGCACAACCTCTGCAATACAAATTGCTTCTTCCTGACACTTTCCTTCACTTCCTTCTTTGTTTCTTGTCGCACAATCTTTTGCACCCTTATCACTGTTTGCACATACCACACTTCTTGTTCGGATACTCACTAAGATGTTCTACATGCATGCATACATACATACATACATACATACATACATATATATATTAGATATACACCTGAAGAACATAATGAGTCAGCCTAGCAAAACATGTTGGCTTGAAGAACAACCTTGAAATATTCAATAAGGCTTAGCACGCTAGCACCGAACCCAAAAGATAGGTCACACATAAAGATCTTCTTACCACATTGCACCGAGACCCATAAATAGGTCATACATAAGATATAACATTATTACCAAAAGATAGCTAACTTTGAATTACATGAGATATATTCCGAAGCTAATGGAAACGCCACAACCAAGACCAGATCTTGTTCATCATCAATTTATAGGAACACCACAACCAAGACCAAATCTTGATCACCATCAATTTCAGTATCAACTAGAGGAATGCAATTAGACATACCAAAAATATGCTACATGAATGTTCGGATAGCAAGGATACCCAGAATAAGATTTAGACACATCAACCAATATCAAAAGATTAGTCTTCATTATTCTGCATTAACTATCTTCCATAAATGTCCCAAAAAGAAGTATTTCCATATCTGGATCAAAGATAACATCCACACTACGTAACATTATAACATATGGTAGGATAAATCATTTTTGTATACATCCAGAGCACAACCTTCTGGATCCCAGGTTTTGAAATCAATGACAATAATTCCAAGTCAACTTCTCAACAATCTCCCCCTTTGGCATTGATGGAAAAACAACAAAAAACACAAAAACTCCAAAACTACAAAAACTCCAAGTTGCAAAAACTCCAAGCACTCCCCCTTTGTCAAGCAATTCAATTCCTCTTTTTGTTTATGTTTTTCTCTTCAATTTCTCTTCAATTTCTCCCCCTTTTTTCTATCAAAGGAAAAGGGCCAAATAAGATCATTTAGAAAATCCAGTAAAAATAACACTTTTCACATGAAATTTTTTCTTGTACCTTTCTCTCACAATTGGAAGAATCTTCTTCCAAGCTTGCACTACAGAAACCATTCTAGCACACACACTGTCTTGTAGAACCAAAAACCCAAATGAAGATGACTAGTTCAGAGACAGGCACTATTGTTCACAATCCTCTACATCAAAAAGTATCCTAGAGAGATGATCCAACTAGACCTCAACAATTTCTTTAACCAACCAGAAGGTTTTAACCAAATCTTCCCTCTATCTCTGAGTAGACAATAACTCAACCCGCAACTCACCAACTCTTATTCTTTGTTTTCCATATTTATTTTTGAAGAAGTCAAAACACTTCCCAATATCATTCAATTTAGATTCAATAGGTTCAATGGCTTCCTTAGTGATCAGATAGGGTTTGTCCAAAATGATGCAGCCATCCTTGAAATGACTCAATAGGAACAAGATAGACTCTTTGTCGGTAAACCAGGGGAATTCTCCCCATAACTCCATTCCTAGGGCACATACATTTTTCAATTCATCAGCCTTCAACCCTAGCTCAATTTCCTTCATCTTTTGATAATCAAATTCGTCCAAATCAACTCCCTTCAACTTCAACAAAATACTGCCATTGGATTCGCTGCCAATTAATACAAATTCCATCGTCATGCTTAGCTTTTTTTTCATCTTTTTCTCACTTAATGAAAACCTCTTCTTCTTCTTTGTAAACTATGAGAAATGACTTGAACTCCATCTTTTATCCTTAATTGCTCATGATGAATTCGCTGCCAAAACGTTCATCGATGACACCGACAATTGTACTTCGCTTTTCAATCAGCCAGATTAAGCTTTATCATGCAACATCACCCGGATCCAACTTAGTCATGTCAAAAACACATCAATCTTACTTCAGAGAGGGGGAACCGTCAGGATATGCATTGCAAAACTCCCCCTGAGCCAAGGCTGTAGGCTTAGATTCCGGAAGAGCTTGTATCGGGATTCGGTACCACAAAAGAGTTCTCTACACTTGTTTCCTTTTTCTTCCAAACCATGACTGTCTTCTTCTTGGATTCATCTGATTCTACAAGCTCCTTTTTGTTTTAGTCTTTTCTACAACAACATATCTGCATGTGTTAGCATAATGTCCAGATTCATTACACTTGTAATTTTTTTTTCTGACTTAATTGAGTGAACCCTGGATATGCATTGATTAGCTTTGTGACCATAACCATGGCATAAGTAGCAATAACCATAAAAGAGATTATTCATTTCATTCCTTTTATCCAAATTAGATAACTGACTTCTACAATGACTTACTTTATGACCAAACTTGTGACAGTTAAAGCATTGAATACTTGATTCCATCTTGCTTCTACACTCTACAACCTTATGTCCAAATTTTTTGCATAGAAAACAATGACCATTAAATGATAAGTACCTTTGAGCATTTGGTTGCCTCATCGGAGGTCTTTTTATCGATGTTCTAGAGTTCCGGACCTTGCTTGTTACAACATATCTTGCTTCGACTTCAATTACTTTGTCTTTACCCTTACTATCTTGATTCGATCTTTCCCCTGAGAATCGAAGTCCTCCCTTATCCTTGTGACAATTTTGTAGGGACAAAATTTGATCCAAAATCATGTTGCTTTCACATACTCTAGCTTATGATTTCAACCTCCTTAACTCTTGATCTAACTTCTCATTTTCTTCTACTTTCCGTTTGATGGTATCTTTGAGATTTTCTTTAGTCTTCTTCCATTCTTCCATTTTTTGTTTGATGGTGTCCTTGAGACTTTCTTCTGTCTTCTTGTATTCATCCAATTGAAGCTTTAGATTTACAACACTTTCCTTTGACTCTTTTAATTCCTCGCCGACTTCTCCGTGTCTTGCTTTTAATTTCTAGATTTGTTCGCTTAGCTTTGAGTTGTAAGCATTTGCCTCCTTGATGTTTTCTTTCAATTCCTCATTCTCAAATTCTATACTTTCCATATCACTTAATATTGTCTTCAATTCTTCTTCAAAGTAATAATCTTCTGCCATATGTTCAAACTACCAAGATCACCCTCAAGCGGTTAAGCTCTATCTGCAAGGGACCAAACTCTGATACCAATTGTTGAACAATCCAGATAACTAAGAGGGGGGTGAATCAGTTATCACAAAACACTTTTCCTTTCTTTAATTAATCTGGAGCAATATTAAACCAGTCATATATTAATTAAAACATATATGAACATGCAAGCACTTAACAACACCATGCACAATGAACACCACAATTTACATGGAAACCCAAGATGGGAAAAACCATGGAGAATGCTATTTCTCAATTATAAAGCACTGGTTAAGGTGACACCAATTAAGGTGATTTTTACAAGGGCTCACTGCCAAAATTATCACTACAGGTAAGGCTCACTACCGGTGGGCTCACTGCCCAATTAATACAAAAATAAATGATTACAAAAATGGACAAAACATGAACTGATGAAGTTGCATCTACATATGCATGAATTCAGTTTCAGTTAAGAGCACAATATGTGACTGCAACAGATCCGGTGAAGAATCTTCTACACACCTTCCTCATACAACCTCTGCAATACATATTGCTTCTTCCTAACATTTGCATTCACTTCCTTCTTTGTTTCTTGTCGCACCCTTATCACTGTTTGCACATACCACACTTCTTGTTTAGATACTCACTAAGATGTTCTACATACATACATACATACATATATATACTCGATGAACACAATGGGTCGGCTTGGCAAATCATGTCGGCTTGAAGAACAACCTTGAAATATTCAATAAGGCTTGACATGCTAGCACCAGACCCAAAAGATAGGTCACACATAAAGATCTTCTTACCACGTTACACCGAGACCCATATAGGTCATACATAAGACATAGCATTATTACCATAAGATAGCTAGCTTTGAATTACATAAGATATATTTTGAAGCCGATGGAAACGCCACAACCAAGACCAAATCTTGATCACCATCAATTTCAGTATAATCGGAGGAATGCAATTAGACATACAAAAAACATGCTACATGAATGTCCGGATAGCAAGGATACCCGGAATAAGCTTTAGACACAACAACCAATATCAAAAGATTAGTCTTCATTATTCTACATTAACTGTCTTCCACGAATGTCCCAAAAAGAAGTACTGCCATATTCAGATCAAAGATAACATCCACACTACGCAACATTATAGCATACGATAGGATAGATCATTTTTGTATACATCTGGAGCACAACCTTCTAGATCCCAGGTTTTGACATCAATGACAACAATGCCAAGTCAACAACTTCTCAACAAAAATCACATTTGAAATTTCCTATAATAATCATTTGAGTAAATATTAGTTAAAATATGTGATTTTTTTCTTTAATATATACTACCTATTTAAATAAAAAATGTAAGATTTAAAGGATTGTTTATGCTGCATTTGATGGAAATAAATGTTGTTAAGTGCATTATTTTATCATTTTCTTAATAAAGAGTGTTTACTTAGAATGTATTTTGACTCCCAAATCTTATTAGAATGCAAATGTAAATAAGATTTAGAAAAAAAATTACTCTATGCAAGAGTAAATAAAATTCGTTAAAAGAAAATGATCATACAAATAGAGGCTTAAGCTCTATTTTTTTTGTCAATCAACATGCAACATGTATTTATCACATATCATTTTAATAATTACAAATTTTAACGTATGCTTTTTTAATTAAAAATATATAATTACTTTAAAATATAAAATATACAATATATAGATTTATAAATTATTTAAATTAAATTTAAAATATTAACATTATTTAAGAATTTATACATTATTTAAATTGAGGTAAAAAATTTGACATTTAAGAAAAACAAATTCATGTCGCACAACCAAATATTTAATTTTAAATGAAAGAAAGCAAGGACAAAACTGTTATCAATATATTGAGGGTGCAATGCATTTTTTTATTATGGAAGGGCACTTAACAAAGCTCAAAGTTCCATAGCTAACAAACAACATACATTTTTTTAGTTTATTTCTAGAAATAAATATTGATAAACATTAATTATCCGTGAATACAATTTAATAGGACAAGAAATCAACCTATAGGCTCAAGGCCAAAAAATTCCTTAGCTTGTATGAAATGAAAGAATTCACAATAATACTCAATAAATTTCGTGCTTAAATCTAAATAGATATTGAAATTGACAAATATATTACCATTTGTATCAATTGCTACGTTACCTGTATCTCCATTGCCAATCGACTTATTATTATTTATTATAAATATTTAAAAATAAAATTTAAAATATATTAAAATTTAAAATTTAGTATAATAAATCAAGTTATTTTCAAAAAATATATAACAAATTTAATCTAATAAATCAAAATTAATAATAAAAAACTTGAAACGAAATCAGTTGAGAAAATATTTCTATCAAGAAATAATAATAATATGAGGGAATAAATTTAATTGGGACAAAATTGTTCCAAGTCAAGTGAAAAAAAGGCAAAAAGGGGTGGTGGCTATAGGTAGCAAATCATGGGTGAACAATTGCACATTTTTTTACGATTTTCTCTCCTTGTACACCCATGCACGGGGTCTCCACCCTTGAACTTACTTCCTTCAGTAACATTCTATTTACTACATCTTCCCTCTAATAATCCTCAATACCCTAAAACAACACCACATTAGAACCATGAGTTATAAATACATAATTAAAACAGATCAACAAGAAAAATAGAAAGGGTCTATGTAATTACTTGAAGTGTTTTGAGGACATTACTAGTTTTAAAAACTTTGTACACTATGGCAAGCTTTTTGTGATCTACACACACAAATCTAAACATTTTTTTTATGCTTCTTGTAGCTCGCACATGGCTTAGTATTGTCTGTCGCCATATATGCTCCTTAGATATTTTAAACTCCCTGTAGTAAACAAAATAGTTGATTAGAACATATCTTTTTAACAACATAGATTTGATATTTTGCAAGAGCCAAGCAAGTGCCTTGTTCAATGGGTAATTAGGATTGAAATTGAAATAACCTTCTCACAAGAAATACAGGCCCTCATATCTAAGAATATGAAGTTGTAAAGAAGGGTGGAGGAGAGCTAACGATACAAATACATACGTGGGGAATAAAGTTGAAAAAGAAGAAGTGAGGTATTGCAATTTGTAAGCAACAAACTACCTATTCCACCAATTGTTCATCAAGATGAGAATCACTTGGAATGGTAGGCAAGCCAAAAATAGTCCAGTAGAAAAGTGACAAAGCAGGCTTCTCTTGAGGCCCGTTCCAACAAGATGGCTATGACCTCTTCCTTTGTAAGGATTGGGACACACATGCATGATTTAGAATCAATATTGAAATTATTTAGTAGAACATATACACTTTGAGAGACCAAAAAGATGCAACTCACAAGGAACCCATGGTCCGGTTGCAAAAACTTGCCGTTTTGTCTATAAGTGAGAATAATATCTTTAGTGTAATCGATTGTGATATCAACGAAGATGCTAGTTCCATATGTGGTGTCACCACCTCCGAGAAAATCATTGAAACCCTCAAAGCACACATACAAGACTCCCTTCTTCTTGGACATGATCCCACACTGGCATAGCACGCCATAATGCAAGAATAAAATCCTAATATTGCTTCATCCCTCCCCATCTTCTTATAATTGTTTTCCCATGTTATCCAATGATATAAAACGACTACTAGCACCAATTAACATGCAAGGTGATGGAATTGTTTATTATAACCCATGTCAGTTACCTCTATGCCTCCTCATCTTCCAGTACTGCCATCTGCCTGTCATTTATTTCGTGAGGTGTTTTTCTTTACACAGACTCTAGGCTACCACTATAGGATGCCTCTTGGTGTAACAATATTTTTCATGAATTTTCAATATGCAGCTAAAGCTCTATCTTCAACTATTTATGTATTAGATATGCTTAATAACATTTCAACATAACATTCTAACTTCCTCCTTGATTTTGAAGCATACTTTGTAATATATTTGAGAATAGGGTTTTATGAAAGAATGGATTTATAATCTATATCGTCTCTCCATATCACAAGCATCTTAGGGATGTGGATGTTTAACCTATAACCATTTGTTGTTGCTTTATAAAATTTGTACCAAACATCATCACATATTAGATTTAATGCATTCTCTCCTTAAGGCTTTATAATGACACTAAATTTTTAGCATCTTCTTGCATAAATATGTTCCCTCATTGCATTCATGTGTATTTGCACATGATTGATTAACTCATAATCTATCATAAGGTTGGTATAAAATATATTTGAAGTGTTTAACAAGCATGAATCATCATGAGAAGATTGATATGTTGTGTTATTTATTTCATATGAAGTATGAGGATTCCATGAAGTTAAATATTTGTCAACTAATTATTTTTCCTCCACTTTCACATTGTTATTCCAATTGAGTGTGTCCATGCTTGGTGCATTTTCTAATGAGGAATCTAGGTGTACCTAAGTTATTTCTTTTAGATGAGGTAGTAGGATTCCAAGTAGTAACATATATATCAAATTAATTTTTTCTCTCTCCACTTTGACATTGTTATGCCAATTGAGTATTGTTGTGTTTGAGGCATTTTCTAACTAGAAAAATCTTAATGTTACTATTCATACTTATACTAGTAATATTTGTATGAAGGAGATTATCCATGAATTCCTCATGAAATATTGTGAATTTTTGGTGTAATGTGGGAAAAGTGAATCCTAGGGTTTAATTAGGATTACTACTTTTCACTCACAAAACATTGGAATTTAGATCGAGAAGGGAATTAGATTGACTTGCAACCTTGAAAGTGAGTCAACCGGCCCTGAATTTGAATTGTTTTGGGGACTTGAAATGGATTTTAAATGAAAATGAAATGATTTAGCTAAGTAACTATGAAAATGCACTGTTCTAATGTAAATACAAAAAAAATGGAAATTGAAAGTCAAATTCTGAGACTAGATCTGAAAAGAGTAGAGTATTGTGCACCTGTGGCTCGAGTCTGGGTCTGATTTTGGAGGACTAAGTCACCTAGGGTGACTATGTCCTTTTTGACCAATTTGAAATCTATTTTCATAGTCCTCTGATGTTTGATCTGAGTCTTCTTTCTTTTGGTGCTTACTGTCGGATCTTTGTCGGATGTTGAGATAACTGTGTTTTCGTATGGTGTCAAGTTGTAGGGTTTGAATGCAAAAATGAACAAATGATCTTCAATCTCCCTCCAATATTCTTCAGATCTACAACCTGCACATTTAAAGAGAGAGGAAAGGTTGTGCCATATAGGGGCTTGCCTCGGTCAAACCCCGTGTTGGTGTTTCCACCTCTACAATGGTAATTGATGAAAGAGAGCTTATCTTTTTGAGTAATAGAGGATAAATGATAAATTAATGATGAATCAACAATGGACTACAACTCACCACTAAAAAATGGCTTCCTTGAAGGACTGAAGTCATGCACATCTCCTGAAGGCTTGATTTTTGTTTTCTTGATTTTTTTGAAGACCTACAAGGATTAGATCTCATAAACAAAATGATAATAAAATATGAATGGACTTAAATAAAAACACAATGGATGCTTGATTGAAAATAATGCTGCAATAATGCTCATATATTTAGTCTTGATTGCCCTTGATTTATCTTAGGATCTTTTCTTTTTCTCTCCCTTCATAAGTTGCTTCCTTAATGTTCAAAATGAGAGGAAAAAATTCTTATAAAAGCATTCTAATTAATCCTTTTGGGTAGGGTCCAACTTGGGGTCATTTTCAAATCATAAAAGCCCACCAATTAAAATTTGAAACATTCAAACAATTTCTTTTTGGACAATGGTGACTTGGTCCAATAATGGTGATAGTGTACAATACTTTTTGGCTTGAATTTATAGGGATGACGAGAAATTAAATATATTTTATTAATCTAGGCTCAAAATTGGTAAATTATTATAATAATTAAAGTATAAGAAAAGTAGGGTGTCAAGGTAGTGTGAAATTATCAAGGGTGACAATTTACAATGCTACATTTGGTATTTATTTAAGAATGTGGTGTGCATATATCTAAATTAAGTTATTAGTGAAACATATTTTTTAGTAGAGTATGGGTATATTTGAGTGTGTTTGGATTCAACTACATAATTTTTTGTATCAAATTTTTAGGTCACATTTAGAAGAGTGTGGGTGTTAAACAATTGTTTATAATTAGTTAATGTAAATTAGACCATTTTGTATTTGCAATACTTATTGTAAAGAATATAGTTGGATAATCTTACCAGTTGATCATATTTGTTAATCCACCACAATAATTGTGTTGAATGAACAAGATAATTGAGAGGGGGGTGAATCAGTTGTATCAAATTAAAATATTAAAACCCTCAACAATAATTTGATCCACATACATTTATTAAACCCTTAATCTCTTATAATGTTTAAACATGGAAATAAAATAACATAAACTAAAACTAACACCATACACAAGAGAACACAAGATTTACATGGAAAACACTAGAAGGGAAAAACCATGATGAGTATTAGCTACAATATAAGTAATTGCAAAACTGGTACAAAGAGGCTCACTACCAAAATAGGATGCACTGTCTAGAAAGGCTCACAACCCAGGCTCACTACCAAAATAGAAAGAAGAAGGAATATATAATATTACACAAAGAACATGATCTCAATGCAACAAATAATCCACAACTTAACAACACTTGCAGTCTTCAAGAGATCAAGATACTTTAGCTCACTGCATTGATCAACAATCTTGCTTTATAGCTTGAATTGTATTTCACACTTTTGCACTTAATTTCACATCTCAACAGTCAACTCTATTCCACACTCCATCTCGCATCAATTCACCTTGCATTTATACCATCTATAACTTGAAAAAACATCTTCAAGTCGGCTACACTCACCTTACACTTTACAAATTCAAAATAGGCCGACACTAAGCATTCTTGTGGTGGATAAGAATGAAAGTGGACCAATACAAAACTTAACTGGGACCCAAATTAACTTCTCACATGCCACACTACACTTTCATTAATGCTTAAACATCTTAAAATGTAGTGTAAACACTAGGTCAGTCATTTACATGCTTCTTCAAATCCAAAGACGACTTGAAAACCATACAACATGCTTCATTACCATCTAGAATATTCCTCTACCATCTTGAAATCCATCAAACTCCTTCACAACAATTCTCACCTCCAGAATGTACACAGCTTGTACATTCAAACTACACTACCAAACACTACAATTCTAAAATTAATCTTCTGGAGCACCAGAATACGAATACTCTTGACATAGGCAAGAGATCAACACCATCAACATACCTTCAAAATCACAAGACTTGAAGAAAAACTACGGAGAAACATAGAGAAAAAATATTTCTCCTAGATACCTCTGTAAGCAACATTATGAAACTAGTTCACACATTGGTGAACATAACTTCCTCTGACCATCTAACCAAAAGCCAAACTTATGGATATAGAAACTCTAAACACCTCTATCCAACACATTGAAACTACATAAGAAAATATTGAACCCAAAATAAATGTGAAGAAAAACCATAACACCTCTAAAAAATAGAATACCTCTATAACACCATGTTTCCTTATTTTATCAATTTTCTCAATATCTTTGACATCTTTACCACTACTAAAATTATGAACAGAATCTTATCATAGTAACACCAAAGTTTAACACCAGTAACTTAATTGATGACAACATAATGCAATTAATCAAAGCAATAATCTCTCTTAATGATTGCACAATTGTCACCAATGACAACACAAGCTTGTTGATATCAATGACAACACCTTCATACTTGCAACAATCTCCCCCTTTGTCATTGATGGAAAAACAAAATGTGAAAAACCATCAAAGACAACATACACAACATCCTTACAAAAGTCTCTCTATCTCTCCCCCAATCAAATTTTTCTCTTTCATATGACATCTCTCTCTTCCTTTGTATAACCAGGCCTTTTTCACATGACTCTCTTTCTCCCCTTTGAAATCATTGGAAAAGGACAAAATATTTTTCATTGTTCTCCCCCTTTGACATATAACCAAGATACTTGTAACTAGTTTGAATACTCCCCCTTAGGAGTACACACCAATCAACTCAACAACCTCTGCATAATGACAACATATATTCCATACTACAACAATGTCACTACCTACTTCCCCTAAGAGGTAGCCACCAACATCAATCCAGACAAGGAATGAATCCATAGATCCACATGACTGATGTATCTCCATATGCATCTAGTTCAAATAGGGAGGGGAAATAACCACCAAATTCTCCCAAAGATACTCAAAAGTATCCTTGGGTAGAGCCTTAGTAAATATGTCAGCAATCTGATCCTTTGTAGGTACATATTCAAGCTTCACTTCATTCTCCATAACCTTCTCTCTCAAAAAGTGATAGCTAATTGATATATGATTTTTTCTTGAATGCATCACTGGATTCTTTGAAATGTTGATTGCGCTTGTATTATCACAAAATATAGAAATAGGCTCATCATACACCACTTTGATATCCTTTAGTGTTTATCTTGTTGGTGTTTTATTTTTCTAGCTAGGCTTTGAAACTCTCTAAGAGGTAGCCAACCTCCATATTCAAGAACCACAAAGGCTAGTGGCCAACTGATAGGAAATAGAATTGACACACATTTCCCCTACACTTTAGGCTCTGAAGACCTAGGGGGTTAACCCTTTAGCAACATCTAAAAATCTAGACACACAAGTAACAGGATATTGCTTAATAGATAATGCTCTTGTAGAATTGCTGAGAAACCTAAAATATCACTTAACATTGGAAATATATTGAATGAATTTCATCAACCAACATGGAGAACATGACAAACACAACTCAGCAAAACATATTTGAAATGGTTTTTTGATTCAATGAGTTGGGACCAAACTGAAAATAGCAGAAACATGATAATGGACCAGTGCCATAAAAATGGGCTATGGAGTCATATAACTAGCATTCATCTTTCAGTTTTGAACATGCTCTGAAGGTCTTGCAAATGTTGTCACATTATAATAACTAGACCACTGAAGCTTTCTCTGATAAATCTTCTTATAAATCCACCTTAAACATAACACTCCTGTCACATTTGTTAAAGCAATTACACTATCCCTGAACAATAGGCAATAATAAATGCAGATTGTGCTTTATTAAAGCAATTACATCATTCATAGAACATAAGGCAACAACATATGCAACTCAAATGCAACAAATGTGCATGAAAAGACTTAGACAATTTTATTATTGAATCCAAAAGAGCATTATAGTTCAGCCATGAAGGCAATTATTAGCTAAAATAAACACAAAGAAATATTCAGAACATACACTCTCAGATTAAATGACTAACAGTCATATTTCCCCCTAGCTTTACAATCTACCCATAACTTATGCCTGACTTGCAGAGCTTTCATAAATTGGAACTCTTTACAATGAGAGAAAAAATAAGATATAGAAAATAGAAGAAACCAAGAGCAACCCTAAAACTAATCCAAAAATGTCATCTGGAAGCTCCATTCCCATTGACCAACAAACTGAAAATAACTCATCTCCCTTCCTTTGCAGCAACAAACTTATTCTCTCCTTTTCTCATTATTGCTTTGAAACAAAAAATCTGCCCATGTGAAGAATCTCCATTTTTTCAAATTCACCAGCAGCTAAAAAATTACCTATGTGAAAACTCTCGTGGAAGGTTCACATTTCTGTTCATTTTATTTGCTGCACTTTATTTTATCTCCCAACAAACATATTTGCTAATAAAGTGAATAAAATCACTTTATACAATACCCACATGCTCTCAAATATAAAATGAATATAAAATTCACTTTACTTATCTCTTATTAAAATATCTCATAGCCACATTTTTATATTTTAATGCCCAGTCATAAAATGTTCACCCTACCCATGTTTTTATTCACATTTTCAAAATACTTCCCTGTGCATTAAAATACTTCACCCATAAAGTGAATAAAATTTCACTCCTCCAATAGAAACACTGATTTTACTCCCATTTCTCCTAGCATATTTAAAATATTTTCCCCTTTCACTTCTCATTGGAAAAATACATTATCCGCTTCTCCCTCCTTTACATCTTAATCCAACAAAGAGAAAGTTTCACATTTATTTAAAATGCCTTTTGAAATATTCACTTCACGTGCCATTTGTATTTCACCCTTGAAATATTTTACCTTCGTTTAAAAGTGCACATTTACCTTGCATTGGGAAAATACTTGTTTTAAATGCTTTGCCATTTTAATTCAAATGGCCCCCCTTTAAAAAAACTATCAGGCTGTCTGATATCTTATTTATCCATAATTAAACTTAGCTTTTAAAATTCATCGGGCATTTGAAAAATTAGACCCAACCCCTCCACGGGCAAGTCGCTTCTGCTGGGACCACCATCCACGTGCCCATTTCTTGCGAGCCTCACAAGTTTTTTCCAACGTCACTCTTCCTTGTGTGAGGTTTTCGAGATCATGCCATGTAGCTCATTTCTCACTGCCGGTCGTTGATCTTGTTTTTTTCCCTAACTTCTCTTTGCTCTGCAAACACATAACCATGGCGGCCATTCTTTGCATTCACCATGCTTTTCTCATTTTATCTTATGCATTTTTAGCTATACAGCTTCACACGCCTTCTCCACTCATTTCATTTGTTTAAAAACTTCTATGGTGGCCTCCTTATACAACGCACTTGCTTGAAAATTTCTAAAGTCTTTTCAAGAAGTCCATCTTGGGTGGCTGCTACAGTCATGGTGTTCAAAGTTTCTTCAAAACCATGATATATTGCTTCATACGCAGATTGCCTTGAGTCTTGACAATCGATGGTGATCTCTGCTCGAATTTCCAAGCAATATCAATAAGTGTCCATGTGAGGCTTTGTATATGTTTCCACATTTTTTGGACACCTCCCCTCACACAGTTTTTTCTCCTCCCAAAACGCTTGTCATGGCGGATGATGGTAGAGGTTGAAAAGTTTGGCCCTACATTTGCTTACAAGTTTCTTGAAGCCTTTCTTGATCTCCACGCAGATATCCCCTCTACTATTTACATTTGCTTGAAAGTTAGTAATGCATTTTCAAAAAATATTCATCTGTGTGGTGCGTTGCCTATTTGCATCACCAATTTCCATCTGCTATTACCATTTTTTAATCCTTACACCCACCAATTGGGCACATTACTCTCCGTGAGGGCTCCATGGTGCTGCGCAAAACATCCTCTATCAACTTACAGCTTGAAATTTTCTAAGGCCTTTTCATCAGATAGATTTTGGGCATATCGATTGCAATGATGGCATCTCTTAATCACATACCAACTGCATTTGCTAACAATGGCGACAGTTGCTTACTAGATCGACCCTTTGCCTTCTAAGCAACTTTTCTTTATGCTTTGATGGTCATCCACTCCTGGTGTTGGCGCCCTTTAAAATTCTCTGTTTTACATGCCTTGATGGAAGTCTACAACCTGTTCCAAGGCTCCCACACTATGCTGCTAATTGCAGTTACTTGAAAATTTTAGAAGACTCTTAAAATAAAATTTCCTCAATCAGTTTTGATACATTTGTACTGCCAACGTTGTGAGGTTCTCCACATAATGCATTCGCTTGGAAGTTTCTAAAGCATTTTTAACAAATCAATTTAGTGTGTAATCCATGACATTCAATGCATCCTCCGGTCCATGGTGCATCCTTTCCTCCTTCTCATGGCGCGGTGGTTCTCACCATTTGGACATCATTGCTTTTGTTTAAAAATGTCGAAGGCCTCTTAACACATCCTTTAGTGCATGCATTGCTTCATCAGAATTTAAAAGAGAGTAGTTGTGAGGAATGCCTTAATACCATGTAGTGTAGTCCCTATCACATGAGAAGTCCCCACATTGCCAGTTTCATGCTAAGTCGTGGCTACACTTATTGCTTTCTCAATATTGCACTACAATACTTGCTCAGGGGTGAGAGAATCAAACACTCCCATTTGAAAACTCCTAGATCCATGCCTTTATCAGACCTGCCAAACAATGAAGATCAATACTATAGAGCATCATCCCTTTGCAAATCCATCATATAATTTGTCAATATACTCCAGATGCGTTGTCATTTTATCATTTTGTCACAATAATTAGTAATATACTCTTTTTCCTTTTGGAGGCTCAATCATATGCCCAATTGTACTTGTAGACATCCAAATTTGATCACTTCCATATGATCAAAATCGTCTACTCTATTCATCTATTTCATTAATAGTGATTAAATAATTAATTTAATCATTATTTCATTTTCTGCATAAGGTTCTTAAAGTATATAATTAAATAAATTAAATACTTTACCTTATCCCTTTTCCTCTCTAAATTAAATAAATAAGACAATTTGTTTAATTTAGTCATTTAACCCATTTGGATTAAAATCAATTTTTAATTCATCTTTTTTCTCTCTCCTTGTCACTTTCTCCACAACCCTCTTCTAATCCGGATTAAATTAATTAATCTATGATTAGGATGTGCACCACTTAATCTTGATTAAGTGTCACATCCTCCATAATCTCCCACTTGCCTCTAATATCTCATTAATTACTTTAATCATGTGTTTGCACAACCTTAATCAAAATCATTAACCACATTTGGCTTACCTTTTCTGGTCAACCTTCCCACTTACCATTTTTAGCCTTGACTCCCTTCCCCATGTGAATTTTTAATTCACATTTATTTGCCCAAGAATCCTCTCTTCCCCATATAAATTTTTAATTCACTTTTGTCTTTCCAAGGTCTTCCCCATCCCCATGCAAGATTCTAGAAGCCTTGACTTGTCACTTCATATGTGTCAAGGGCTTCTAGAACCTTGGACTTGTCACATCACCCACATGTGACAAATCTCCAACTTTTTGGAGACCTCCCTTTATCTAATAAACTCTCCATTGAATGTAAATTTTTAATTTACATTTATTTTTCCCACACACTTCCCCTTTTCCTATGGAGATTTTTGAAGAATTCTAAAATTCCTCAAAAGTCTCTTTCATCCTCATTTGGGGACAAGAAGAGCCTTTTTGACGAAATCTTCTCATCCCCCAAGGTACCTCAAAGGTACTTGTCCTTCATCCACCTCATGTCCTTCCCTTCCACCTCTTGTCCTTCTCTTCCACCTTATTTCCACATCACTCCACCCTAAGACATATCACCCTCCACATGTCAAGATGTGAGGGCTTGTGAGTCCTCAACTCACCTTAGCCCTTCATCTTAATCTTTGTTGGATCAATCCCAACCGTTGAATTCTCTAGAGAATTCCAATTAGCCTATAAATATCCCCTCATTTCATTCATCTTAGAGGATCAAGTCTTTTGCAACAAAACTCTTACAAAATTGTCATTCAAGCTCTCATCCATTATAACACTCACATCATCGATCCATATTGCATCAATTCATCTTGCATCCATTCAATCCTATTGTCATCCAAGGAGCACACAATTCTTGAAGCATCAAAGGGCCAACCAAGGAAGGAGCAGCAAAGGAAAGGTATAACATATTTCAATCATCATTTGTTGTCATCTTACTCCTTTGTTTCACCATTTCTTAGGCTAATCTTATTGAGGTGCCCTTTTATTTTGTTACTTCTTCATATTGCACTATTAGTTTTTAATCTAGCATCTCACATTAGGAGTAGCATTTTATTAGGATCACATTTCTGGCACGCCCGGTGGGACCCACAAAGGGGTCTCTTTCTTTTACGTTTTTTGTTGTTAGCTTGTTTGCAGATTCAAGTCACAGAGGGGCGAACTTGTCCTCCCAAACGTTGCAGAAGGGCGAACTTGCCCTCTGTTTCAGCCGTTTTCTGCAGAGGGGCGAACCTGCCCTTGCTGTTTGTGACTGTTTTCTGCAGAGGGGCGAACTTGCCCTCTGTTTCAGTCGTTTTCTGCAAAGGGGCGAACTTGCCCTTGCTGTTTCTGACTGTTTTCTGTAGAGGGGCGAACTTTCCCTACCGGATGCTACAAAGGGGCGAACTTGCCCTTGCTGTTCATTTTTTTCTAACTGTTTTCTGCAGAAGTGCAGACACGCCCTCCTAGTTCAGCGTTTTTCACTGCAGAGGGGCAAATTTGCCCTTAACAACATATTCGAGAAGGTAAAAAAGTGGCATTTTAGCTTCGTTTTTGTCTTTTTCTTTTGTTGTTTTGTGCTCTAATCCACTAACCTTGTTTGTTGGTGAGTGAAGTCAGATTTGCTGCAAATCACAAAAAGGGCAAAAGATAAACAACTAACATTTGCTTGCAGGGCCTTTGTTTTATTCTTTGAAAATCTTTCCTTATTGTTTTATCTATTTACTTAGTATAATTAGGGGAAAGTAAATTGGCTGCTTGTTGTGTTTGTTTTATTTGTATTACCCTAAGGGGACATTAATTCGTTTTCATCTTCTCCCTTTGCACTTTTGTGCGGATCCGAAGGGGGTAGTTGGAAACGGTTAGTGTTTTCTTCTTAGAGGGACCTGCTTGGGGATTTCATCACCCCAAGGGATGATCCCAACCACGCATACTGACGGGGTATATGAAGGGGGGAGAGCCAAAACTGTACCTCAATCCAGTTGCATCGTAATTAGCGAAGCGTTGAAGCTAGGGTGATACCTAGATAAATGTGAAGAGTTGGTCCGAGCCTTTTAGTATCTCACGGGGGTTCTCGACTCACGCTTGTGACGGACTGGTGTTCACGATTTGTGCCTCACGTATCGAGCGTATATCGAGGACTCCTTAGAAACTTTGTTCATCTTAGAGTAAGACCTTTGCCGGCCATACCCCTTAAACACTAATCATAGGATTGTGCTTGTTCAAAGTATCTTTCTATGAAGAACCAGTGAGTTTTGATAAGTCAAACTATCATTGAGTCAGTTTAAGTCCTTGCCAAAATCCCTCATCCAAACCAAGTTGCATTTCCCACTGTAGAGGGGCGAACTTGCCCCACTGTTTTAGCCTTTTCATTGCAGAGGGGCGAACTTGCCCCACTGTTTTAACCTTTTCAATTGCAGAGGGGCGAACTTTCCCCACTGTTTCAACCTTTTCCATTGCAGAGGGGCGAACTTGCCCCACTATTTCAGCAGTTTTATTGCAGAAGTGCGAATACGCCTCGTTGAACGGCCAGTTTCACCCGTTTGACTATTTTAAACCTCCGTTCGAACCCCCAAAACCTCCATTTGACAATTTGATCATCCTAAACACTCATTTGACCAATTCAAACCTTCATTTAACCATTCCAAGCCTTTGTTTAACATTTCCAAAACGTCCATTTACCACATTCGCATTGATCATTCCACCATTTGGGATACCCATCTTATCGTAAGACCTAAACATCTTCAACAACACACCTTCCCGTTGCATCCATCATTATTCCTCAACACAAAATCCCTTAAAACCTTGTGTTAGGAGTTGTTTCCTGAATTGACCAAGGCGTTAAATTGATCGTTATCCTACATAATCAATCCTTGTCTTCAACCTAATCAATCTGCTTCTATTTTGAGGCGGATTTGTGTTGTAAGTCAACATCATTGGGCCAAATCAATCCCCTTCCATCTCAAGGTGGATTAGGCGTCATAATAATTGATTTAATCCGATCAACCAACATTACAAGTCACCTAGGGTGGTCTCCAAATCAGGTTTTAGGTCCCTTCCATCATCCAATCATCAATCCAAATCATCATTTGATCCAATCACCAATCCAATCATCAAATCCAATCATCAAATCCAATCATCAAGTGATACACCATCACTTGATCCAATCAAATCCAATCACCACCCAATCACCAAGTTGACACATCAACATTTGATCCAATCAAACCCAATCCTCATCCGAATCAACAAATTGATACATCATCATTTGATCCAATAAAATCCAACATCAATCATCATCGAATTCAAATCAATCAATCCATATCATCACCTAAATCATCCTCTAGAAGTTGAATCTTGCAATCACTTGGTCATTTTGCACGTTCATGCCCATTCAAACCCGTTCACAAACAAAAAAGCAAATGGCAGACCAGCAAACACAAGGTTCCCAACCAAATGTCCCTCAAGATCCTAATAACCTTCCACATGATCCCCACAATGGCGTTTCATCTCAAATAAAACACAGACATCCAAAATATCACTCCACCTAGTGACGAAAACATGGTCAATCAACCCGAAGTCACTGTTGACGAATATCTCAACAATCCTGCCAATGTCCAAATGACGGATCGTCTCCTAAACAAATGTGGGGATAAGATCTTTGCCACCTTAATCATGAAGGGAGTCAAACCACCATCTGGTTTCAATACATCACAATATGCCCTTCCCCCATTTGTTGATCCACAAACCTCACAAAATGTTCTAGAAAGGTCCTACGTTCCTGAAGGTGCACCCCTGAAAATCGGTACCACACCGAACTTGGAAATGTTGTCATCCATCAAGTCCAAGAATATCCTCATCTTCCAACCACAACATCTACCATTCCACCACTTGATCCTAACGACCCCCATACCTATGGCATGTCGTCATACATCCCATCTACTCCACCGCTTCCTCCCTCATATTCTAATATTGGGGGCACAACTCCACTTACCAATGAACTACCTCCTGCATTTCAAAAACCCCCAAATAATCCACACCAATCCACCACACTACCAGCACCACCACAACATGTTGCTACTGTTATAGCTTCATCTCAACACTTGCATCCACAACACCCTTCCGTTCTCACACAACCGTCACATCAAGTGGTGCAACATACATCTCAACAACAACAACACATCTCACCTAACCCATCTCAACAACAACAATACATCCCATCTCATCTGCCTCAACAACAACAAATCTTATCTCATCCACCTCATCAACAACAACAACAACGTCCACAACAACATGTGCACATCCCTACGCAAATACACCATAACCCGCTTACCAAATACCTCTATCATCCCACTAGCACATACACTATTCCATCCCATACAAACCCTCATCAGAATGTGCAAAACCAAATGCATACCCAACCGCCACCTTACACCAATCTTTCACAACCTCAACACAATCCCCATCAACAAACGTCAAGTCCATACCCATATGCCACACAAAAACCCACCATTGCACCACAATACCAATCCTACCCACCCCACTTGCAACAACAACAAACTCACCAACAAGTGGCACCTTACGCTTCTTATTATCAACAATCGTCAGCACATCCACAAAGAGGCCTTACCTCTACGCATTACCAAAATTCTATGCAGCAACAGAACCCCTCTCTTGTTTCCTACTATCAACAACAAGTGGCTCCCACTCAATACAATCAATTATCCAATTATCAAACCACCTATAATCAGCCAATGCACTCATATCCGACCCAACCTGTCTATGATCCAATGATGGTAGGGCCATCCTCATCATACCCACAACATTATCCATACACTCAATCCACTTTGACTCCCATGACACCCATCAATAAAGACTTGGAAGAAGTAAAAGCCGCATTAAAGGACTTACAAGCTGGAACGGGAAAACAATCCTTCAAGTTTGAGGACATATGCCCTTATCCGTTTGATCCTTCCATTTCCTTGATTCCTTTTCCTAAACATTTTGAGATACCCAAATTTGACAAATACAAAGGAACCAAGGATCCTAAAGCTCACCTTCAAGAGTTTTATGCTCATTGCCAAGAGGTCATGCACAATGATAATTACCTTATCCAACTTTTCCCTAAAAGTCTACAAGGGGTCGCCCTCAACTGGTTTATGGGTTTGGAAAAGGGATCTATCAAAACCTTCGCACAACTATCTGAACAGTTTGTCTCTCATTTCTCTTTTAACTTAGAGAAAGATATTGACACACTTGACCTCCTCAAAGAAAAACAACGCGATGGGGAAACCTTTGCAAGCTACTTGCAAAGATGGCATGCCTTGGCCAATAGGATGAAATCCCCACCAATAGAAAAAGACATGGTGACATTGTTTATTGAAAACTCCCACTCGGATATGGCACATAATTTCCAACTCCACTGCATCACTACCTTTGCGGGACTTGTGGAGAAAGGCCCCATCTTAGAACAAGCCCTTCTTGCAAGAGGACAAGTCAAACATTTCAATTCTAATAGAGAGAAATCCTTTGGGGATAAACCTCGTTATTGGAATAAAAATAAAAATGCTATCAATGATGGTGTCACTGACACCAAACATGTCCAAGTGGCTACCACCATGCAAAGATATCCTCTCCCACAACAACCCTCAGTTCAGAACGCCATATCCGTCCTTCAAGGGGCACCGTGACAACAAGCCAATCAAAATAACCAAGGGGGAAATAAACGACAGTTCACTCAGTTGGGAGAACCCCTTAGCATGGTGTTTAATAAGCTTCTTCAAGCCAATTACCCAATAACATATCCTATCACCAAACCCCTCGATACGTCTAAACCCAAGCCTGCTTGGTTTAAAGATAATGAATACTGTGAATTCCACAAAATTAAGGGACATACTTTGGACAAATGTCAAGGCTTGAAAACCTACATCCAAGGTCTCATCGATCGAGGAGAAATACATGTAGATGCTAACTCAGCATCCTCATCCAATGCTCAATTACAAATATACCAAAATGCCTTTCCTAATCATTATCAGGGTCCTAGTACATCCAACTCAAATCCTGGACCTAGCAATAATAACCAGTTAGGCAACAGTACCGATAACATCAACTACAAAAATGTACCATACAATTATCAAGGTGTGGTTTCATATGTAGAACAAGTGGAACCACGTGTATCCATGATACATGTTAAGGGAAAAGATCCACAATGTGTTGTTACTACTTGACAAACCTACATCACAATCCCAACAACATCTCCATCCACCCAATGACCATCTACCAATTCCCAATATAACATCCTAGACCATCTAGGTAAGACTACAACCCAAATATCCATTTTGGATCTGCTTAAGTCATCTCTCGTACATCAAGATATCTTAACTAAGGCTTTGCAAAGCACACAAGTGTCAAATAATATTGACCCTACCCAATTTCAAGCATTGGTAGGCAATCTTTCATCGACCTATCATCTAGCCTTTAGCCAAAAGGACATGCCACATCTTGATTCAAACCACAACCGCCCCCTCCATCTCGAGGTCGGTGTCAACCGTCAAAAAGTAAAAAGGGTACTAGTAGATAATGGTTCAGCCCTAAATCTCTGTACATTAAAGTTCATACAACAGGTTGGATACACCCAAGCTGATCTGAGAAATCAAGTGATCACCATCAAGGCTTATGATAATGCAAAGCGAGATTCTGAAGGCATTATTTGCCTCCCTATACAAGTGGGCCCCATTGTACAATACACTATGTGCCATGTTTTGGACCTTGAACTCCCATACAACATCCTTCTTGGCCGTCCATGGATTCATTCTATGCAGGCCGTACCATCCACCTATCACCAATGCCTAAAATTCCCATTTCAAGGAATGGAAGTCACCATACAAGCCGACGCTCAACCCTTTGAATATTGTCGTGCCCTGGAAGCCTCTTTTCCACATTCGCATTATTGCCCAGGCGTCGAAATGGGGGCACCCCGACATTCGATCCTATCCCATCCACCAATACCCTCAACACTTCATCCCCACCATCATCCACACTTGCTTCCACTATCACCAAGGTCTAGATCATAGATAAGGGATGTGGCGAGTACGAGATGCATCCCACACTCAATGTGGCAACCATGCCACCTTCGCCTTGCACATATGGGCAACCAATCTTGCCACTACCAACAGTAGAAGAAAAGACACTCACACTCACTTCCAAGAACGTGGGGTCCACAACATTCAATAACTTGGGATCCCTCTAGGATCTAATGGACAATGATATCAGTCAATGGGTTTATCGGGAGGAACCTGAGCCACCACGTCCCCTTATTGAGTACTTTCATGAAGTCTATCCACATGCCTCCAAATTCATTGAAAATTGCCATTACCAAGGTGGAGGCCTTGGTACAGAAGAACAAGGAAGACATGTGCCCATCGAAGCAACTACCATCTGACCAAGGAATTTTGGCTTGGGCTATGATACTAAACAGAAGGGTCCTACAACATTTGCTAGCACTTCTAACAATGTTAGTGTCAACAACGGTTCCCTTGAAGACATACCGGAGGAAGAATCCATCATACACACGTACGATGATCTGGATCACATTGACCTCCCCAACATGTTTGAATGTTTATCCATTTGTACCATAACCTTATCCCTTAAACATCCTGAGCTTATCGATCATGACCTACAAGGTAGCACACCAGTCAGCACATTTCCCTTAGAGGATACCTACGTACATCTAATGGGATTGGGGGAAGATGAACGCCCTAATTGCAAAAACAAAAAGAAACAAAAGCAAAATGGGCCATCAAGTGAAAACCTCACTGAGGCACTTTTTGACTATGAAAAAGTAAAAACAAAGGATG
The DNA here is from genome assembly GCA_007115665.2 of Sequoiadendron giganteum. Taxonomy (NCBI): domain Eukaryota; kingdom Viridiplantae; phylum Streptophyta; class Pinopsida; order Cupressales; family Cupressaceae; genus Sequoiadendron; species Sequoiadendron giganteum. The sequence continues at coordinate 276,267,684 of CM021108.1, read as the reverse complement.
TATCTGACAGTGAAAACCTTGATACGACACTGGAAGATGGGGACGTTCATCTTCCCCTTGTAGGAACACAATTATCTAAGCAATCTTCGGTTCTCATTGAAGAAACGTAAGAGGTGAACTTGGGGATAGAAGAAACTCCAAGAATAACCTATGTGGCCAAATCTTTATCTGAAGCAGAATACACCACCATTTTCCGAATTCTCCGTGAAGGGGTTATCAACTTTGCATGGGCTTACTCTAATATGCCTGGCTTAGATCCCAATCTTGTTGTCCACCATTTGGATGTTTGTCCAGAGGCTAAACTTATCAAGCACAAGCTCCAAAAGATGCACCCACAAGTGGCATTATTGGTTAAGAAAGAACTGGAAAAGTTACTGGATGCTGGTTTTATCCGACCCATTGATTACTCTGATTGGATCTCCAATATAGTACCTGTTGCTAAACCCAATGGAGACATTAGAATCTGTACGAATTTTCAAGATCTTAACAAAGCTTTCCCAAAAGATGACTTCCCCTTTCCTAATATCGACATGTTAGTCGACATCACTGCGGGACATGAGATGCTATCCCTCATGGATGGCTTCTCTGGCTACGATCAAATCTAGATCGCCCCTGAAGATCAACATAAAACAACTTTTACGACACCTTGGGGTACTTTCTATTACGATGTCATGCCCTTTGGTCTCAAAAATGCAGAGGCAACATATCAATGGGCAATGACAGTTATATTCCATGACCTCATCCACATCATCATGGAAGACTATGTTGATGACTTACTGGAAAAATCTGGAACCAGAGAAGAGCACCCTGCCATTCTGAGACGAATCTTTGAGCGCTTAGAACAATACAAGCTTCGACTAAATCCAAAAAAGTGTGTGTTCGGTGTCACATTGGGGAAACTCTTGGGCTTCATAGTGTCCCGAAGAGGCATCGAGGTTGACCCAGCTAAGGTAAAAGCTATCATGGATATGCCTCCACCGAGAAACCTGAAACAATTAAGGAGTCTCTAAGGGAAGCTGCAATCCATCCATCGGTTTATCGCCCAGCTTGCGGATAAATGTCAGTCATTCACCTACCTTCTCAAGAAAGACACCAGCTTCAAGTGGAATCAACACTGCCAGTTGGGTTTTGACATGATCAAAGAATACTTGGCCCACCTGCCGATCTTGATGCCAACTATCCCTGGAAAACCCCTCTTGTTGTACATATCTGCCACATCAATTGCATTGGGGGCATTATTGGCACAACATGATGACTCCTCAAAGGAACGGGCTATCTATTACATTAGCCGCACACTGGTCGGTTATGAACTTGATTATTCACCAATGGAAAAGGCATGTCTTGTTGTGGTCTTTAGCACACAAAAGCTACGCCACTATATGCTTAGCCATCCCATAAAATTGATATCCAAAGTCGACCCCCTCAAGTACCTGCTATCCAAGACAGCCCTGACTGGTCGAATGGCTAAATGGATCATGCTCCTCAGTAAGTTTGACATAGAATATGTGGATAGAAAGGCCATTAAAGGACAAGTCATAGCGGACCAGTTGGAAGATGCCCCGCTAGTGGATGCTTATCCTATAGAAACTGAATTTCTAGATGAAGGAGTATTTGCGGTCTCATAAGCCACCACCTGGACACTATACTTTGATGGATCACACACTCATAATGGATCGGGGGCAGGAATCTTGCTTATCACCCCCCAAGGTGACTACATACCGAAATCATTCAGGCTGGCTTTTCCCTGCACCAACAATATCTCTGAATATGAATCCCTTCTCACCGGCCTCAAAATTGTAGTTCAATGGCACATCACTCATTTGCAAGTTTTTGGTGACTCCCAGTTAGTCATAAAACAGGTCAACGATGAGTTTCTAACAAAAGATGAAAATTTGTTGCCTTACAAATGAATGGTGGATGACTTCAAGAAATATTTCACTACCATCCAATTTGAGCAGATCCTGAGATTCCAGAATAAAGCAACAGATGCTATGGCTACCATTGGTTCTCTCCTCGACATGCCAAAAGATTGCACAAATTGTCAGTTCCTCATCGAGCAACTCCTAATCCTAGCGTACGATATCCCTGAAAGTGACATGGTGTGTGCTATTGTAGGTCTTGAATCCCCTTGGTACCACAATATTTACATCTATATTCATGACAACACCCTCCCGCTTGACCTCACGAGAAACCAACGCACTGCCCGTTACACCATCATCGGTGATACACTTTATCGACGTGGATATGATGGAACTCTCCTTCGTTGTTTAGATGGAACTGAAGCCCACACGTCATTAACGAAAGTGCATAGCGGTATTTGTGGAGCCCATTCTAACAGTATGGCCCTAGCCAAACGAATTCTTAGAGTAGGATATTATTGGCCCACAATGGAACAGGATGCTTGTGAGTATGTCAAAAAGTGTCTTCCGTGTCAACAACATGCGGATCTGATTCACGCTCCAGCACAAGACCTCCAACCCATCACGACACCTTGGCCGTTTTCACAATGGGGTTTCAACTTGATTGGCAAGATATACCCTCCATCTTCTGATGGACACACCTTTATCATCACAGCTACTGAATACTTCACCAAATGGGTGGAAGCCATTCCACTCACTCAAATCACTGGTGTTCAGATCTCTAAGTTCATCCTCTACCATATCCTCTGCAGGTATGGTATCCCCTCCGCCATCATCACCGACAACGAAAAGCCATTCAAAAATAAGTGTATGAGATCCCTTTGTGACACATATCATATCCAACATCGTTGGTCCACTCCCTATTACCCCCAAGGTAATGGGCAGGCAGAAGCAACAAATAAAACATTGATCAAAATCATTAAGAAGATGGTCAATAGCACTAGCCACGATTGGCACCTCCATATCTATCCTGCTCTTTGGGCCTACCATACATCCATCCGCACACCTACTGGAGCCACTCCATATTCTCTTGTCTATGGCGTTGAAGCCATCTTCCCAATCGAAGTTGAAATCCCTTCGCTCTGCATCTCCCTCAAGAATCTCATCACCGATGAAGACACTCGAGTGGCACAATTGGAATTGGTAGATGAAAAATGGGTCAAGGCTTATAACCATATGCAAGCTTACCAACACCAACTCAAAAGGAGCTACAATAAGAAAGTCTGCCCTCGCCAATCCGAGGTTGGCGATTTGGTCCTAAAAGAAAATCAGCGAAATCAACAAGATCGAGAGAAAAAGGGTAAGTTTGAAGCAAACTGGTTGGGCCCTTATGTCATCACCTCGAAGTATGGTTTTGGTGCCTACAGGCTCTCCACCCTTGAAGGCAAGCCCTTGGAGGAACCTATCAACATCATGCATCTGAAGAAGTTCTACACTTAGGTCAGCTGGGGTATCCTTACTAGTAAAAGTCAAAAATACAAAAAAATAAAAAAATCCAAAAATCCAAAATAGTAAAGAGAAATAATTCGTCCTATGGTGAAAATCACCTCTGCGTGGCACCTTGGATACATACAATTGGTGAAAAACTGGTAATAGGCGCCTCTCATATAGGGCTGAATCATTATCTACCTCGCATCCTGGTTACTCTATGGCTTACCCGCCGACTCCTCAATCCCCATATCCTTCCATTCGCTTGCATCACCTCGTCGCTTGGTATATTATGGTTGAGCATTGGACGAATGTCATTCGCTATCCACAATCTTGAGCTTGTTATCCTAATCTGAGCTTGTGTCACCTCATCGTTGTGTTTTCATCTAGGCTCACTCTTCGTGGTCGTCTCCATCTAGATCTCCTTGTGAACTACGTTGCCCCTGCGCTTGCACGTAGGCAAGGTTGATCTTTTGATATGCCCGGGGCTTCTCCATGTCTTCGTCCTCCATCTTCTGTCATCATCACCCTCTTTCCACTTTTATCATCATCCCCTCTTGAACTACGACGCCTCTACGCTCGCACGTAGGCAAGGCTAATCTTTGGATCGGCCCCCGAGGCATTCTGTCCTTCATCATCTGTCCTCATGGCCCACTTTCCGATCTTATCCATCCTTGGTCTTTTGTCATGTCTGAACTACGTTGCCCCTACACTTGCACATAGGCAAGGTTGATCTTTTGATCTGCCCCCAGGGCTTGTGTTTGTCTTCGTCATCCATCGTTTTCCATCAGTCCACTTTCTGCTCTTTTATCATGGTCTTTTCCTGAACTACGAGGGTTCTACGCTTTCACGTAGGCAAGGTTGATATTTTTATCAACCCTCGAGCCCCTAGGTCTTTAAGTTGTCTCATCCTCTTGTTGTCTTGTTGTCAAGTATGTCCCTATCATCGCTGATTCTCCACAAACAAGATCTCCTTGTATCAAGAAATTTGCCCAATGAGAATCATCCTGCGTCATCTAGGTCACTTTATCTTAGTATCCATCATTGGTCTTAATAGGATGCATCCTTCCTAACAGACCACATCAACCCCATCCATCCTTGGGATCTTATGGCAAAGGACGCTTGTAATTGATTACAATATTTTGATACTTTTGGATTTTGTTTATCATTTGAGCTCCCTATAAACACTAGTCAAGATCGCCATGATCCTTCATATTGTGGTGTATTTTGCCTAGTTAACATAAGGACATCTCTTGACTTTTGTTGCTATTTGCTGGGATGCCCCACATAGTACCCACTGGGATTCCTTTCGGATCCTGTGTTATGTGGGGGCATCTCTTTGTGCTTGTGGTTATCCCAATACCTGGCCCGACCAAAGTCATTGCGACTTTGGGGTATTGGGATATCCTTCTTGTTTGTTGTGTTTGTTTTATGCATTAGACATTAATCTGTCTTGGTTTACATACCCTGACGCCCGATGTCTTATGCTATAACAAAAATCAGTGCTCTAAAATATGGCAAATTGCATTTCATCTCATTGCATATTCCCCCCTCATCCTATCTTACTCCTACATCTATGACTTGTGATTTTGGTTGTGCAAACTCTCATTCACTCTTATTAACTTTTCTTCTTAGGATCCTTACGGTCTTTGATAGGTACTACACCTTACACACCCCCCACATAACACCTACCCATTGATACTTATGTCTACATTCATTAAATCCATTTATCCATTTTGCATACATTCATTAAATTCATTTATCCATTTTACATGCATTCATTAAATCCATTTATCCATTTACACATGCATCCATTTATCCATTTTGCATACATTCATTAAATTATTTTATCCATTTACATATCCATCCATTTATCCATTTTGTATACATTCATTAAATTCATTTATCCATTTTACATCCATTCATTTATCCATTTTACATCCATCCATTTATTCATATTGCATCCATATTACATACGTACATCATTCATAGGCCCATATTACTTACATCATCATTAACATTATCCATAATCACACATGCATAAGTAAAACACTCACATCATAAAAAAACATCCATATCACCACGAACACATCATATACATATGCATAACATACATCAGCTATCATAGGAACATCAATAAAACATCATATGCATACCATACATCACCAAAATGTATGACATAATATCAATAGGGGACCATCACATATCATCATCATAATAATACAATGACCATATCCAAAATATAGTCACCACATACTCGCCTCCATATCATGCTCAAAATAAAGTGCATCTGAAAATATGCGCTACACTACCATCTGGTACCTGTCAAAAGCACCTGTATCCTGTCACCTATCCTCTGCATGTCCTGAGTTTCCCACACTTGACCTCTGCGGAGACTCAGGTACTGGTCCCCTATGTGTCGGAGTCCCCTGAGACTCACGCCCTGGGGTCCCAAACCGAGAAGGAGCCGGCTGGAACTCATTGAACCCTTTGGTTCGTGTCCCTAATGACTAGGACGGTGCCGGCATTTGGGGTGTCTTCCTAACATACCGTGTTGTACGCTGCACCGGATCTGGCACTGCTTGCTCGTATGCACACCTCCAGTACGCTACCTCCTGCATATAATCATCTCTCTGTCCAACCTGGTACCGAGCGACATTCCGCTCGTGCCTATACCTATCCTGCTCTCTGCTCATGGCCCGTCGCTCTTGCTCCCATGCCCCCTATGTCATTGTCAGTAGTCATATCTGCTATACGAGCCTCTCCCTCTCTGCCCACATAGTCTCTAGCATTGTGACAACCCTGCCCGCGACGTGCCCGCATCTATGCTATATCCCTCTCAGCGTTCTCTACCCGACCCACTGCTGAGTCCTTCTGGAACTGCAAGATCTCGACCTGTCTCCATAAACTGCCCCTATCCCCCTGTAGTGCCTGTCTCTGTAACTGTGCATTGTCCCTCTCCCCCCGTAGAGCCTGCACCTGCCCCTGTGCACTATCTCTCCCACTGCACCGTCTCTAGTCTGACCTCTATAGCCTCGAGTCTCACCCTCATCTCCTCTACAGATGCCTCTGCTGAAGATACCCTCTCCTACAGTGTTGTTCTCTCCTCCTGAAACCTTGCCACCTGAAGTCTCGGTGCCTCCATCTCCCCCCCTCCCGTTGACTCTAGCTGACCTCGCATCTGCGTAACTGTCATCGCTGCCTCTAGCCTGTCTCGGTCCCATGTCACCTGAGCCAGCTCCCCCCGTGCTTTCTACTCTCATCTCATCCCTCTCTCTCTCCACCACCTAGATATCTGTCATCAATCGGCCCACAACCCGATCAAACACCACCATCTCTGTCTCCCGCACCTCCTGCACCTCCGCCTCTGCCCTCCTCAACTCCCCCTCTAACATGCATATCCTTGCCTCGTCCCCTCTCAATAACACCATCGGATCATCTACTGTAGTTGGTGGTACTATGACTAAGGGCTCCATCACCTGTATATCCAGGTCCATCACCTCGCCCCCGCTCTCCTTCTGCATCGGCTCTTCCCAACTCGTCATCCGAATCTGCCGCGGCTGCCCTCTCCTCCCCACCCTCATCAGTCTCCTCGGCTCCTGCTCAACTAGTTGGGCTCTCCTTTGTCGACTACTCTCTGGCCTCTTCTGGGGCTGTACTCTAACATCCATCACCCTCTCTACCTCCTCCTGCTCCACTCTCACCTACACCCGCCTCTATCGTACTCTCTCGCCAATCCCTGGCTAAGCAGCCCTCCCCTCCACCACGCGAAGCATCTCCACCTCTGGCTCGCTCTCTAATCTCACCACCTCTATCTCCTCCCCCCCATCTGCTCCTCCTGCACCCCTCTCCTCTCCCTCCTCACCTGCCTCTACCACAGCTCTCCTTGCCCTCCTCGGCTGTCGACTCCTCCTGGCTCTACCCCTCCTCATCGGCTGATCTCCCACGACACCCTCCTCCACACCACCACTCTCATGTCCACCCTACTTCGGCTCCTCCTCCTGTCCCTCCTCCTACTCATCCTCTGCCCCCCCTCTATGGCTCCCATGGCTAGCCCCTCCAGTGTCACCCTCTCCCATCGGTGGTTATGAAACCACCGATCATATTGATATGTCACTCCAGCATCCTCTGGACCCTCCCACCTCCCTAGATAGGGCACCCCACCTGCCATCACCCACGCCTCCCTCACGCCCCTCGCTGACAACGGTGCCCCCGAAGGTACCTCTCTGGTAAGCCAACGAAACATAACCAGCACTCCTGGAATGTCCTGCACCAGTCCAAGCTATCGCGCCACTCGGTCTGGCCGATGCATCTCCACTATATACCCTGGGCTCCCAATCAGGAAACATCTACACATAAAGAACCCTCACTGTCTCTCCTCCTCGGTCCTCCATCCTCTAAACCGCAGAAACATGTATGGTCATCATATAATGTCCTCCCTCTGTAAATCATCAAAAGCTCTCCTCCACTGCTCCACCTCTCCTTGTGTCTCATACCGTAGGATGCAGACCTTGGCTGCCCCGAATCGCCACGCCAATGGCTCTTTCTCATCCAAGTCTCCTCCCCTGATCATTATGGGCCTCATCACCGCAATGTGTGTCCATCCCCATACTTGCAGTAGCATCCGATGCATCAAGCTTTGCCCCCCCCGATAGCAAATCATATGCATGTCCCGATATAACTGGGCCAGTACACATGACCCCCAAGAGAACTACCCATCCCCCCACTCGACAATATGTTGAATCACCCTCATGTACCGTAGGCTGTAGAAATGCCTACTCCGATCTGGCAACAAAATCCCGCTGATCAAGCAACATAGAAACAATGCTAATGCCGGCACCCCTAGGGACAAACACCTGTCTACATCCAACCCCCCCATCTCTATCGACAAGTCATCTCACCCAAATAACACCAGCATGGCCTCATCTAACTGATCTCCTCTCAACTCCTCCTCGCACACTAACCGTCCTGCTATCGGCAACCTTAGGATCCGCCACACATCCTCCAGTGTCACAGTCATCTCTCTAGTCGGCAAATGAAACATCGACATGGCCGAACTCCACCTCTCTATCAGGGTTATCAACATAGCCCGATGAGCCCTCATCTCAGGAAACTGCACCAAGTGCAGTAACCCTGCCCGCTCCAAAGTTGCATGATCCACTCCCATTATCACCTCAAACGACGACGCCAATGCCTCCGGCCTCCGCTCGTGAGTCCGCACTCTACCAAAATCCTGCAAAAAAATTCTCGCTTTTATTAACAAATTTTTTTGTCCCAAACATCCTCTTCATCCCACTTTTTCTCTCTCTCTTTCTCTCCGTATCCTATCCTTCTTCCCTGCAGCGAGGCGTACCTGCCCACGGCCTGCTGGGGCGTACCCACCCACGGCTTGCTGGGTCGGATCCCCCCTGCAGCGGGGTGAATCCACCCTCGACTGACCGAGGCGGATCCTCCCCTATAGAGGGGCGTATGCGCCCTCGGTCGGCCGAGGTGTATCTGCCCCCTGTAGTGGGGCGGCGCCCTCGTCGTGGTCCGCCCGTGCTAGGCGGTGGTGCGACCAGGCCAACCTGCCGTAGGGGCGGCGCCATCGCTAGTCATGGTAGTGCCAGGCTGGCTCGCCGTGGGGCAGGTCCGCCCCCGCCTGTTGGCGTGGCCGAAGCGACACCGCCGCTGATCGCGGTAGTGCTGTCTGCCTCGTCGTGGGGTGGACTCGCCCCTGTAGTGAGGCATATCCACCCCCGGTCGGGGCGTACTCGCCCCGCAGTGGTGCGCCTCTGTTCGCGGCCAGGGCGGCTCCGCTCGTCGAGGGGCGTATACACCCTCTGACGACGTTTTTCTTCTTCCACCCAAAAGCATATTTAAAAAAAAAAAAATTCTAATCCGTTTCCTACCCATTTCTTCATTTTTTCCCGCCCACAAAACCCATATTTTACATTTTTAATAACTTCTTTCAAAATGCGTGAAAATTGTAATTTAATGCATGAGGGGTTTTTTCACTTACCTGGCGGGGCCCATCCTACTGTCCGTACGATCGTCGAACCTCATCTATCCGGTGGACGATCTTGGTGTCATTATCTCCCGACATCTTCACTCCTCGTCTGCTTGCTCTCTCTCTTCTTCTCTCAATTGCTACAGTGCAAATGAGGTGAGGTAATTTTCAAGATTACCTTATATTCACTTTTAAAAGGTATTTTTACCTTTTATTTACCCTTTTCTTCCTTTGATTAATCCCTTCTCTTCCCGGGGCCGCCATTTGCACCCCGTTTGTCCAATTGACTTCATTCAAAAGACAAACTTTCCTAATTTATCGCTCACTTTCCAACTATCACATCCATTTCTTCTTATCGAGATGTTGCCCGGGACCCTTCTTTTTCCCTCGTCACCCTCTCGAGGGGGCATACCCTTCACATTTACCAATTTTCTCGGTCGTAATCAACCCTTCCTTGGATTAGGGCATATTCATCCATTACTCCGCTAATTCAGACAACTCAGGTCCTCCTCCCCATGTTGGGGCATCATTTTCTGATTAATACCTCTATTGAGTCATCTGCACTTTCTCTTCTTCGAAGCACGGTTATTCTAATGGTACTTCTAAGAGGGGCAAAATGTAGACATCCAAATTTGATCACTTCCATATGATCAAAATCATCTACTCTATTCATCTATTTCATTAATAGTGATTAAATAATTAATTTAATCATTATTTCATTTTATGCCTAAGCTTCTTAAAGTATATAATTAAATAAATTAAATACTTTACCTTATCCCTTTTCCTCTCTAAATTAAATAAATAAGACAATTTGTTTAATTTAGTCATTTAACTCATTTGGATTAAAATCAATTTTTAATTCATCTTTTTTCTCTCTCCTTGTCACTTTCTCCATAACCCTCTTCTAATCCGGGTTAAATTAATTAATTTGTGATTAGGGTGTGCACCACTTAATCTTGATTAAGTGTCACATCCTCCATAATCTCCCACTTGCCTTTAATATCTCATTAATTACTTTAATAATGTGTTTGCACAACCTTAATCAAAATCATTAACCACATTTGGCTTACCTTTTCTGGTCAATCTTCCCACTTACCATTTTTAGCTTGGACTCCCTTCCCCATGTGAATTTTTAATTTACATTTATTTTCCCAAGAATCCTCTCTTCCCCATGTGAATTTTTAATTCACTTTTGTCTTTCCAAGGTCTTCCCCATCCCCATACAAGATTCTAGAAGCCTTGACTTGTCACTTCACATGTGTCAAAGGCTTCTAGAACCTTGGACTTGTCACATCACCCACATGTGACAAATCTCCAACTTTTTGGAGACCTCCCTTTATCCAATAAACTCTCAATTGAATGTAAATTTTTAATTTACATTTATTTTTCCCACACACTTCCCCTTTTCCTATGGAGATTTTTGAGGAATTCTAAAATTCCTCAAAAGTCTCTTTCATCCTCATTTGGGGACAAGAAGAGCCTTTTTGAGGAAATCTTCTCATCCCCCAAGGTACCTCAAAGGTACTTGTCCTTCATCCACCTCATGTCCTTCCCTTCCACCTCTTGTCCTTCTCTTCCACCTCATTTCCACATCACTCCACCCTAAGACATATCACCCTCCAAGTGTCAAGATGTGAGGGCTTGTGAGTCCTCAACTCACCTTAGCTCTTCATCTTGATCTTTGTTGGATCAATCCCAACCGTTGAATTCTCTAGAGAATTCCAATTAGTCTATAAATATCCCCTCATTTCCTTCATTTTGGAGGATCAAGTCTTTTGCAACAAAACTCTTGCAAAATTATCATTCAAGCTCTCATCCATTATAACACTCACATCATCAATCCATATTGCATCAATTCATCTTGCATCCATTCAATCCTATTGTCATCCAAGGAGTACACAATTCTTGAAGCATCAAAGGGCCAACCAAGGAAGGAGCAGCAAAGGAAAGGTGCAACATATTTCAATCATCATTTGTTGCCATCTTACTCCTTTGTTTCACCATTTCTTAGGCTAATCTTATTGAGGTGCCCTTTTATTTTATTACTTCTTCATATTGCACTATTAGTTTTTAATCTAGCATCTCACATTAGGAGTAGCATTTTATTAGGATCACAGTACTCATCAATAATCTTGAAATATGCAACCCCATATCAAGAAATCTGAACAATATTGGCTTTATTTGTATTCTTGTGAGCATTTTGAGATTCATGAACTATTGCCCTCTAAATAAAAGAGACCTTGATTTTCTGTTATGCAAAGTGGTCCACCATCAGAATACTAGTGATTGTGCCTTTGTATCAACATTGCAACATTTACAACCTTCGTAACTGGGCAAATCATGTCGAGTCCCCATGTGGGCCCGACTAAAAAATAAATCATTTTTAAACAACTTTTACCCTCAAATGACTTTAAACTGCATTTTGAATGCATCAGAAGTGAAAACATGAACTGGGTTTCCACTAAAACCTGCTTTCGGTCATATTTGGAGAATGAGAAAAATAGGCCCAATTAGCTCTGGAATCAGCTTGGGAAACTAGTCAAACGACCTCCGAAAGCCATCAAAACTTACAAGCATTTAGACATTTGATCCAGGAGTACAATACAACAAACGGTTCAAAAAAAGGAAACCCGAGGAACCGAATATTAATCCACAAAGTCGCTTACTCAAACTTTCTGAAACAACAGTCTGTTCAGAATCAACTCAAACTGATCCAATTGCCATTTTGCAAAAATAGCAAATCAACTCCTGACGAGTTGCCACTGGAAACAATAGATCATTTAGGTACCCTAAGCACATGTGCAAATGTAATTTTCTTGAATCATCACCGGTCAAAAGATATTGACGGTCGAAATTGGCCTCTCAGAAAGATTTCTAGAAATGCAGATGCAAAACAGGAGAAACTGCATTTGGTTTTGATTTGTTAAAAATAGCAAATTAGCTCATGAGACTCTGAAAACTGACATATGAACTCACCTTGGTATGGAGAATATAGAACATCATTCGTTCTCTCATGACAGTCAACTTGTTGCAAAATGCAAGGTCAAACGGGATGCAACTTTGCAAAACTGCAAGTTTGCAAACAATAGAAAAATGTCAAAACCCTTCAGCTTCGCTTTTCAAAACTTTGACAAAACTCATCGTGGGAAGCAAAAAACTTACATGCATATTCACATATGTCAATTGACTTTTTCCACCAAGGGGTTTTTCATAGAAATCATCTGGCTTTAAATTACAGGCCTCCAAAGTGGGTTACTCAGGCTGATTCATTAGGTGCACTTCTAAAAGTGCAGAAGCAAAATTTTGAAATAGGCATCTCAAATTTGCAAAATTTGAGAGTGCCATCATATCTCATCAATAATACTTGTGTGCAAAAAGATGCTGCTACAATATCCTCAACCTTTGTAATAGATAAAGAAATAAAATCTCATTTCTTACTTATCAATGATACCAATATGCATCCAGGAAAGAATGCACCACCACTTGCACTTTTCATGTCATATACACACCCACCCCATCTGCATCTGTGTAAGCACTCAATGTGAATTCAATATCCAGAGGATACGACAAGCCATAATCTGGAGTGCCCTTCAAATATTTGAATATCCTCTTCACTGCTGCAACATGTGTCTCTTTAGGATCTTTTTGAAATATAGCCACAAGACAAATTGCATGCATGATATTTGGTCTAGTAGCAATTATGTATAGAAATCCATCAATCATAGATCTATACTTACTTTGATTAACCTTAGGGGATTCATCATCCTTACTCAGTTTGCGACCAGTAACAATAGGATTACATACCGGTTTGGAGTCTTCCATTCCAAACTTCTTCGATATTTCTTTAACATACTTTGATTGTGAAATGAATATTCATTTCTCTATTTGATTGTTTTGTATCCCAAGGAAGAAATTCATCTCCCCAAACATAGACATCTAAAACTCTTTCTACATCTCTTCTACAAACTTCCTAAACATAGCTTCATTGTCTCTAAAAATTATGTCATCAACATACACAACCACTATCAATATTTGATATTTTTCAACTTTTAAGTAAAGATTACTATCTATGGTGCCTGTATTGAATACTTGTTGTACCAAGTATCTGTCCAACCTTGCATACCAAGATCTAGGAGCTTGCTTCAACTCATACAATGCCTTCTTCAATTTGTAGACCATATTAGGTTTATCTAACAATTGAAATCCTTTCGGTTGTTCCATGTAAACTTCTTCTTCCAATTCTCCATTCAAGAAAGCAAACTTCACATTCATCTGATAAAATTTAAAGTTCTTATGTGCAACAAATTCCAAAAATATCCTGATTGCTTCCATTAGTGCCACTAGAGCAAATATCTCCCCAAAATCTATTCCTTCAACTTGTGCATAGCCCTTACACACAAGCCTTGCCTTGTTTCTTACCACTTCTCCATTCTCATTTAGCTTTTTTTTTCAATACCCACTTGGTTCCAATAATATTTTTGTTTTCTAGTCAAGGAACAAGCTCCCAAGTCTGATTCTTATCAATCTGTATAAGTTCTTCTTCCATTTCTTTCATCCAATGTTGATCTTTACATGCCTCACTCAATGTTTTTGGTTCAAATTTAGAAAGTAAACATAGTTTTACCTCTTCTTGAGGAACTCTTCTTCTTGTCAACACACCTTTGATTTTGTCTCCAATGATATGTTCTTTGGAATGATTTCTCTGTACATAGTTAGGAATCTTATGGGTATTTTCTAGGACTTCTTCCTCTTCATTCTGTAATTCTTTTTCTTCAGATTTTTATTCTTCTTCTCTGCAAGCAGGTTCATCTGGTTCATATCCATTTATTACCATTGAATTACTAAGATTTTCATCAACCTTGACACTTTCACTTTCAACAATCCTTCTTAGCCTTTTTTTGTAACTTTTGTAAGCTTTTCTTTTACTAGAATATCCAAGGAAGATACCTTCATCAGACCTTGCATCAAACTTTCCTAAGTTTTCATCATCTCTTCTGATATATCATTTACTTCCAAACACTCTAAAGTACTTGACAGTAGGAATCCTTTTGTACCATAACTCATGGATTATTTGTGTCGTTAGCTCTTGCTTGAACTCTATTAAGTATATAAACAACAATATGAATTGCTTCTCTCCAGTAGACTTCTAGTAGATTAGCTTCTTTCATCATAGTCCTTGTAGCTTCTTCAATAGTCCTATTTTTCCTTTCAACCATTCCATTTTGTTGAGGAGTCCTAGGGGAAAACAAATTCCTTTTTATGTCATGATTCTCACAAAACATGAAATTCATTGGTGGTGAACTCTCCACCTCTATCAGACCTCAAACATTTGATCTTCAAATCCATCTCATTTTAAACCATAACTTTGAATGCTTAGAATCTATCTAGAGCATCAATTTTTTCTCTAATAAAATTAACCCATATCATTCTAGAATAATCATCAATGAAAAGAATGAAATACCTTTCACCTTGAATACTTCTCACTCTTGTAGGACCACAAAGGTTTGTGTGTACTAATTCCAACAATCCGATAGAAAATTGTTCTTTTCCCTTGAAACTACTTCTAGTTTATTTTCCAAATTGATAATCTCTACAAACAACGTTGACAGGCTTTGTGATCCTCGACAAATCTCTCATTGCTTGAACTGAACTAATTCTAACTAGGTTATCAAAATTGACGTGATACATTCTCTTATTTCATAACCATCTATCATTATTCTGAGTCATAAAGCAATGACCATTAGCACCCTTGAGCTGATAGATATTTCTATTTGTCCTCTTTCCAGTAGCAATCACAGTTTCACTCTTTTATAATCTCACATCCATCATCCTGCTACATAAGATTGTATCCTTTTCTACACATTTGTCCAACACTCAAGAGGTTATGCCTTAAACCTTTAACATATTAAACATCTTCAGTATTATGCTTGCCATCAAAATTGATTGAACCTATTCCACAAATCTTAGCACTTGAATCATCTCCAAATTTAACAAGTCCTCCATCATATTTCTCAAGCTTAACAAACTTACTCATGTCTAAATAAAGAGATGGAGAGATATGGATAAATAAGGAGATAGAGATAAAGAGATGGAGAGATAGAAGAATAAGTATGGATAGATAGAGAGGTAAATAGAAATATAGATAGAGGTATAGGAAGAGGGAGAATGAGAGAGAGGTATGGATAGGGGGAGAGGGAGAGAAATAGATAGATATATAGAGGTAGAGGGAGATAAATAGATAGATATATAGAGGGAGAGGGAGAGATAAATATATAGAGAGATAGGGAGGTCATTTTTTTAGTGGATCATGCCTATATTCTTGCTTCAAAGGTTTTATTTAGCCATATTTTGATCTTGATGAGGTGGTGTGGAGGGCCTTTCCCCCATTTTATCACTAGGTGGTCCATGGGGAGTGGTGAAATTTTTTGGAGCCTCCCTTGGTGAGGGTTGAGGGGCAACATCCCTAAAGATATATTTTTTAAATTGACTTATAAAATAGAGTAACGACTATGTAAAATTTATGGAGAGATGGAGATAGAGAGGGAGAGATAAAGAGTAAGAGATATAGACATATGGAGGAAGAGGGAGAGCAATAGATAGAGAGAGATAGATTGATAGACAAATAGAGATACAAGGATATATAGAGAGGGGGAGAGAGGTAGATATATGAGAAGAGAGACAGGGGGGAGGATCATGTTATTTGAGCAGCCACTATCAAAAACCCAATAGTTCTTGTCCTGTCTAACATGAAAAGCATATACCAAAGTACCTCCAATTTATCCTTTTTATTTGGAACACTTTCCTTCACACAAATTTTAGAGTTAGTAGAACCAAATTCATCTTTTAAATCCAAAAATAAACATTCATCGTCAACGTCTCCATAATTAGATTCATCATAAAAAATACCAGCATCCTCTCTAACATAGTAGCTTTTCTTGATCATTTTTCCTTTGTTTTCCTTGTTCTTATTGTTCACAACTCTGTTTGGACATCTTAAAGCATAGTAACCTATATTTTCATAACTAAAACATTTGAAAGGTAATTTACCTTTGTACTTACTAGTACCCTTTTTCATTCTTCTTACAAAGTTAGCTTCCACATCATCAAGATCATCTCCATCTAAATCTTCAACTTTTTCGATTTTCTAGTCTTGAAAGCAGTCTCCACTTTTGCACCATTTTTTAGACCATTTTTTCTCATTTCAAATGAAGTTAGTGTGCCAAACAACTAATCTCTAGTGTAGGTATTAAAATTTGCAAATTCCTCAATAGCATAAACCTTTTCACTATAAGAATCATGAAGAGTTTTGAGAAATTTATTTACCATTTTAGGTTCTTTGACTTGTGCACCAAGACCTCTCATAGCACTTACCAGTTCATCAACCCTTTGCATATAACTTGTAATTTTTTCATCTTCATACATTCACAAAGTCTCAAATTGTGTCTTCAAATTTTGTAACTTAGCTTGTTTAACCTTATCATATCATTCATAAATACTTTCTAGCTTATCCCAAACTTCCTTAGTAGTGTTTAGATCCATAACTTTCACTAATTCAGTATGTGCAAGACTACTCAAAAGAAAAAACCTTGCCTTGCCATATGTTTCATAGGCCTTGATTTCATCACTTGTGCTTGGTCCATTTGTAGGTATTTTATGTCTTCACTTCTTTAGCGACATCAAATCCAAGGTGTGGCAACATAAAAAGTATGCATTTTAATTTTCCTTACTCATTTGGGCCCTCCTTGTTAAACTGAGCTTAATGTTATCTTGATTTAGTGTTGTAATGTGTTTGACACATTCACATTAGGTCTTGGGCCTTGGTGGACTAATGAACTTAAATGGTACCTTGCTAAAGCGTTGTGGAGTGTTGTAACACACCTCCACACTTTTCTAAAGTTTTATTAATTAACTGAACCTAATAAACCTCTTTTTAACCAAAATGTACCTTAATCGTGCCTTATTTAGAGTGTTGTAACCCACTTTCACACTTTTCTAAGTTTTTCATTAATAATTGGGCTTCTTTATACTTCAATTAGCCTTATTTTACATCCACAAGCCTCATTTAATGCATCTTTTCAAGGATAATCCCGTTCTAAATTAATACCCAATCATAGTTCAGGTATTTTTAGGTTGTGTGGCCTAGATTTGGTGGTCTGGGACTCATACGCCACCTTGGGTGCATGAGTCCCACGTAGGGTTTTGGGTCTCGATCCTGGTTTTAAACCTTTCTAAGAATTTTTGAATTTGGTTCCATAAATGATGCCTAATGGGACTCATACACCACCTTGGGCGTATGAGTCGTGTGTGTCCCAAAATTAAAATTAGTTCAAATTTTTGGCAGGATTTTATCCTCCTAGATCTGATGTCGCCTTGTAGTGTTGTAATTTTGAGAATTCTTGCATAAATAAGTATAAATACAAGGTTCTTTCACTCATTTTCACCTAAGACTTTTGTGAGAGCATTCATACTAGCATAATTGAGTTCACAAGAGCATTCAAGTGTATACAAGAGAATTCAAGAGTCTTCAAGGGTAGATTATCAAGCATTTTAGAGCATTATTCAAGTATCAAGCATCATGTCAAAGTCTTTGTGCATCATGTTTATTTTTGAGCTAACAATTGTGATGTAGGGTTTTATGATTCAAGCTAGCATTTTTCTCAAGATAAATCCTATTCAAACAAGAGTCAAGATCTACATCCATTGGAGCCACTTAATACATGTTTGCAACACTTCATTGCTAGGGTTTGGTTAGTTGCAACATTGCACTTTGTTCATTCATCATCCCCCATTCCTATTTCATTTCATTTCAAGGTTTTATTACCAAAATGGCAAACCCCTATCCACTAACAAAACAACATTTTTTCCTCTCTTTAATGGAGTCTATGAAAGGTGAGAGCATAGGTGGAAGGAGCACATTGAGACTTAGCATGATTTTTTGTGCATTTTGGTGTCTGATGGGGTTTTAGGTTCTAGAAGGAACTTGAAATCTTGGATGTTTCCTTGGGGGTTTGGGTTTTGGGAGGAATTTTAAATATTGAAAATTTAATTCATAAAGGTTGGGTGTCAATTTTTAGGTAGAACAAGGACTTGAAAACTTTAAAAGACCAACATGTGTTAGATTTCAAGGTAGAATGTAGACTTGAAACCTAAAATTATATGTCCTAAATAGAGTCTGAAACTTGATTAGTATTACAAATGTTGGGAGAAAAGAATAGGTTTGAGTTGGAACCTAAGGTTCCAAGTTCTAATTGGGATCTAAAGATTAAAAGAGATGAATGGCCACATATGTCAGGGAGTGAAATTTGGGAGGAAACATGGACTTGGAACCGAAGATTCCAAGTTCTTGTTGGGGCCTGAGGTTCTAAATGAAATTGAAAAAATAAGGCTTTGATGAAGGGAAAATGAGTTGTGGAAGGAAACACGAAAATGGAACCTAAATTTCCAAGTCCTTAGAGGATCTTTAGGTCTATGAGGAAATGAAAAGTATGGTTTCATGAGGAATGAAGGGTTGAAAGAGATGGGAAGTAGGAACCTAAAGAATAAGTCCAAAATTCTCCTAAGGACTCGAGGTCTTAAATAGAATTGGGAAACATTTGGCTGGAATGAACATATGTCAAGGAGTGGGCTCCAAATGGGAACAAGGACTTGGAACCTAAAGTTCCTATTTCTTTAGAATGCTTTGAGGACTTCCAAATCTCCATATTACGATTTCTTGGAACTTATGAAATAATACTTAAGAATTTTACTAGATGTTTGAGATGTGCCACCTTATTGTAAATCTTTGAAAAGATTCATATAAATCTATTTAATCTTTGAGAGCTTTGTTAGGAGCATCAGTGTTGTCAGGAACCTTTTTAGGAGTCCCCAAGTTCTCAGAACCTCAATATCTTCTGACGTATCCATTTAAATTATTATATTTCCAATGTCAAAGGTTTTCTATCCACCTGAAACTTTTGAGAAGCTCTCAACATAAATAGAATTTTTGAGAAGTTATATCATGTCGTAAACCCAAAAAATATTATTAAATCTTTAAAGGTTATGGGTTTTGAGACACTCCTTGACACTATTTTAAAAGAACGCCTTAAGATAATATTTCAACATATGTGACCTAACCAATATTTCTTAGATCAATTATCAATAATAGGTGAGATAGGGTTAAATGCACACTATGAGTGAAAAACAAATATAAAATGAGATACGTTAAATGGGGTGCTAACATTGGCTCTTGTCAGGGATGCATATATCTGGAAAGCATAATGATAATCCAAATATTTGGGAGTAGAAAAAAGGTGACAAAGAGGAAGATTGAGGTCAAATGCACTTAATAATTATCAAATTTTGATCATGATTGCACAAAAACACACAACATAAGAAAACATATACAATAAAAGACACAAATACAAAAAAAAACAACTTATATTACAAAGGTTTAGGGAACCTTACCCTGAGGAGAAATAATTCTTGAAATGTTGACCAAGAATTGATAGCTCCATGAAATATCCAAGGGTAGAATGTTACTTGATTGCATCCTTCAACAATTTGAGAAAGCTCAACCCATAGAGCATGAAATTTCCCATGTTTCCCCTTATCTTCTAACTTAGAATTCCACATGAGGAAAATGTAATCAACTTATAAATCCTTGTTTATAGTCTTCTTATCAAAGAGGTACTTCATTTTTTGTTTCCTCAAAAATCTTCTCTCATGGTCAACCCCCCTTGTCTCTTCCAACTTGATCAACTCTTGCACTCTTTAGGAGATGACACTTTCTTCTTCCCCTTCAATATGCTACAATAGTTTTTAGATTGATAATTCAAGGATGGTTGGAAATTTGGCCTCCATAACATATACTAACTCAAATAAAATCTTACCAATAACCTTGTAATTTTTTTGTTTGTCCAAACAGAAAATCTCAATTTATCATCCCATCTTTTCTTGTTTGTAAATAGAGTTTTTTTGATAATATTCAAGATGATTTTTTTATTGTAATCTACTTTTCATTTTACTATTGATGATAAGGTTATGGATGTGTTAAAAATATCCCATATTGAGAACATATATCATTTTTTTTAGACCTAAAATAAATTGCATTATCAAAAACTATCCTTGATGGTACACAAAACTTGGTGATATTATTTAGCAAAAAATCAATCACTATGTTTGATGTCACCTTTCTTGTAGGGATTGCTTATACCTATTTTTAAGAATAATTAGTGACCACCAAAATCCACTTGTATATGTTGCTTGATTTTTCTATTATCTCCTCGATAAAGTTTATACCCCCTTACTAGAATGGAGCCTTTGTTGAAATGGTAGTGAGGATAAGTGCTCCTAGAAATTTTAGCTTTCCAAAAATTATTTGACAAGAATCATGTCCTTTTACAAACTTGGCCACATCTATGAATAATATTGTCGACCAATAACCTACCTTGATGATCTTATTAGAGGTACTCCTTGACATTTAATAAATATTACAAATTACTCCTCATCTAAACATCTTACAAGTACACCATCAAGGTTCCTCCACATTAATTGACCTTCGATTAGCACATATCTATGAGATTGAATTTTCAATATCCTCCCTTTTTATCATTTATATTTGGTGGAAAATAAATATATCCTAAATAACATACAATGTCCTTAGATTGAGGATAATATTTTAACTAAAAAGAAATAAAAGATGGCTCAAAGTTCACTTGATGGACCTCAGTTACATCCAAATTTACATCAACCATTAATTTAGATAGGCCCTAACCCCTAACTAGCTTAGTTGTATTCAAATCCATATTGTATTCTTGGATCTCATAAATCCATCTACATATTTTTCCTAATGCCCCTTATTATATGAAGATATCCCAAATTGTTGCATGCGGAAAAAATGTGGTAATCTTGGATCATACAAGATAAGGGTTGAATTTCTTCACTACCTTAACAAGAGTATAGATATGATTTTTCATTATGGAATAGTTCAACTCAACATCCCATAAGGACTTCCTAAGGAAAGCTATTAGTTGTTCATAACATTCACTATTCTCATATAGTAGAATAACAATAGTGTAAAATGAGGTAAAGGAAAATAATTGGAAAGGCTTAGAGTAATTTGGGATTTCCAACAATGGTGCCTTCTTAACTATATCCATTATTTCTAAAAAAGAACCACTTGATTCCTTATCCCATCTTGATGGTTGTCCCTTCTTTAAAACCTTGGAGATAACCTTTATTTTCTAAGAAAAGTTAGGAAGAAAAACTCTAACAAAATTTATTTTCCCAAAGAAGGATTGGACTACCTTGATTGTTTTGGGTTGAAGGACGAGGTCAATTAATTTTACATGTTATGGACCAATCCTCACCCCCTCCTTAGACATAATTTTCCCAAGAAAATTTCCTTCTTCCCTATCAAAGTTATATTTCTCAGGATTCAAATATATCCCATACTCTAAGCATCTATGGAAGATCAAATCCAAGTGCTTACAATGATCATTCTAGTCCTTGGATTAGGTAATCAAATAATATTGGTAGACAACCATGATATCATTTATGAGGCCAACAAAGGTTGAATCTATGGCATGTTGGAAAGTGGCTCTGACATTCTTTAGGCCAAATGGTATTTGAACATATACAAATTTTCACCATAGAATCATGAAGGATATCTTGTGTTACTCATATTCCTTTACCCTGACCTTATTGTATCCCAAGAAGCCATCCATCATGGACATCAAATTTGAACATATTACCCGCTATAATATATGATACATACTAGGAAATGGGTAATTATCCTTGAGGGACTTAACATTCATATTTTTAAAATATATGCATAGCCTAATATCTCCATTTTTCTTCCTTACTGGAACAAGGTTAGAAACCCACTTTGAATGTTTTGGACAAGAGTGGGGTTTATGAAATATTTCTTCTATCTAAAGGGATTTGTACTAGACTCCAGTGGAATGGTATGCTAGAAAAAAACTTCCTTGTAAGCCTTCAATTTTTCATAGGACCATGCAAAACATTTTTGATACCTTTTTGAATAATGCTATCAACATTTGATTCTCTACCAATTTCAATTTTTTACCAATGTAGGTCATCTAGGAGCTGATTCAGTTCGTAAGTTCACACCTTCTACATGTTCCTCACTGAAAATATTACACCTTATTTTATAACAATTAAAATGATAAAAAATTCTCTCTAAAGCAATAAGACCTCTTAGAATAGTATGCATTTTGAGATGTATAGTTTTATTTCCAAAAAGAGTCTCCTTACCTTATTCATTTTTCTATTATAGGCTACTAATCAATAAGTTGATTCTCAAAATGATTAATACAATTAAAGAACTCATATATCTATTTATCATCATTGAAGAAGGTCTACAAATTATAAATATTGTTAGGAATGCTAGATCTGGTAATAATTTTGAAACCACAACTAAAGTGAGTGGTAGATAAAGAAGTATAAATTTTAAAGTTAATATAGCAAGAGAATTAGCTATTATATTACTATTTCTCTCAAGCCATTTGATATAAAAAAATATCCAAAATCTCAGTGGTATCCCACACAACTTTCATGTATATAATCCTTTTTTTTGTAGCAAATGTACCCCTATCTTGAGACACTACTCATGTAATCTAATGTATTTGATATCATATCTAGAAGCCACATTTCAATCTAAGAAAAAAACCTTCATATTCAAACACATTATTAGTACTTTCAAAGTTTAATGTGAATATGAAATTAATTTCTTTTCCATTAGGTGACACCAACACAACCCCTACAATGTTTCATTATCTTGAACATGCACCATAAAATGGATGTTCCTAATTCCAAAATTTCTTAGATACTTTTTATAGAGAAGGGGGACCAATTGCTTCGGGACTCCAGATCATGAGAGAGTCCTAAAAAACATGCTACCCTAAACTACCTCAAGCTTTGCTAGGCGAATTGAAAAGGTTAAGACATTAAGGTTGAAAAGGAAGAACAATTCATGCGCTACTATCCTTCTGCTAAATCGAATGTTTCACGTAGTCAAGAGATGATTTCAAGGGTTCAATCCATTGCCTAGACAACTCACTGTCTGAGGATGACAACACAGACTACAGACTCCAGTGCGATGCGTTGGAATCTTAGATGTGCACTAGTGTCCATATGGACAAAAGGTCTTACGAACATATTAAAACACTAGAGAATTAACTAACTTCCTACCTGCTAGGTTTTATACTACGACACAATATTTAAAAAGTGTAGAATTGAAGTACAACAAAAATAATACTACCTCTAAGCTAGGCTAGAATTGACAAAGAGAAGGTGAGAAAAGGGGACCTTTCTACTCGAGAGTCGAATCTTTGAAGAGGTCCAAGTGAAGACACCTACACACAAAAGACCAAGGAAAATGTTGGGGCTTTTTTTAGAGGACTGTCTCAATCAGTCCCCTACTTTGGTGTTCCCACCTCCATGGACAACCAGATAGCAACAATATATGGAAAATTATGTAGAAATAGAAATGAAATAATGATAAGAGGAATCACCAACACCAAGTATGCTACAAAAATATAAAAAGTGATGCAACTAGCAATGGTGATGAATGATATCACCTCCACAACCACGAGCACTCAAGGCAAGTAGTGGAAGGAGAGAGCTTGCAAGCCCTCCAATAACAATGTTGTCATAACAAACAGAGTGTGGGAGCCAAGAATCAACAACTTGTAGCCACAAATGAGTGATGTAGAAGCCTAAGAGTGTGAGAATGAAGCTAAGAGTGTGAAGTAGAATGCTCAAGATTCTAAGAAGGAATGAAAGAATCCAGAGAGATGGATCATTTGAATGGAAAAAAGGAGGCAAAAGACTCGTTTCTCGTCAATCAAGGGAGGTAGAGATGCTACACTTTTTCACCAATGGAGAAACGTAACACCTCTGTGAATTATAGAGGTAAGAATCTTGTCAGGACGACAGTGTGGTGGATGGACATCTACACGGTGCACATGCATCCATTGCATGATTCCTCCACCGAAACCAAAATGAGCTGCCAAGTGGATGGAGAAAGGTGGTGGATGAGGAATTGCATCTATGATCAGGAGAAATCTGTTAATCTAAAAATGCAAAACAAAGTAAAATGCAAGAGAAGCAAATAACACCTAACACCTCAAGATTGGGCTATGTTAAACACAAACAAAAGGAAGATAAAAATAAACAACAAATTATACCTTTTCTTCATGTTGATTCTTGGTTGGCCCTTTAAGATATTTTTGATGTGTGCTCCTTAGATGAAATGCTTGCAATGAAGGTGGTTGAAGGATTGATGGAGGTAGGTGGATGCAATGATGGAGGCTAAGATGCAGATGGAAGTAACAAAATGCTGCAATAAATGGCTAATAGGCTTGAATGCACAAAAATCACAAGTTCTAAGACCTAAATGCTCATAAATTCTAAGATCTCTAACCCCTTTAATGAGTGAGAAGGGGGGTATTTATGGCGAATTCTTTAGAGGATTCAACAGTCAAGATTGAGCCACCATGGCCAAGATGGAGGGCTACGGTGAGTTGAGACTCATAAGCCCTCACATCTCACCATGTGGCAGATGAAGTGTCCCAAGGACAAGGTGAGATGGCAAGTGTGAAAGTGATGTGGAAAAGGCAATGTGGTCCCAAGGTAATTGCAAGTACCTTGGGATGGGAGAGGATTTCCCAAAAATGGTGTTCCTTGGCCCCATATGGGGCTGAAAGTGACAAGTGAGGACTTTTAGAAAGTCCACTCTTGTCACCATGGGGATTGGAGATGGCCTTGGAGGAATAAAAGTGAATTTTTAATTCACTTTTTGGAAGAAACCAATGGGTAAGACAAGATTCCCCCTAAAAGGGGTCCTTGTCCCATGGGTACGATTTGACCTTTGAGAGGTCATGGGGAAGAAAAATTCATGGGGGGAATAAGTGTGAATTTTTAATTCACATGGGGATGAGGTCAACCCAAAAAAGGTAAGTACTAAGAAGGTTGACTTAAGGACATGCCAGAAAAGGTAAGTGAATAGGATTAAAGTTGTTCAAATAGGTGATTAGGCTAATTAATGAGGATTAGAGGTAAGTGGTTAAATATGGAGGATGTAAAATTAATCCTAATTAAGGATATGCACATCCTAATGAAGGATTAATTATATTAACCCGGATTAGTGGAAAGGTTATGGAGGATGGGACAATGAGAGAGAAAGAAAGAATTTAAAATTGAAAAGGATAATTGACTAAATTAAATAAATTGATTGATCTATTTAATTTAGAAAGGAAATGGTAAAGGATAAAGTATTTATTTAAATACTTTTGGGAACCTTAGAGAAAGGGGAAAATATTAATTAGATTTGTCATTTAATTAATATAGATGGATTAGACGAATAAATGATGGGATTATGACCATATGGAAGTGGTCAAATTTAGGTGTTGACAACATCATCGAATTTTTGTTTTTTAAGGTAGGGGTGATGTAAATGGGGAGTTTTCCTAGGGGTGCAAATTCACTTCATTACATTTTCCCCCACTTTAGCGAGAATGTGTGTTGGTGTGAATGTGAGGTAAAGTAGAGAATTTGAAGAGAATATACCTGAATCATCGAGGAAGAATACTTTTGATCTAACACACCTAGATATGTAGGAGGTGGCCCTACAGGTGCTCGATCCCACAAGGAAACCTTGATGTGAAAGAGAGAGAGATGGCTCCATAAGTACTCGGTCTTGTGGAAGGTCAAAAAAGGCTATGTAGGTGCTTGGTCCTACAGAATTGGCTCCATGGGTGCTCAATATCACATAAGGTGAACAAAGGCTCTACAGGTGCTCGGTCCTATAGAATTGGCTTCATGGGTGCTTAGTCCCGCAGAATATGAACAAAGGCTCTACAGATGCTTGGTCCTGTAGAGAGAAGGTGCTTCACAAGTTCTCAGTCTTGTAAAGGGGGCGTCGTAGGTTCTCGGTCCTATAGGGCCTGATATAAAAGGATTCCCTAGGTGCTCAGTCTTGAAGAATTGATGTGAAATAAAATTACAGGTGCTCGATCCTGTAAGTCAAGCTTGATGAGTTGCTTGGTCCTCCAAGCTTGATTGTAAAAGTGGCTTTACATGTGCTTGGTCCTGCAAAGCAAAATGTTAGGTAGAAAAAGTCAAGCAAACATGCACACATATCACAGAACAAGCAATTGAAGGAAGAGTTTTCAAAGGGGTACCTCAGGAACCCTTCAAGATAGCAAGGGGCCCATGCAAAGGGACACTTCGTTTGAAAGTGCAATTTTTTTCACAAATGATTCTATCATAAAGGAATCCTTTTGAAAGATTTCTTTAATCAAAGAATTTGATAAAAATAATTCACTTTTGGAAGAAAAATCTCACTAAGGGGATCTTTGTTGAAGGATGCGACTTTTGAAAAATGCAAAAAAAAATAGTAAGGAATTCATTGGACACTAAATTCACTTTATTAAAAATCAGAGAAGTAGCAACCCCCCCTTAGGATGGTGCATGCAAATCCAAGGAGTGTGTGGCATCCTAAGGAAAGAAAGAAGAGGCAGTGATGTTGTGGGCCATGAGACATAGCAATATGTAAACGTGGAAATGTTGTCATGCATGTGAGGGACAACACATAAGCACCACAACATCACAAAACAAGCAGTAAAATAAGCAAGCAACGATAAAGGAAACAAGAGACAAGCCTTTACGAAGAAATCAAGAGGGATCTGGGAGTTCAGGGTCAGATAAGTTCTTATAGGTAACCCGTGATGTATGTGAATGAAAGATCATCAATCCCAAAGTTCCCAGACCTGAAGAAGAGAACATGAAGATAAAATGAAAATAAAAAATTGGGTCAACATGGAAGAGGGCCTAAATGCCCCCAACACTTTGCATTGTCCCCAATTGTCGAAAATAAAATTTACACATAGAAGAATGATGAAAGATATAGAGGAAGTTCATGACACAATTTCACTCCCATATTCAAGCACCTACAAGGGTGACAAGGGTCCTACAGGAACACATAAAAACAAGCATGGGGAAAACACAACACACACACAAATCTAATCTATAGATAAAGAAGAGGTACTCCCCTAGTCCTCATCAACCAAGAGGTCGTCGTTCTCCCAATCTAGATCATTATATGGGGAGGGTGGATGAGCCTGCAAGGGTTGGATAGTGAGGGGAGCACCTCTAACTCTCCTACGACAAGGGCCAAGCAAGAAGGCCCCTCAAGGTCTTCTTCATCGAGCTCTTGTGAGGTGAAAGCCATCAATCTCAGAAAGATCACTGACAGAGCTAGGACATCATCTGTCAAGTCAAACATGCACTTAACCAGGGTGCCATGTGTTAATCGAGTGGGAGAGAAAGGGGCACCTGAGATCCACCATTAACCTCATCAAGAGGGATGGTGAAAAACTCAGGAGACATTGGGGTTGCCTTCATCACAAGGACGGTGCAAGCCAAAGTAGAACTCTCTTTTGAAGAAGGTGATCCCTTCTTCCAACCTCCACTTGAAGTGAGATCATCCTCCAACTTACGCTTCGGTGGGGGATGCATAATCCCCACAAAAGAAGCATAAGGTGAGGAGGAAGAGGAGAGAGCCATAGAAGAAACCATTGTGGTATTCCCCATGTCCAAGGGCCAAGAAAATGGAGGGATGTCTAGAAGGGACATCAAAAGAGGGGGATACACCAAAGGGGTGATGAACACCTGCACCCTTTTTTGGTGAGGATCGTCAAGATTCATTGGGGAATCTGGAAGTAGAACCGAGGCGAGTGGAACTAAAGAAGGAGCAGAAGAGGGAGGCACAACAGGGGATGTCGAAATAGGAGTTGTTGGTTCCCCTTCTTCCCTTTATAAGGTAGCTTGTTCAACATCCAGAGCCTTTCTCCAACACTTATGCTCACACACAAGATGATTTCGTTGGCTCTGGGAACTAGAAGTGGAAGCCTAAGAAAAAATGGGAGGCTCTTGTTCTGCCATATGTGTGTCCTCCACAACCATCATCAGTGGAATGGAAAATACTTAGACAAGGGCAAGAGCAAGAAATGAAGGAGCGAAAACAACATCAGGTGGAGAAGCAGATATCATCCCCTCAGTAGTGGGACTCTTCCCTTTCACTACTTGAGGGGCATGAGCAGTAGGAGGCCATGAAGGTCGAGACATAGGGACAACTCCATGAGGGCCCTTCCCCTTACCATAAAAAATGGGCCTAGGCATCATGGGCAAGACATAAATCTCAAACACTTGACACTTGGCTTTTCTTCAAGCGAGCACCATTGGGCTCCTCATGCAAGGCATGGAAGCAGGAGCTGAAGGTGCCGTAGTAGGGTGAGAAGCAGAAGAAGATGGAATAATAGAAGAAGAGGAAGGCTCTTGGGCTCGAGAAAGCTTCCCCTTCCCATTTTGTTGAGAGTAGGAGGTAGCTTGCAGCTACACAATCATGCAACCCTTGATAGAGATGGTGTAGGGGGATGCAGGGTGGTTCAGTTTTAGCACTGTGCCCCCAGTCTTATATTTGACATAGGCACGATACAACAAGTCTTTCCTCAGAGGAAGCAGAGTGACCGAGGTGGGCCACAAGTGATCTAGCGAGTGGCCTCCGCATGACACCATAGTTTTGTATCTGGTGTCATGCACAATGTGCACAAAGACCTCATGAGAAAACTTCAGACATTTATGAATAATCGAAGTGATTTCATTCATGGAAACTATCCATGGAATGCCTAGTTTCACCTTGAAAAAATTTGACTTCAGAATGATATCAAAAGAGGTATATATGGCCCTAGGCCCTACCAAGATCGAGAGCATGATAGAACTGAGAGGAGTGATCGAGAGTCCATCGTGCGTACATACGGTGGTTTTTGACTTCTTGTATTCCTCTCTATGTAGAAAGTTTATTAAAAGTCTCCTTTGTTATAACATTCACATGATTCATGGGGTCAACTAGGACACCAATTACGATGTTCCCATTGATGTGAGTAGGAATGTACAAGGGGCAAGGCTCTTTGTTCATAGGTAGATCCTATGATGTGAAAGATATGTTTGGTGACCCATTTGTAGGCTAGGTAAGAGGAATGCATGTAAATGAAACCATATTTACGTACTCTGATGGAATAAACCTGGTAGACTCCAAAGGTTCATATATTCAAAAGTGACCTATCTAAATCTTGTTTCTAAATACCTAGGAACCCTTCTAACTATGCGACTAGGGGTCATAGACTGGGTTGCAAGGCTACACGCCCTGAAATGCATGAACCTATAATACGCCTAGGGGATGAGAGAAGGTCCTTTGATACCAAGGGACAAAATCAAGATAGTTCACATCGGGTTCACAAAAATATAGAGAAAGGGGATCAAATGCTTTAGGACTCCAGGTCATGAGAGAGTTCTAAATAATAAGTTTCCCTAAACTACCTCGAGCTTTACTAGGTGAAATGAAAAGCTTAAGATGTTAAGGTTGAAAAGGAAGAACAATCCAGGTGCTACTATCCTTCTGCTAAACTGAATGTTTCACGAGGTCAAGAGAGCTAATTTCAAGGGTTCAATCAATTTCCCAAAAAACTCACTATCTGAGGACGACAACGTGGACTATGAACTCAAGCGCAACGTACTGGTGTCTCAGATGTGTGTTGTCATCTGTATGGACATAAGGTCTTAGGAACATATTAAAACACCAAAAAATCAACTAATTCTAATATTTTATACTGTAAAAGAATATTTGAAAAGTGTAGAACTAAAGTACAACAAGAAGAATACTACCTCTAAGGTAAGATAGAACTAACAAAGAGAAGGTGAGAAAAGCAGACCTTTCTACCTGAGAGTCGAATCTTTGAAGAGCTCCATGTGAAGACACCTACACACACAAGACTAAGGAAACTGATAGGTTTATTTTTAGAGGATTGCCTCAGTCATCTCCCTACTTTGATGTTTCTACCTCCACGGATAGCCAGATACCAATAGTATATGGAAAATGATGTAGAAATAGAAAGGAAATAATGTTAAGAGGAATCACCAACAATAAGTATGCTACAAAAATACACAAAGTGATGCAAATAGAAATTGCGATGAACGATATCACCTTCATTCCCACGAGCACCCAAGGAAAGTAGTGGAAGGAGAGAGCTTGCAATCCCTCCAACAACAACGTTGTTGCAACAAACATAGTGTGGGAGCCAAGAACCATTAGCTTGCAGCCACAAATGAGTGATTTAGAATCTTGAGAGTATGAGAATGAAGCTAAGAGTGTGAAGTAGAATGCTCAAGAGTTCAAGAAGGAATGAAAGAATGGAGAGATAGATTATTCGAATGGAAAAAATGAGGCAAAAGACTCATTTATTGTTGGTCAAGGGAGGCAGAGATGTTACACTTCATTTCCAATGGAGAAATGTAACGCCTCTGTAGATTCTAGAGGAAGGTTTCCTGTCAGGATGGCAACACAGTGTGTGGATGTCGATGCAGTGTGTGCGTGTCCCCGACATGATTCCTCCATCGATGCCAAAACGAACCACCAAGTGGATGGAGAAAGGTGGCGGATGAGGAATTGCATCATCAAATTTTTGTTTTCTAAGGTGGGAGTGATGTAAATGGGGAATTTTCCTAGGGGTGAAAATATTCTCCATTACACTTATGTGGAGGGAAAAAAAGGGTCTACCTAATTACCAAACTCATCATCATAGTATCCAACGAAACAATTTGGTTCAATGCCTAAATAATAGGTTTTATTATTTTCTTTATCTAGATTTTCCACTATAGTTAGCATTTTATTTTATCTATTTAATTGGAATTCCTTTCTATACAATTATATAGTAGTATAAGACAAGTCCATCTGAATACTACCACCAATTGAGGTTGCCTATATCCTAGACAACAACATACCCCATTTGGCTAGATAATCAACTATGATATCCATTGAATTTTTATTTCTAGGGCATGCATGCATTACAATTCAACATTATTAACTAATTGAATCACATTTACCTCATGAGATTCCATTAAAAAAGAAAAATCATAATATTTTGAAATGTATAGGCCTAGTTGGTTCATGACTTTTAAAGGCATCACGTTGCTAGATATTCTAGAATCTAGCATACAATTATATATCAACCAATCATTTATGAGAAAATATATGTAAAATGATTTAAATACCTATTTGTCACTCATAGACATAGTGACCATGTAAATATCAAGCGCCTCTTGGAAATTGGATTCATCCACACTATTTTTTGGAACATATGCATGCTCACTTGGCTGATCAAATATGGTAGGAGTGTTGAAATAAATAAATGTTCTTTCTCTATCTCCAAGGATCCTCATCAATTCCCCAACTAGCACTTCAACCTTCATTTAACTAAATGATTGTTCCATGTTTATTAGTTGATATGTTGGCAATGGTGTGGATGGTGGAATAGTCATAACATAAGTATCAGGATACAATGCATTACCTTGTCACTAGTTATATATTGCTTCATATCTAATGTATTTTCAAGTTCTTTAACAACCCTTTTATTCTCATTTTATGCTTGCTTAGTTTGATGTTTCTTGGCATTGATCCCAATCATATTTGAGTTTTTCATATTGTTGATGGGATGTCAACAAACTTATGTTAAGGGACATAGTTCTTCAGAAGGGATGCATTTGGAATATGCATATTATTTCTTTTTGATGACTTCCTTACATTTATTTTTCACTTTTTCTAGATTTGTTATTATTATTTTTCTTTCCTTTAACTACCAATTTAATTGGTACATTTGGAACAACACGACCTCCAATTTTTTTTTTTACACCTACTTGCTTGTTTCTTAGTTGGGAATCAATCTAAATTTGTAAGACTGTTGCTTCAGTGAGAGCCTTGATATCTTCATCAAAAGGTTTTTTCTTTTATACCATTGTTGCATTAGTTCCTTGTTTAAAATATTTTTTTGATAGCTCATATGGAACACTATGATTTTCATGGTCATACTCAAATAATTCCTCTTCCTCATATACATCCAATTGGTCCATGTTGTCATCCTCATAATTCTTAGGTGTACCTTCCTCTCCTTATAATCCTTTGTCACCTTCAAGTGTTGTAGCAACAACACACTTTAATGAATCTTGATGAAGATCCACACGATCCTTCCACGAGGGATCAAGGATGTCTCTCTATAGGTATCCTTAGCTAATATTTTTGAAAAAAAATATTATTATGTGGTTTGGGTATTTTAGACCAATCATAATTGTAAAGTTTGTTATGTAATCTTTGACTTTCATTGAAGTGTGTGGTAACTTTGTAAGAAGGTATGCCCTTCTAATTTTTTGTAAATTTGTATGAGAGATCCTTTATAGCCCCCATTAACTTATCCAACTTGTTCTTAGTAGTGAAGGGCTTACTAGAAGTTGTCATGCCTACTTTCTATAGTTTTATATTAATCTCTTTTAATGCCTTTACTATATGATCTAATGTTTCTTTCTCTATATTACTAGCCATGGCATAATATTCCCTTAATATTTTAGGTTTCTTGTTTTATAAGTAGTAGCTTAATTTGGCATGAAATGATCTAGAATATAAAAAGGTAAATAGGTTCATTTATCCTTACACGAAGAGGCACTTTCATCATTTTCATCACAAACCTATTGTTGAAACTAACAACTGTCTAATTGATCCCTTTCTTTATAATAGTCATATCATGGATTATAAATTTTAGATCAACTCTTTCTCCATACTAAAATATAAAAACTCTCATAAAATCATCCCACAAGTCTATGCTACTATCTAAAAGGATTTTGTATCTCTCTTTTGCACTCTCTTCTAGTGACTGCTAAAATAGTTTCATCATGAAATCTTTGTCTTCTATTTCATATTCATTTGTCACATTGATGAAATGCCTCAAGTGGTCCTCACTAGTGACAACCTTTTTACCTTGAATTTTATGCACTTTTCCTCTAATCTCATTTAAATGGGATTATGATAACTTGGAATGTCATAAAATTTGAGTTGTTTGTATCTCTCCAATCTTAAGGGCTATGTTGTTGGACCGAAACTCTATGCATGTATTCTAGGGTTAAAACTTATGTTTTATCTTAGATTTCACTAATTTGGAATATTTTTTGCATTGTTATAATTTTTGGTTTGTTGTTGAGCAATATTTTGATTTTGGTTCATTTTTTGGGTTCATTGAGCAATTTAAGCTTGTTACAACTCAATTTTTCTTCTATTTCATGTTTCCTTTACCTAAGTTAGTTGATTAGATATATATATTGATCTAATTATCTTTCCCTATATTCATTTTGTCATTGAGTAGATGGATTTGCATCATGAATAAAATTTCTAATTCTTTTTTAGTTTCCAAAATTGAGGTAGGAGAATCGTAATGTAAATTTCTCCTTGGATTCCTTAGACATGAAGATAGAGGAAAATTCATGTCTATATTTTCTATATACACCCTATAATATAGCTCTATTTCTTATATCAATATTTTCTTCATTGCTAGGCCTATCATAATTAGGCCTAAGGGTTCTCCTACTAGTTTTGATCTTATTGTCAACTGAGTCATATAAGGTATATTGATCATGAGCTTTCAATACATCTCTTCAACCTGAAGTACCTACTATTTTAATACTTTGAGAATTATATAAAGATGACATACTTGGATTCTTCACTCTCCATTCATCACACCATTCGCTCACATTGGTAGACATCACATTAGGTATTTTTTGACTTTTGGATTGCAGTCCTCTCTCTCTCTATTTCTAACTATTGGCCCCATGGCTGTCGTTGCACCAAAAGTTTGACCTATTATTAATTCTCAATACAACTGCCATCTAGTTAACGAATCCATGGGAGGCAGTTAGTCCATGTCATGAATCTCGAGGGGAATGCTAATCATTTGCCAAAAATCTCCCCCTTAGCATTACCCGAGGGGATTCAAACTTGACACCTTTGGCTCTGATACCAATTGTTGGCCTCCGATTGTCGTTGCACCAAAAGGTCAACCTATTAATGCCCGATACAATTTCCAGAGTTAATGAATCCAAAGAAGGTTGTTAGTCCATGTCACGAATCTCGAGGGGAGTGTTGACCATTTTCCAACATTAACCTCTTACTCTTGCAAATGATTCTTGAGTTTATCCTTGATAGGTTCACCACTACTCAAATTGAGATAAATTAGCATTTATATCAGTAAGGTTTTTAGAGAGCATCAACCAAGTACTAGTTTTCCTAACTGCACTGTAGTTATTGATTAGCTAGGGTCTTCAAATTGAATAATTATTTAAGCTTCCCAAACAATGGTGCCAATTTGTTTGTTATTTGAGTTCTAAGTCCCAAATCCCCAAGGATGGATAGTATTCCAAGTACTAGGGATGTATAACCTAGGAAGAGTATTACAAAACCTTCATGTTGGACAACTGAGGGCCAATTATTGAGGTGGGAAAGGACCTCCTTCACTTTTAGTTTTGAAATCCCAAGGGAGGAAATTCCTAAGGTGTCGAGTTATATGATTTTACTAGGAATGAATAGTTAGCATGCCTAAACCATACCCATTACATGGTGTACCCCTATTATGGTTTTCATAAGGTACATGTATGGTTTATAAATGAAAAGATATGTTCCCTTATATAGAAAAATTAATATCATAAAGAGTGTGTAAAATATATATATGAACAACCTCTATTGTTGTCATTAAATCATACATGGAAGCATGGACAAACTAATACAAAACAACTAAAAGAAAGTGATTATAATTGACTTGTTTTAATATTTTGGGGTAATGAGAAGTGGATTCAATAACATATTGGTTCCAATTCTAGAAGGGCAATTAAGTCATCAGTTTATTCCAAACATGTAATTATTGAGATATTGTTGTGATGCCTTAATGAAGGTTTCTTCCAAGACTATACCCCCTATAGTATATAAGTAAACTAGGTTCTACACATACATTCAAATAAATAACATAATTTGTAAAATATTAAATGAATCTACTTATAAATCCATGGAAAGTCTTAAAAATTTCCTTTATTATTGTGAAAATACACCATACAAAATCTTTACAATTTTTTTATAGTCATATGGCTAACCAAGTGATCATATATACATCTAGAAATGAACAAAATGCAAATGGAAACACTTAATCAAGGTTGAATCCATAATTTAAAATTGTTCTTCAAATATTACAATAAGTTCATTACATATTTGAGACAAACCTAGATCATCATAATACAAAATAATGTCTTTTCCATTTGCTAGAGTTAAAACCCTAAATGCCTAGAGGTGTATTCTTCTTGGTTCTTCAAAATAATTTCCCCATCCCTTTCAATAATTAAAATGAAGGTCCTTACACCTCATTGCAAGTCATGCTAGAGTGGAAAAAATGTAAAATTGTAAGAAAACCATAGCAACTTGAAACCTAGAAAATTGAATTCATTTAGGTTGGGTATTGAGTTTGAGGATGGAACATTGACTTTGAAACTTTAAAATAGTAGGTGTCAAGTCTCGGGGTAGAATAGGGACTCAAAACCTAAATTTTCAAGTCCTAAAAAAATCCCAAATCTCATTGAATAATTCAAAGATCGAGAGTAGAGAAGAAGCTAGAATTGGAACATAAGACCTTCCAGGTTCCAATTGAGGTCTAAAGTCTGAAAGGGATGAATGGTCGAGACATGTTGGTTAGTAGAATCTAGGAAAAACACATACTTGGATGTTGGGACTTGGGGTCCAAAATGAAATTGACAAAAGGAGGCTTCTTTGAAGGGAAGGAAAAACATGAAAGGAAACATGAACTTGGAACCTAAAGTTCCAAGTCCAGAATCTTGATATTTTTGAGGAAATGAAAAGAAAGGTCATATGGGGAATATATGATGGAATGGGGGATGAAAGGAAGAAGAGATTGGAGGTAGGAATAAAGGATAAGTCCAAAATTCCTATTGGGACACTACATTTGAAAGTGTAATGCCCAAAACTGTTTACCAAAAACCCAGCTAAGGACACTTAACAAACTTCAAATTATTCAATCACAAACATAAAACTAACTCACATAAGTTTGTTTCCAAGAAATTACAGGAGGACCTAAGGGGCCAAACCTATTCCTTGGGGGCTCATCTCTAATGGCCTTACCTACATGACACGTAGAGGCTTCGTAGTTCGACAACAAGACTTCAACCATCACACACTTGGTTGGATAACAAAAGGGTATAACCACTAGGTTAAAACAAATGTCTTAACATCAATATCAATCATATCATTGAGCCATACAACGATGGTAGTATTAAAATAGTGTGCATCCTAGGGGACTAGTCTCACCTCAGCTTGCCCCGTAAAGCAAAAGAAGACTCTTAATCAAAAGGACCTCAATTATGGATGGACGAAATGAAGCAGGCTAGGGGTGCGATGATTATCTAGGCCCGCAACCATTAGTGTTGCGACCTCCATGTGTGGGATTTCTCAGTGCATGCGAATCAGGGGACATTAGTTGGTGTGCGGGGTGGAGATCTATTCATGGGGATTTTTCTCTTTGTGGTTGGGGTTTTGGAAATCGTTCTCTCCTCTTCTTTAGCTTTGCTGGTGCAATATGGGGTCAAGGTGTTTTAAGAGTGTGGGGTGGGTTTTTCTAGTTGTTGGTCGGTGTTGTGGACGACTTAATTCTTGTTTTTGCTCTGTGTAAAGTTTATCACTTCCCTCTTCTTTTTCTTTCCTTTGTTCTTGGTGTTTGAATTGTGGTCTTTGGTGCTTGAGTAGGGTCTCGGTGTTGGGATTATAGGGTGTTTTATTCTCTCGGTAATGGCTCTGGGGGAGACATTGGGGGTCAAATATCTCATAGATTTTTGTGTTGCATTTGAGGCTTCCTCTCCAAATCGTTCATCGAGGGTTTTTGATAATAATTTATTTTCAAATGATTCAGGAAATGGAGGATTTGTGTCATTTGGAGGTTCTTGTATTTCAAAGATAAATGGTTGCCTTAAGTGTACCAAAGATAGGTCAGTGTTGTTAATTCAACTAGAATCGATTGCGGAGGATATTGAGTATTACTCAAAGCATGCTTTGCTCTATAAATTCTTGGGAATGAGGGTTTCAATCCAATTTTTGGAGTCGTGGGCTCACCAGACCTGGTCCTCGGAGGGTGAGATGGAAATAATGTTGTCGGTGAATAGTTACTTCATGTTGAATTTTAATTTCATGGTGGATCGCAATAGAGTTTTCAAAGGTGGGTGGGCCTTATTTCCACAATCATATTGGTTTATTTATTAAACCTTGGCATGCAAGGTTTGATCCTTCAGAGGAGCTCTTAAATCGGGTTCCGATGTGGGTGTGTCTCCATAGATTTCTAGTTGAATGTTGGTGCAATGACATCTTGCATAGGGTTGATTTGTTGCTAGGGAAACTAGTGGGTCCTTCTCAGCAAACTCAAGATAGAAAGGTAATGAAATTTGCTTGCATTTGTGTTGAGATGGATTTAAAAAACCCTCTTCCAGATTCTTTGGAAATTCATGCGGGTTCATATTCATGGGTGCAGTAGCTAGATTATGAGACATTGCCCTTTCGTTATTGTCTATTATGAATATGGCCATCTGCAGAGAATATGCCCGAAGTCTAAATCTTTTGAGTCTCAGACTAGTCAACCTCCTGGCGACCTTCCTAAGGTCAACAAAGGCAAGGACCTCATTCCTGGTGAGGTTGTTGGTGCAGAGGGTTTTATTCCTATTAAGGCTCGTAATAAGAACTGGGGTCAAAAGAGGACTCTTAAGGAGCGTCAAGAAGGTGATACCTTTAACAGATTTGAGGTTCTGGATGATCTTAGTCAACAAAAGGTGAATCTGGGTATGATGATTATGGATCAGGGTGTTTTGGAAGTGGTTCAAGAGGGAATTATTTTAGATTACAACCAGACTTCACAAGAGGTTGGTGCTTTGCAAATGGAAACAAATCTTAGTTTGGTGGTTCATGGGAGGTTTGAGACTCTTGCAAATGCAAAAATGGGGGAGGAGGAGATATCTACTCCATTGGTGAAAGTGGGTTCTGATTCGGTAAAAGGAAACAAGACTTCTCCTTCGTTGGGACTTCTTTAAAAATATCAAAAGTAAAGGGTTGCTGAGAAGTCTTCCAAAGTTGGGAGAAAGAAGGAATTAGAAAAAATAAAGATGATGGGGGAGACTTTGGTAGAGTCTAGATTTGTTAAGACCTTGGATTCCTATTTTTCTAACCCTCTAAAATGATTGTCCTCTCTTGGAATGTAAGGGGCTTGAACAGTGGCCCTCGAGAAAAAGCTATTCGTGAATTGGTGAGAATTGATTCTCCTGATGTTCTTTTTTAACAGGAGACTAAGTTATCTATTGAAAGTATGGTTAGTTTGCTGCCAAAGTTGTGGGGGTGGGGTGACTACCAGTGTATTGGGGCTCATGGTAATGCAGGGGGTGTGGCTTGCTTGTGGAACCCATTGAAGATTTGTCCTCTTTGGTGGATGTCCTCCAAGTCTTTTATCTTTGTGGTTGCTTCAAGTCTGGAGTCGGGGGAAACTATTCTTCTTTCAAACATTTATGCGCCTACTGATTTTCCTGGTAAGTTGTTATTGTGGTCTCATATCAATTTCATTCAGAGCCTTGCTCCTTTTTCCCCCTAGATTATTGTGCGTGATTTCAATGCTATTATTGAGTTGGATGAGATGAAGGGTGGTATTGTAAGGTTGGAGCCTTTTTCCTTCCTTCTTCATGATAACATATATGCCTTAAATCTGGTTGATATTAAGCCCCGTAATGGTCAGTTTACTTGGAACAACAAGAGAATGGGAGAGAATTGTATTGTTGAGAGACTTGACCGTTTTTTGGTTTCTTGTTCTTGGATTGGAGGATTCTAGTCTACTTGCTATGAGATTTTGGATTGGAGGAGCTCGGATCACTGGCATATTAAGTTATCTGCTACTTCGGCTCGTGTTGCTTGATCCCCCTCTTTCAAGTTCCAGCATATGTGGTTAAGAGATTCTTCTTTACATGAGCATGTGGCTGAATGGTGGTGAATGGGAAGACTTGCTCATGGAACTGCTATGTATTCTTTTTTTAAATTGCTACAATATGTGAAATATAAGCTCAAACAGTGGAACAGGAAATGTTTTGGAAATATTTTTCATGCTAAGGTTATTGCTCAAGTTGACTTGGATGTCATTACTCGGGAGATAAGGGAGTTTGGTCTTTCTAAGGATTTACTCAGGGAGGAGGAAAGGGCTTTGAAAGCTTTGGAAGAGTGTGAACTACGTGAGGAAATTTATTGGAAACAAAAGGCTCACATTGAGTGGTTACAGGAGGGGGATAGAAACACTGCTTTCTTCTTGAATTTGGTGAAAGCCAGGGGACATGGTAATTCTATGCATGTTCTTGTGAATTGTAGGGGTGAGCATTTATTTTCTTGATAGGATATGTCTAGAGAAGCTTCGTAGTTCTTTGC
Organism: Sequoiadendron giganteum; assembly: GCA_007115665.2. Lineage (NCBI taxonomy): Eukaryota > Viridiplantae > Streptophyta > Pinopsida > Cupressales > Cupressaceae > Sequoiadendron > Sequoiadendron giganteum. The sequence goes on along the minus strand of CM021108.1, from coordinate 276,227,975 downwards.
TTCATTATTTAGAGAGAATTCTTAGGATGGTTTAAGAAGAAAACCATGTTTTGTCTTGTATCCCCTCTTTGGTTACTGGGAAGATGAATGAGTATCTTTTATGCTATATCTTGCTAGAGGAATTGGAGGCTACTATTTTCCACATGAAGAAAGGGAAAGCCTCAGGCCCTGATGGCTTTCTGATTGAATTTTATCAAAAAAAATTGGATATCGTTAAGATGGACCTTTTGGAGGTGATTTGTGAGTCTCAAAGGAATAACCAAATTCTACAGGCTTTGAAATCTACCTTCCTTACTCTCATTCCTAAATGTGAGGGGGTTGATCGGCTAAGTCAATTTCAACCTATTTCCCTTTGTAATGTAGTTTATAAAATCATTTCTAAGTTGATTTTTGAAAGGATAAAGCGATGGCTTAGATGACTTATCTTTGAGGAACAAAGTGGTTGTGTGGAGGATCAACAAATTATGGATGGGGTGGTCATTTCTATTGAAACTATTCATTTTATGACAACCTCAAAGGAAAAGGCTATGTTCATCAAGCTGGATATGGCAAAGGCCTGTGATAGAGTTAAGTGGTCCTTCTCATGAAAAAATCTTATTGCCTTTGGATTTGCTGAGGAGTGGGTCTAGTGGGTTATGTCCTGTGTTACTTCCACTTCTTTCTCGGTGCTGATAAATGGTGAGCCTTCTTCTCTTTTTAGTGCTTCTAGAGGCCTTCGTCAAGGGGATCCTCTCTCTCCTTATTTATTTATTCTTCTTGTTGAAGGTCTGGGGAGAGTGGTGAAACGTAAAGTGGAGTTGGGTTTTATTTAGGGATGGGTGTGGGAAAATGGTTTGCCTCCTCAGTCTCACCTGCAATTTGTGGATGATACTGCTTTGATGGGTATGGCTAAGATCAGAGAAGCCACAAATTTGTGCAAGGCTTTGGATATTTATCTTGTTGTTTCTAGTCAAATGATTAATGGAGATAAATCTTCCATTTTCTTCTTCAATACTTCGTGACTTATTCAATAAATGATTACTCATATCTTGAGGTTTTAGATTGGTTCTCTCCCTTTAATTTATATTAGAATTCATATCTCTTCTAGTAGTCTCCCTAAGGAGTCTTGGCAAAATAGTCTGGACAAGTTTCATGTGAAGATTAATCATTGGACCCATAGATGGTTGTCTTTTGCTGGGCATGTTCAGTTGCTTAAATTGGTGGTGCAGGCTCTTCCTATTTATAGATACATGCTCTAGGTGGCTCTGATTGGGATTGTGAAGGATTTGGATTCTTTGGATAGACAATTCTTATGGGCGGGCAACTTGTCCTCTTCTAAGTGGATCCTTGTGAAGTTGGATATTGTGTGTAGCCCGAAGCAGTTTGGGGGTCTTGGATTGAGGCAGTCGACTTGGTCTAGGTTGGAAATGGTTGCAAAGCTTTATTGGAGGTGGTGTGTGGAGAAGGATCATATTTGGGCCAGAATTTTATCTCACAAGTACCTTCTAGGGGTTCTAAAGGAGGATATTTCTAAGTATCCTCTAGTGGGGAAATGTTCTGTGATTTGGGAAATGCTTAAGAAAGGGACTACGCTGATCAAGGAGGACTTGTTCTAGATTTTTATAGGGGGTTGAGGCTCTCTTTTGGTAGGATTCTTGGGATGGTTTTCCCCCCAATTTTGTGCTAGTATCCTAATTTGTTGAATATTTTCCAATGCTTCCTATAGGCTGGTTGGTCAAGGGCGATTGATTTTAAGATTTCTTATCCTTGTGGGCAGATGGAGGGGGCTAGGTGGAAGGATCCTTGCGATTGACCTGTTGTTGGCTTGGAGGAGGATTATGCTGAGCTTCAAAATATTTTGGTTGGTAGACATTGTATCTCCCTTAGGGATAAGGATATTCTTGCTTGGAGCCTGGATCCTAAGGGTGCTTTCATTGTGGCTAGTGGATATCAGGAGTTGTTGGCTCGTAAGTTTGGTGGGGTGGAGGTCCCTTGGTGGAAACATGTGTGTAACAATTTTTTATGGCCAAAGTGTAATTGTTTTGTGTGGATGTTGGCTTGGAATAGATGTTTGACTTGGGTTAATCTTTGGAAGGGGGGATTCTGAGGTCCCTCTATTTGTGTTTTGTGCGGATGTAATGAGGAGGATTCTTCCCACTTGTTTTTTTGATTGTTCTTATTCTATGCTACTTTGGAATTTATGGTGAGGTGTTTAGAAATATCTTTGTGTTCATGCTTCTTCCAAGGTTGAGTTTTGGAGTAGTCTAGGAAGACCTCTTTCCTCTAGATTGGGTGGTGCATTGGCCTTACTTTCATCCTTTGGCAAATTTGGTTAGAAAGGAATTGTAGGATTTTTCATGGGGATAGTTTGATGGTTCAACAGGTTTGGCACAAAATTGTTAGTATGATCCAAGAGATGGTGGAAGCCAAATGTGAAGTGGCTTATCCTTTAGAAAGGAGTGATGATGAGATTTTCAATAGATTGGGCTTACAAGGGTTGAATTTTATATCTGCTTGTATCAGAAGAGGTAGGCGGGCTAAAAAGAAGGTTCAAAGGGTTGGAAGATGGTTGCTTCCCCCGGTGGATATTCTGAAGATCAATACAGATGGTTCCTCTAGGGGTAATCTTGGGCCTATTGGGATTGGTGGAGTTGGAAGAGACTGTTCTAGCTCAGTTATTTTCTTTTTCTCCATTCATAAAGGGTAGCATTCTAACAACCTTATGAAGGGGTTGGCAATTGTCTGGGCTATTGAGCGTGTGTGTGCTTTGGGTTGGTGTAGGATTATCTATGAATCTAACTCATTGATTATCGTTAATTTGTTGCATGAGCAAAATGTGGCTAAGGTTAATTGGCAGCTTGCTTTGGTGGTTTTGACAGATTTTGCAGATGTGCTCTATGTTGGAAGTGGTGCCTTTTGCCCACATTCTGGGTGAATGGAATAGGGTTGTTGACTGTTTGGCTAAGTGGGTTTTAGAGCATGATGATGTTTGGAAGATTGAGGGGTGGGGACAATTATCCCCTAATTATTGTCATGAATTGGAGAGGGTCATGGTTGATGATATGGAAGGATAAGGTGTTTGCGGCAGTGTGGCTGGTGGTTTTAGTCTTTGTTGGGTGTTCTTGTGCTTTCTTTCTTGGAAGCCTACGGGTTTTGTGATCCCTATGTACTGCTAATTTCTTGATTTCAATAAAGTTTTAACCCTTTTTCAAAAAAAAGGACCTCAATTATAATTGTTGGACTAACATCAATGGAAGATTTCCCAATTGACACACTATAAAGGCCTATATCTTAACCACACCTTAAGTAATATTTTATTAAAGAATACATTGAGGGAAGTTTTAAATACACACCTATCATATAATACATTGCATTTAGTTTATTTATTTTACTTTTTAATTTAGATTTAAATTTGAAATTTATTTTCGCGATAGCTAGGTGGGGAGCGGGTGATGGTGCTATCAGGTGGTTAGGGAGGCACAACATCTGTCCTAGTTGGTGTAGTGGAGGAGAGTGGTGGCAGGAGGGTAATAAATGATTGCAAAGGGAAGAGTGAAGTGGTGTGGTGCTCATTTTCTGAGGGTGGTGGATAGGACATCCAGATAGCCTGAAATGACGTCTTCTTAGCTAGATGGGATGTGTAGCGTCGTTGGGAAGGATGTGCTATGTAGTGTGTTAAATGTGTGGTTTTTGCAGGTGGTGGGCGATGGCAGCATCACCACACGTATCGTGGGTGATGCCTGTCTATATATCATCCCTCTCCATCATACTTGTGGTAGTCGTGACAATGGAGACGCCTGTGAGCTTTAGAGTTTCTCACAAACTCTGAGCATTTTATGGTGTAATATGCTACGGTCGACTAAAATCAGTCTTTAAATACTGGGACCCCTTGGTTTTAGAGGTTGTTTAGCTATTGCTAAGTGAGAAATATGTGTCTTCAACTGAGAGGTATCACACAAATCCTGACATTGCAGCTAGATTTGTGGCGACTATGTTAGGCCTGGAGGTGCCTAAGGCAGTCACACTTTTGATAACCAAGAAATTGGTGATGGCGAACCTGCTAGACGACATGGAGGATGTGATCATCATAGCTGAATTGTGTGTGGGTCTCTCACGGTAAAGGGATATGCACAAAGCCCTGCTTCCGGGGGTGGTGGTTAAGAGGTACCCGTTCCTCCTTGACATTAAAGGTGAAGCGCTAGAAGAGCACAGGCGACGAGCAAGGTGCAAACTCATTTTTTAAAGCATCATTTGTATTTGGATTTGGCAGGAGGGGTAGACTGGAGATGACACTTTCGAGAATATTTTTTGGCAGGAGGGGTAGACTGGAGATGACACTTTCGAGAATATTTTTTGGCAGAAGGTGTGGAGTTGGATGAATAGCTGGTGCAGCGACGAGATCTCTTTGATGGTAATTGTTTTTGGCCCGTTGTTTTGGATTATGGGTGGTTTTGTTTTGCTTTGTAGGATGGTGGTCTTAGGTGGTTAGTGTCTGGGAAGAGATGTTATTAGCGGCACAAAGTCGGAGCTTGAGCGAGGGCTTTCAAATGTAATGATGTTTCTTTTGGAAAGCAATACATATAAGTCGCTTGGTAGGATATGGGGTTGAGATTGGGTGCTCTCGTCTGTTGGTTTAGGGTGCAAGGGTTGGGGTTGGCTTTGGCTGAGCTGGGCATGCTATATTTTCCCATTGTCAAGGTGGCGCATTGTAACCATCCTTTTTTGATATCAATAGAAGCAAGATTTATGTGCCAAAAAAAAATGAAATTTATTTTTATTTATGAAATTGCAAACATTAAATAAAAATGATTAAAATTACCAAATTTATAATTATTTATCTTATTAAAATTGTAATTGTTGCAGAATAATTTTTTGATCCATAAGAAGTGATTTTTATTAAAACATAGAAAATGAAGTACAATAGGCCAGCAAGGCCATGAAAGAGAAGAACAAAGAACTAGAGAACCCTAAAGAAGAAGAGAAGAATAGAGGAGAAAACAAAAAACTGACCTAGAAAGGGCTTTGAGAAAAAGAAAGCAATTACTTAAACGCCAATCATCAAGCCCAAAACTAGGGAACACTGAACTTTCTTCAAACCCAAAACTAAGAGCACTAAAATTTCTTAGCCTACTGTGACAGCAGAGCCTCCATAGTCCACTGTGACCCCGCCTCCACAGCATCCAAACCTTTAATACGAAGTTTCTCAACATCAGATTTTCTTCCTTTCTTTTTCTTAGTCCCACAGTCAGGTTTAGTTTTACAACAATCCCTTTGGCCAATCCCAAGAGACCGGGGGGGAGCAAGAACAAAATCCTCTTCCAAGTCCTCCATGAAAGGATAAGTGCCTTCAGAATCTGAGCCATCCTCCACCGGAACAAGGGGGAGATCAACAACATTATTGGTGGCACGATCATCATGAGGGAGAGAAGAAGGCACAATGGGTGGATCATGCTCAGCCACAAAATCCAGAGTAGAGAAATTTTTTCCATGATTACGCTAGATGAAGTCAACATCTAGTGTGTCAGATTTTTTCACCCATTTTTTGAGACAACTATATCTCGTGCCAGAGAGGCGCTTGGCGGAGCAAGCCTCAACTTTACGTCCTAGATTGTTGCAGAGAAAACATCTGAAGGGGAGTCCCTCAAAATTCAAAAATTGAGTCCAAGTGCCAAAAGATGAAAGTATGCAAATGGAATGAGAAAGTGGTTTGGAGATTTCCACCAAAGCACAAACCCTAATGTACCTGCAAGATAGATCAACCACCTTAGAATCCATCTGGACATAAGCACCAACCTGATTTACCAGCATTTTTATGAGGTCCAAAGACCGCATCATAGGCAGCAGATTGTAGAGCTTGATCCACATTAGAATGTCAGTAACCATGGTAGTGGCAGGATCAAAAAGGGATCCACGGAGACAAAAAATTCCAGAGTTTCCATAAAACCATCGACCATTAAGTTTCACAAATTCGCAGTCCTCAGTCGAGTTGAAAGTGAACAGGAAAAACCCAAAATCCATAGGTTCAACCAAAGGGAGGGAAAGGTTGTTCCAAGTTAACTTTACCCATTCTGAGTCCAAAGACGGATGCTTTCACATGAACCGCATGGCCAAGGAGCGATCTTCAATATCAACAACTATCACATTTATCTAATCATCAGAAATGTGGAGATCTGTCGGCTCGTCGGTAAAGGTAATCTCAACATTGTCAATCGTGAAAAAAGAGCCCTTCGTGCACTGCACCTACCTCGAAGTGGGAATGGCATTCATTTTTAGTGGAGAAAAGGGAGGAGTCGGGCTAGGGTTTTCCTTCAATATCTATGCCAAGCAAAAGGCACTGCATTCGTGGTAAGGATTTTCCCTATTTTTGCATTTGACTAGAGATTCGTGATCCAAAATAGGGGAATCCTCCTCCACCACCGGCGTCGAGCCTAGATCCGCACTCAGAGATTCAAAGTCCTAACATGGGGGAAGTTGTGAAGCAGAGTGGAGGGAGTATCAGATCCTCTCGTCCCCCACTTCGAGCGCCCAACCCGTTGCCTAGCTGACGAAGCCTTCCTTCCTTTGGTTGACACCTTGACCCTAATGCCCGTACGAGTTGTCTTCCCATTGTCTTCCCATCGCCTTCATCGTCTTCTCCATCGTGCGCAACTTCATGCAGAGAAGCTTCACACATCTTCGTCCCTTCAATTGTTGCAAAATAATTATATTTTAATTTATATAATAATTAAAATTGTAATTGTTGTAGAATATTTATATCTTTTTTTAATTTCTATAATAAAAATATTAGAATTTTGTTATGTTTTGACTCTGCATTTAGTTTATTCAATTTTAATTTTTAATTTAAATTAAATTTTGAAATTGATTTAAATTATTTGTCTTTTTATAAAATTACAAATATTAATTAAAAATTAAAATTAATTTAATTTATAATTATTTGTCTTCTTAATATTTATTTATTGTAGAACAATTATATTTTGAATTTTTATGCCAAAGGCGTGTCTTTATTTGAGTTCTATGAACTCATTTTGTCTATGAACAAATGAAAAGTCTCGAGAAGCCCTATAAGGTGGTTAAACGAATCTCAACCGTTCATAGTTTTTCACCAAAATTTTGGTTGTTTTTCACCACCTTTTATTGCTTTCCCCGCGCTATTGGTTTTTGCTCCTCCAAACTCTTCCTCAGTGGTATTAACCTTTGACTCCTCCAATTTGGAGGGGTGCAACCTGAAAATAAGGTTTCAACGAGGGTTCTAGAGTGTATTAAAATGAAAATTATGACCAAGATCCTAATAATGAGCATATTTAGGTTTTAACAAAACTATTAATAAATATATAAATAAATGTTTTATAATTATTAATTAATAATTAGTATATTCTTATTTAATACAAAATATAAATAATATATTAAATATTTTATATAATACAGATTAAATTATGTATAATATAATTATATTTATTATTTATTATTATATATAATAGTATATATAGATTATATTCTATAATACAAAATATTAAATATAAATATGAAATTATTATAATTAATAATTTAAATATTTCTATATTAATCAAATAAAATTAATTTATAAAAAATCTCATAATTTAATTGATCTTTGGATAAGGAAAAAAAAAACTATAATAATAACAATAACAATAATAACAACAACAACAACAACAACAACAACAACAATAACAACAATAACAACAATAATAATAACAATAATAATAGTAACAACAATAATAATAGTAACAACCATGCTCGTCCCCTGCCTTGTGCTCATGATTCCCCTATGGTGATCTATGGACCTGAGGTTTCTGAAAACGAGGATTTTTATTTATCACAGGGAGTGGTCTGCAAGTTTCATGGCCTGTGGCCCTCTCTTCCTGACCTTCATGGTTGGGTTTCCACCTCCTGGAAACTGGTGGTCTCTAGGGAGATTGAGCTCTATCCTTGCGCTAGGGGCTTCTTTATTGCTACTTTTGCCTCCACCGGGGAGCATGATCGTGTGCTGGACAAGGGCTGGATGTGGGAGATTCATTTACTGTCCATCAAGCCTTGGTCTCGCTCTTTCAATCCCCTTACAAAGCCTTTGAATACAAGACCTGTTTGGGCCCGTCTGCCAAATCTCTCTCTCCAGTTTTGGGAGGATTCGTGTTATGAAGCTATTGGCAACACCATTGGACGTTTTTTGATGGACTCTGCAACTCAGAATCTTGGACACACTACGGTAGCGCGTATGCTTGTTGATTTTGACATCTCCAAACCCCTCCATGTTGATGTTGTGTTGATGGTGGTGGACAGACCTTGGAAGTAGCTCTTGGACTACGAGGGTCTCCCCTTTCGGTGTAGGAGATGCTTCTCCGTGGGTCATTTGGCCTCTGGTTGCCCGCTTGCCCGCTGCAAGGGCGCTACCACTTGGTGGAAGGACGCTCTCCCGGATCATCTCACAGTGGGTTCTCCTCCTCTGGAAGCTTCTTCTACGGAGGTTGACCCTATTAAGACTCCTCGCGAGCCTGTATCTTGCTCGACTGCTCTTTTGACTTTCCCTTTTGAGGAGCCTATGTTGGCTCGTTCTGCTGACACTGTTCTATCAGAGCCTACTCAAACTTTGTCGGATGCATCAGTTGGTCCTTCTCTTGATCTTGTCTCCTCTCCTTCGTTGTCGTCTCCCCTATGTGATGGCTCTTCGCCCTTGGTGGCTATTGTGGATCTGCTTCTTCCTCCTCGCTCGGGAGATGATTATGTGCTTTCTTGGTCGGTTGTGCTGCGAAAAAAGAAGGGACTCCCTAGTTCTGCTGCTGCTTCACGACCTCGGGTTTTGGGAGTCAATTTGGTCCCCCCTAGGAATGGGGTTCTCCAATCCTAAGTTGTTGTTCGACAGCTGTCTGTTAGTTGTTTCTGGGTGAGGTTTGTCCTCTTTCCTAGTTCATACTTGGTTTGAACTATATTCCTTTTGGCCCTTTGGGCTCTCTGTGTAAGGGTACAACACCCTGAAAATGCTGCTTACCATTTCAAAAACAACAATAATAATAACAATAAAAATAATAACAATAACAATAACAATAAAAATAATAATATTAACAACAATTTTAAAATGACCTACCAATTGACCTCATGTATTACACAAATATATGCCAAAAAAAACCATATTTTTTCCTAATTGACCTTCCACACACCTCTCGGCGTACCCATTGTCTCCATATTTCTCACACCTTGTTTCTCCCTCCCTATCTCTTTTTAACTCTCACTCACTCACTCACTCAATCACATTTCTCTATCTCTCCCTCCCTTTTTTTTTAATCTCTATCTCCATATTTCTCTCACAAACTTTGTTTCTCCCTCCCTATCTCTTTCTATCTATCTATCTATCTCTCTCTCACTCACACACACACACACACACACACACACACACACACACACATGTTTCTCTCCCTCTTTATTACTTGTGTCTATCACTACATTATCTCTAACTCTTGCCCCCCTTTATCTCGATCTTCCAATATACCTCTCTCCCTCTATCTATATTTCATTATCTTTATCTCTCTCTTACTCCATCTCTCCCTTCATCTCTATCCCCCTCTCTACGTCTCACTTTATCATTTCCTATATCTTTATCTTTCTATATCTCCATCTCCCCCTCTCTTAGTCTCCCTCTCTCCTTCCATCTCTATCTCTCTATATATATTTATCTCACATACGCATGCCCTCCATTTTTTCCAAGTTATATCTATCTCTCTATATCTCCTTTCTATCCCTCTCTCACTATCACTCCCTCTTTCTATCTCTCTACTTCTCTCTCCTCTCTCTCTCTTCCTCCCCCTCCGTCCCTCCCTTCCTCCCTTCCTATCTATTTATATATATCTATCTCCCTCTTTATTTCTCTCTCCCTATATCTATCTCTATATTTCCCCCTCTATCTTTCTCCCTCTCTATACCTCTCTCCATTACTTTTCTTTGTCACTCTCTTTATCTCACTTGTGCCCCCTCTATTTCTATCTTCCCATCTCTTTGTCCCTCTCTCTATCTATATTGCATTATCTCGAACTCTCTCTTATTCACTTCATCTCTCCTACTCTCTCTAGCCCCCTCTTGCTCCTCTCACTATCAGTTTCTATTTGTATCTCTCTACCTCTATCTCTCTCCTTCATTTCTATCTCTCTATATCTCCCTCTATCCCTATCAATCCCTCTCATTCACTCCATCTGTTTTTTCATCTCTCCTACTCTATATCTCACCCTCTCTATTTTACCACCTATATTAGTCAATATCTCTCCCTCACCCTCTTGTCCTCTATCTCTATCTCTATATCAATAGACAATTTTTTTCCCTAATTGACCTTCCAGATTGCCAATTAATATACATTATGACCCTTATTGCCATGAGGTGATGCTACAATGAAAGTGGTGGTCATTCTACTATTGCTTGCCTTTCAACTATTTCCATACCTTTCAACTTCAATTGTTCACATATTATGAATGTCATGCTCACAAAAGCCCTCATATTAACATAATGGTTGATTGATTGAAGATAAATTCTTATACAAATAAGAGTAATATCATAAGGAGATTGATTGTAAATAAACATCTCTTTTATGAAATAATCTAAAAAATGCTAAAAACATTTTTCTTAAATTAAATAAATATATTGCAGATTTATTTATCGCATGAATATATTGTGGATTTGTATATACTTGAATGAGATTGGTTTAAATAAACATCTCTTATCTTCTATGAAATAATCTAAAAAATGTTCGCATTTTTCTTAAATTAAATAAATATATAGTGGATTTATATATGTTTGGCATAAACACTTGAATGACTTTAACCAAGAAACATAGTTAAAAGCCACATTGCTGATGTTTCCATCAAGAAGAATTGATGATTTAATCCAAACATTACTAAACATTAAAATAGGGTGAATAGCTAAAACCCCTAACCCCTAATAAGAAATGTTGTGATGATGTATGAAAAATTAATGACTTCATTAGCGGAAGAGCACCAATTACTAACGTAGTTCCAATAGCTATTTATTTCATGCTTAAACCCCCAATAATTGTTTGCATTTTAGCAATTACACTCGTTTAATTATGCCAATAAATATTTGCATCTTACACCAATAAATGTTCACTACTGAATGTATAGTTGACCAACCAATAATAGTTTGCATTTTAGTCATTACATTGTTTTAATTATGCCAATAAATATTTGCATTTTATACCCAATAAATGTTCACTACTGAATGTCTAGTTGACCAAAAAAATTAAACTATTGGTACATATCTATTTCCAATGAGAAAACATTGAAAACATCTTGAATTTTTCCACCTATTTTTGACCCTCCTCAACATACATTTTTTACTATCCCAAGCCAAATTTTTTGATTGAAGCAAATCAATCGCATACGGAGAGGACCATCGAATTTTGATGTATTGTGTAGGAACTATAGATGCACGAACTTAACTATGGCAACTATTGATACGCTTCTCCTAATTGAAATCCTCCAGAACTTTTAGAGGCTCGAAGTTCATAATCGAAACCCAAAATTGAAAAAAATAATAAAACAAATCCCTTATTAGTACAACTAAAACTAAGAAAAGTATTTTACAGCACGCATAGTAAAAATGTTTACCATGGGATGCATCCATGTAGGGCACAAATCCATCTCCACGAAAACAAAGATATGGTTTCCACGGTGCAGAGATGCCCACATTTGATTTAGGTGATCTGACTGACCAAACATACACTGCTAAACAGACGTATGAATGGCTAATTAGTCACCAAATATCACATTAAATTATTGAAATCTCCAAAGCAAATGGTTGAAACACCACTCCCCTGTAAAACAGCAAGCTTGCAAACATTTTACACTTGAAACAGAAATGTAGATGTTGACAAGAAACAAAAGACAATCCAATACAAATCTGCAGCACTTAGCAGTGAAATGCATTACAAGTGAAAAACCCATAACACACCCACGAAACGTAATAATATAAAAACCCTTGTAAAGAGTCAAAATTTTAAAATAGAAAATGGAAAAAAAAAACAGTTTGATAATCTTTCTGAATTTGATTATGTAAAGTTTTTTAATATCAATCTTTCAGATCATATTTCATAATTTATCTCTGAATGAAATAGCTAAAAATCAAAATTTCATATCAACTTTCAGATCATATTTCAAAATCTATGTCAGAATCAAAATGAAAAAGCTAAAAATCAAGATTTCATAGTATCAAAAATTCTACACAGTCAAACAGAAAGATTATCAAACTAAAAATTGAAAAAAAAATTGACATTAACAGATTCTATACAATCAAATAAAAAAAAAAACGATTTTAAAAGTATACCGTCTCAAATTTGTCATCTTCACCTATTTGTTTCATGTGTCATCCCCCGTATCAAAACATGTCGACTGGCTCTCAAATTAATACCCGGTGCGCAGCTTTCTTTTATGAGAATAAACCCTCTTAAATCCCTAATTTGCAAAAACGCAGATAACACAGACACAAAAAAAATCCTGTTGCGATGCTTGTTGAGCAGCCCTGGCATAGTTCCAATGATCCATTTTCCCTTCCTAATCTTCTTGGATAATGATATAATGTAATATAACTGTGGAATGTAGATTGGAAAAGAAGCCAAACGTATTGATATATGTATGCTAGTGTGTATACGAGAGCCATTGTTTAATACATATATACATCATCAATATATATTTGAGGGAACGAAAATGGAAGAAGATTCTGATTTTGCATATACAGATCTCGCTTCCCTTCCACCCAAGACATTATTTTGATAATGTCCGCTCCAGCAACAACTGTACACATAAAAGACATATTGCGTTGCGTATACGTTAAGGCTTACCTGACTAAGCTTCCCCAGCATCGAAAACTTATAAACCCTAGGCAGCGTTGCCCTAGACTGAAACCCTAACTGCTCGACCGTCTACTCTAGACACTTCTGCTGGTGACAAGAAAAATAAGAACCCTAAATATAAGAGGAAAGAATAAAAGATGGTTTGCAGCCATAATCAACGCTTGCCAAACCCTAAATATAAGAGGAATGAATAAAAGATGGTTTACAGCCATAACCAATGCTTGCCAAACCCTAAATATAAAAAACCTATAACCATTTGCAGGCTTTATCATCATCAAAGACAATGAATGATTTCACCGAGAGGCGAACTACAATGGCATCAAAATCATAGTAAACTTTTTGACTTTTTTGAAAAAAATGACTGATAGCTGCCATCGAAGAAGAAGAGGACGAGGTTGAATGTCATGAGGCGGCTGACTGGCTGGCTCGCTGCATGTTTAGCTGCATGTAACGACAAGATAGAGTGCCGATTCAGGAAGTTTCTTTTATCTCTATATATGGAGATAGTTTTGAATCTAAGGGGGATGCGTGCTAGAAGGTAGAGACAAAGGAAATCTACAAGATAACAGAAGATTGAGAAGAACTTTCACAGGTTAGTCTGTGTTTCCACCTTATGATGACGTTAATTCTTTTCAACGCAAATGTTATTATAGATATGAGAAAATTAAATAGTCTCACTGCATAGTATTGCTGTGTTGTTTCAACATTGATGACTTCGCCGCTCTTTATCTTTTCATTTCCCTTTGTTGTTATTATTCGCTGCCAGGCATCTAATATGGGTAAGTGAAAAGGAAGTGTGATTCATTGTTTACTTCATTAAATTTTTGCCTATACAAGTACTATGTTTCCAATGTGTTTTTGGCTGGATACGTTTTATTTGTTTGGCTGTGGAGGAATTTACCTTCTTGAGCTGTAGGGCAAATGAACTATGACATCCTGGAACTGACTTACGCATACTTTGGTTTGTTATATTAGCAGGATTGATGAAGTGGTACACATCAGTATATGACAATGGAAGATGTTTTTAGGCTTACTGGGAGGTGTATATTTGTCAATTCTGGTTAAATTGCGTTTTCTTCAAAATGCAACCACTTACAAAATTTTGGAAAGTTTAGGGATTTTAATGAAACAAAGAGATCTATTTACACTTATGGATAGATCTGATACATCAAGTTTTTTGAGCGGTGGATTTCACAATTTTTTATTATATCCTCCTCATAGTCTTTATTACTTTTCATATTTATAGCATTTATTTATGCTTAAGTGTAATTTGGAAACATAAAAATGGATCTCAACTTAGAGAATTTCACATCTCCTACCCATTATGGCATCCAACAATATATGCAATAAAGATGATACTTCCCTGAAGCATGGCTGTAAAGTACAATCACATAGTGAGAAAATACATGATCACTTTTTATTTAAGTAATCTTTTTTCAATCAAAATAATAAATATTTATAAAAACAATGTTAAATTATTAAACATAAAAATATAGAAAGGAAAAGAGATGTTTTATTTTTATAAATTATCTATATTGTCTTTTAAAATGTTTGACATAATTTGTGTTTTAGAAAAGAAATTTTTAGTGAAGAAATGTGATATTTATATTGCCTTTTAAAATATTTGAGGTGATTTGTGTTTTAGAAAATATTTTTTTATTAAAAATGTGAATGATCACCTATAAGAAAAGAGAGGATTTTTTTGAAAATGAAAATAAAATTTTAATAATGAGAATATAAATTAATACTACAATTTGAAAGAGTGAATACCATGAGAATTATGATTCCTTTTAATATTTTCCTTTTAAAACTTAATAGATACCTCCTTCAGTGTATGTACGCCTTCTACTTCAAGTGGTTCCATTGGGGAATGTGAGTTGGACTACGATCGTCTTCAATTTTGTCCTGGTCATATTCAAAGACAGTAAGGATCTTTTAAAGGCATTTTGCATATATTTCTAATGAAATTCAGTGTGAAACTTATAATATTAACATTTGAATTTAAAGCTGCTTCAATTGCTAAACAAGGTGTTCCTCTTTTTGAAATTTAGGTATTTTGAAAAGCAGTTTGAGTTGGCCGATGCATTAAGACTTACAATGTTTCTTCATATGCGTGCAGCTTGCAAAGAATTTGTGAGGTCTTAGAAAAAAATAAGCGTCTGTAAGTTTTCTGAGTAAGTAACAAGTTGAGGGCCTGCTATAAACCATCTTGATGGATTTATGATGGTATTTTATACAGTTATTTATTGGCTAGGATACAAGAATTATGTCTAGGAGGTTGAAGGGAAATCTTGTGTATGTGGAAAGGGATGACAAAATGAGGGTCAAGATAAGTATTTACATATTACAAAGTGAGGCATTTTTGCAACTACCATATTGTCTGTACATAGTTCTCAAATTTACTTTCAAGTGCAAGAGATTTGTGCAGATGTCTTTTTACAATGGTTGCTTACATACTTCACCATCAGCTTTCTTCTGAACTTAATGACTATGCGCAAAATGCATAAAAGATATATTATATCTGAGAACAATATTAAGAAATTATGAAAAGGATCTAAAATCACCGATTACAAACGGTAGTTGATAATAATGTTCAAATTTCACCTTCTCTCAATTGAATTTCAAGCAAAACAACTATGCTTGAACTCATAAAACACATCTATACAACTCATGAAAATCTCTAATCACGTATACCTCGATTGAATCAACATAAACACAGATTCGTTACTCCAAAACAGAGTGTTATCCACGGCCTCAGATAGCCTCATTGGTCATTGAGAGTCATTTTCTTTTTGTTCCACTTACATTGCCAAAACCAAAATGGGATCTCTGCTAGCAGACATCCACATGGTAATCATATGTTACAGTAGTTATAAGAATAAACAAAATTACTCCACTTCTATATTATGAATATTAATCAAAATCTTTTCCTCAAATGAGATAATCCAAATTATGTTTGTCCTTAAAAACAGAAATAAATTCACAAGCATGAATGAACAGGCAATATCATCTATTATGTTCAACTCTAGCTGTGCTATAATGCTTTAAAAAGCTTTTTGTAAGATTCCACCCTCCTTATTTACCCAAATATTCACATAACAACATTTGTAGTTAAATATTACAAGAATTTATTCACTCTCCTCTCTCTCCCCCCACAAATTCCCCAGAGCATACAACCATTCTTGAGAAACAAAATCCTCTAAAATCCAACCTTGCAATGCCTTCAAATTAATTCAAAGGATATCTTTCCCTTCGGATATTTATATCCCTTATAAGAAAAGTTGCACTGAATTAATCTTATTCTCCTTTTTTGCATCTGTGTCTATGTGTAAGGGGGGGAAATCTTCAATTGTTTTTGGTAGAACAAATTAAGAAACAACCAAGCCCTCGTAAAAGAATGCCCATAGTTTCTCAAAATTTGATTTTCTAAACTTTACAGAAGAAGCATACAAAACTACAATATTCCCAGTAAAAAATACTACAATAAATAATCTGGAGTCTTGCGAGTGGCATCAGGTTCACTTTGATGGGGAGCAGGGTCAAACTGAAGGAAATTTCGTTTCGTCTCACTAATCTCCATGATTGCGTTGCATGTCCTATCTGGCATAACATTACCCAAAGTTCAAATCCTGCAAATAGTTCAATTCTGAGGGAATAAGGCTTGAGGTATTGCATCATTTCTTCTCATTCAGTAACGTAAAACTAGAAATAGTTCAATTCTGAAGGGATATAACTCTAGAAGTTGAATTATTTCTTCTCAAAGTGTACTAAAACCCAGTAAATAATTCAATTTTAATGGCATGTGACATCAGAAATTGCACTGTTTGTTCACATCATGTACTGGCTGTAACACTGCCAATTGTGTAGACCTGCCATCACCATCACAAGCAACTATATGCTAAGCTAAATTTTCTATCTACTACTTCCTGTGGCACAAGATTGCAGAAATTTAGCTCCAACGAATGTTCAATTGTGATTATGAGACAAAGCACTGCATGAGACAATTTTGTATTCATTAATGGTGTCAGATTTCGATCATTTTAACAGAAAGGCTACAGAATCAGGGCATACATGGCTATTTTTGCATCCATAGATTAGATTGTGAGTATGAAACAAAGCACTACATAAGCCCAATATTATCATAACAGAGGAATGCCTGGTTGTGCTTGGCCGACTAAAATGACCCAAAATCCCAAGAATGTTGGGCAGAAACTGCAAGATAAATATGATGAAACCCTACCAATGGCACAAATTGTATAAAAATGAGACGAACCAAAACCAATCTCCCTACAACTGTTGCTTCAATCTATTCACTTTCTTGTTGATAAATCTATGCATTATTTGATATGCAATCCTAAATGGCTGCAAATAAACCACAAGTTGAAGCTTTGCATTAGGTTCGCTTAGGGTTTTCCTGTGACTTCTACATAAATAGTATATAGCTTGAGTAATAACCTGGAAAACCTTAGATTTGCCTACATGTAGCGGGTTTCTACCTCTCTTGGACGACATTCTTGTAGGCTATTTCTATAATTTGGAATTCTGCAACAGCCTTGAATCCCTTCCTACCTGCACCGCCATACTCCTCCAACAGTCAAGCTGCAAAATAGCGATGTGGGGATCTTGCAAACTGGAAAGATGTCATGTTCTTTCCTACTTTACTGTGCCGCCATGCCTGCAACCAAAGAGGCATCCTCATTTTCCAGCAAACCCTCTTCAATCTATTCACAATAAATGAAGAGTAGATATATATTTATCGGGGTTGTAGACCTTTAGATTTTTGAGCTCGACGCAGATTTGATTTGATTTTCCATAGCTGTAAGATGTGAAGTGAAGCGATGAAATGCATTTACTGCAAAGATAACAATCCTATCTGCTCGGCTATTTGACGGCAGGTTTACAGTGATCTCCAGACTATTTGACGGTGGTTATAGGTGTATTCCGGGTGCGTGAGACAGGCATGTCGGGCTCTTGTGGACTGGCAAGTCCACAATAAATTCGGATTGTTAAACAGGACAGGTAAAGTAGTTATTCAAAAGCTCACAGAACAGTAATACGTAAAATGGGGACATTACATAATCTTTTATGTTTGATGATCCCACATTCTTCTGTTATAAAAACATCCTCCATTTGATTGAACATTAGGGTAGATTAATTATATTTCATGCCAAAAAGAATATTAATCTCAAATTAAAAAAATTATGTTAGAATAGAATGATATGTACCTTAAGAGACTAATGTTCAATCAAATGGAAATATCTTGAAAGTTAAAACATCCTCCATTTGATTGAACATTACAAAATTAGAATATTATAATGCATTATATTGTAGTATCGTCTGAAACTATTTATTTATAGAAATAATCTTGGGATTTTGGCTTGATTAGAAGTGATAATCTTAAGATAACTTAGAAACAAAGTCTCATTGTTACTTTTAATTCAGATACAAAGTCTCGTTGTATTATTATTAATGATCTATTTAATTAGATCATTATTCTTTGTATTATTATTTCTCTACATAATTATTATGGCGTATTTTCGATAGGCTATATTTAGGGTGAGCTTTCAGTCGGGATATTGTCTCACGCCGCAAAACCAACCTCCTGTTCGGGAAACCTTCGTTGGAAAGCTGAGAAAATCTATCGAAATCAAATCTGACTTCCTACGCATCCTTACCTGCGTTGTCTGATTATATTCTTCTCGACATTTCCATTTGTCAGCTCTAAGCCCTTGGGGAGACGCGTGGTACACGAAGTGTAAGGCAGAGCAAGGACATCGTCAGGGTGAATGTCAAAGATATGGCATTTGGAGAAGGGCACTTGGTCTCATCCTCCCCATTCAGATCACCCATCTTTCCAACATGGGTCGCCTGGGTAACGATGATGCAAGTGATTTATTCCAGGAAAAAACTGATTATAACTCATGTAACTTTGTATAATTATGGTTCATTACTTTTGGAAAGACTGTGGTTGTAATCATATGGGACTTTGCTAATATGGTTTATTAGTTTAAATGTTTAATTTAGAAACCAGTATGCTGCAGTGGCTTTTGAAATGTAAATAGTAGTGAAGGAGTTCCTTCACACAGGGCAGTGACATGTATATTTAATGATATTTGTCTTTAAATTTTTTTAATAGAAGTGATGGTTTGAATTTGCATTAAATTGATTATAATTGTTTAACAAATGATGGAATTAAATTCACTTTTGTTGCTCCAAAATGATCAGTGATGAATGAAAACCTGTTACAGACAGGAAAGAGTCTTTTAGATCCATCCTTTACATCATCTCTTCCTTTCTGCATACATTGCTTTCGCATCAACACACAGGATATGTGCAAATGATGCATGATAGTTTCAGCTTAATAACATTTGAAAAATCGATCAAAACTCTCATGTTTTTTCGTGATTTTCTTTTCTATTTAGAAAAATTGATAGAACCCGAAGTATTTTCTAGGATTTTATTGTTGAATTTTGTGAAAAATTAATTAAAAACCTATTTTACTTTTAAAAAGCTCTTTTGTATCTTAAAATTGTCTATGCTGCACAGTAGCTTTTGGGGTTATGGTGTAAAATTTGGCCGAAATTCTTTCGGAATCCATCTTTTTGTTCTTTAACTTCTTCCCCTTTTCTCACTAGGTGAAAAATATTGGGACGCCTCTGGGTTGTTCCTATTCCTAACACTCGATACCAAAATTTCTGCAGGTTCCAGCCCTAACTTGACCCTAGCAAAAAAATGCAATGTTCTACCCTTAAATTCACAAGCAACAATCTCACTTGATGCAGTCACAAAAACAGTTGAAGCACCATTCAATTCAACAAGTACCCTTACTGCAAACTTAAGCAAGTAACTCTTACCAGTGTCCGCACATCCAGTCACAAACATAGACTTCCCCTGAGAGATAGTTCTCAGTACCCTCCACTGCTCATTAGAAATTGTAATAGGCTTATGTACTTTTCTATCAAAATTGTTATTACCATCATCATCAATCTGACATGCTACTTCATCCGATCCTTCAAGTTTCATGGTTTTAGCGACCCAATTTCCTCCATTGCAAGCACTCACAATTTTTTGTTTTTTGCCATCCCAATTGTAGAGTGCCCTCAGTAGTTGAAAATCACAGAACTACCCACTTTTATATTGTGTGTCATCCCTACAATAGGGATGGGTTCTTTGGGAGCCATTAATGTGTTTTAATTTGTAGGGAACAAAATATAATTCAGGAAAATACCTGTTCTCAAAGTGATTATGTTGAGACTTCGACTGCTCTGTTCCAATCCAACTGGCCTTATTTTGCATAGCATCTTTCTGCATGTGATTGAATTGTTGGCAATCATCTTGATTATAGCTGAAGAGTCTTCTCTAGGGCCTCCAAGTGTGTTGTCATGCAATTGCCTTGTTCTATTACATCTAGAGGAAGGAGGGGTGCTGGATTCTCCACCACTGGTAAACCAATTTGATCCAATATTGGTATGATTGAATTCTGATTGATGAAGCAAAACTCAGTCCAAAAGCATTTTCTTGTTGCTTCTACTTCATTTTCATATCATGTCTACAACAAAGCGTCAAGAAATATTTTGGAAAATAAGATATACCTTCCAAAAATACAATTCACTCTTCTATACCTTTGATATTTCTTATGGTAGGACCATGGAGTGCAACCCAGTTTAACCTCTACTACACCATTCTTTCTGTGTAAATTTACAGTGTTTGGAACACATTTTTATTCGCCTGCACTCAAGGATGACCATATTTTGGAACAGTGTTGATTAACATAGATGACCATGGTCATGTTTTGATAATTCTTATTTATGGATGATGGTAATATATTGCAACTGTTGGGAACTGCATAAGAATTATCAAGTCCCTTTGTTAAAACTTAAAATTGAGTTTTGTTGCAAGAGACCTCTATCCTGACAATTACTCTGAATATGAATGTTATTACAACAATTGTAAGATGAAATGTCCATTGAGATGCAAAGCATTGCTCTCCTACAGCTGTAATATTAAAGGTAGCTAAACTGCATTTGTATATATAAATAGTGTAAACTTTGAGAATAAATGTGCTCTCGAAACTAAGTTTAGAACCCTTTTGTACTTCCTTCTGGTTCGAATAATTTCATTTCATTCTGGGAACACATGTTTGTCATGAGTTCTACTATCTAGTCCAATTAAAACCAATTTCACATGACTATGTAAACCATAGAGAAAACCTAGTAAGATATAATTGAAGATTTTGTGACTGATAGGCATTGCGTTATTTGGACTAACTGGTTGTAGAAAAGGAGTATTGGAAGATTTTGCAAATGGGGTAACAAGCTAAGTGGGCTTAACTTTGGGGGAAACTTCGTGGTTAAACGCGCTTGAGCTGGAGCAGTACTGGGATGGGTGACCTCCTGGGACGGACCAATGCTTCACCTCTGTGAGCATCACTTAGATGCAATGAGTGCTAAGTGGACCATTCATTATCATGAGAGATGGGTTTTTGTGAACCGCTACTCATGAAACATGGGTCAATGAATTTGACTCGAAAACTACACGGTTGAATCCTAATAGCAATATAATAGTATTGGAAGATGTTTTGTTTTGTGGGTTCTTGTGCTTTGACAGTTTTGAATTTCAGATTTGAATTTTTTATCAGGATTCTTCAAAATAGTTAAAGGGAATTTTTATTGCGTAAGTTTTAGTTTTTGAATTTGATTCTAACTTTTTTCCCAAATTTTGGATCACTTTATAATCTATCATCAAATGTTTTAACATAGTTTCTTAAATTTTGTTATAATGTTTATCTTTTATCCTAACACTAATCATATTTTGTTTTTCAATGTGTAGGCACAAAATAACTTGACAATAGAATTTTTTAAGCTGCTCATCTACAAGCAAATCCAATCAGTGAGTGTCGCTATTTAAATGAGATTCAGTCATTCATAAAGTACGATGAGCATTGGAGAAGGGTATTAAAGCTCTTGTTACTTGTTAAGGAGCTCTATAGATCGTATTCAAACCATTATTTATTATAGTTGGTTGTAATTGATTGTTACATAGTGAATATGAAGGGTGCATATCTATCCTGCTGGAAAATTTCCCCTATTTAGGGTCTCTCTGATCATATTTTGTGTTACAATCATTGTCTCATTGTTTGTTGATGGTGTCTTCATATTCTCCATGCTTGGTGATGATGTATTGATGCAAACATATGACTGCTGCATGGATTGGAAACTATTTACACTAATATTTGCTTGTTTGGAGGTGTTTTTGAGTTGTTACATAGAGAACATTCATAACTGTCTTCGAATAAATACAGATAAATAATGAATATATGATTCTTTGACTCAGAATAATGAAATAAATTAATGCAAATAGTTTTTAATGGCTGGGTTAATTTTGTGATTTTATCTTACTTGATGTATGTTTCTAGCCTTATACAGATGCAAAGCGGCTCATTGGTACAAGAATTTCAGACCCAACAGTGTAGAGTGACATGAAGCTATGGCCTTTAAAGATTGTTTCCGGACCTGGGGAAAAGCCAATGATTTGTGTTTCATATAGAGGGAAAGAGAATAAATTTGCTGCAGAAGACATCTATGGAAAACTTAACCATAATTTGCCTGGGACTTCATGTTCCTCTTTACCTTTTTTCAGATAGCCCAACCAAAGATGTTTGGCTTGGTATGTCAAGAGGGTATGATTTTCAGACATCTATCTTCAGGTTATCATAATATCCTTGTTGCTTACATGACAAAGCAATTTCCAGGTACCTATATAAATCTATCAGCATATTCCTTGCACCTCCTCCGAGTGCAAGTGCTATAGTAGTTGTCAAGTGAATCAAGTTGAAAAAAGTCCAGCTATAGTAGTTGTCGAGTGAGGAAAATCCAATTTTGTTCTATATTCATAAATTTTCTAAGATTTTGATATTTCAGATACAAAGTCTAGTCGCCCTCCTTGTCCAAATAGTTTCTTGCCGTAGCATATTTTTTCCAAAGCTCTGGATTTTCGAATAACTACTTTACATGACCTGTTTAACAATCCTCACTTTACCTATTTAATACGCCGATAGATTTATCCAAAAGCTCACAGAACAATAATACGTAAAATGGGGACATTACATAATCTTTTATGTTTGATGATCCCACATTCTTCTTTTATAAAAACATCCTCTATTTGACTATCTATTATATCAAGAGTTGATTTCTTACTCTCATAACTTAGCACTTGTTAGGAAAAATCCAAAGTCTCAATGTTGAATACCAAAAGTGCGATATACGCCAATTTCATGAAACTCATCAATGTGTTGAACAAGCTAATGAGGTGTGTAGAGATATTCAAGTTCAACCCACAATGTGCTTTGACATGTTGAAATAAATAATAAATGAAATAAAAGATGAGATGCACCATTTCAAGAATTGTTTTAACTTTTGATCACTGTTACAAGACTCGAACTCGCCTTAGACTCGGCAAGCTAGTTTTTGGCTCAGACTCGGTGCCCAAAATTGGCGCAAACTCGGCAAATTTAAAAACCCCAGAAATTCAAAGACTTTTAAGGATTTAAAACTTGTTTCATGCATCCTTTAATAAATAAACCTTAAAAACACAATAACCTCATCAAATAGAAGCTACTTTGATCACATATACAAGTATACGTCAATCAAATAAGGGATAACCCTTGAAATCTTCTACTTAATTGCAAGAAAGCAAATAATATTAAACATCATTGCGAAAATCTTAAGGAAGCAGATACATTATTTCATGGTCCTCTACATGAATATGTTAATATTAATCAAGGAATGATTTTCTAATTTATTTGTTTCTTAAGTGATAATCTTAAGTTGTGTTAGATTACCTTATTTATTTGATGTATACATTATTAAAAACTCGGCGATCTGAGTGGGGAGGACTGTGATTTCACTGAAATCACCATTGACAGCCCACCCGAAGGGTGCCTTCCCATTTTTGTGTTGATAGAGGCGGATGAGACCGAATGCCCTTCTCCGAATGCCATATCTTTGACATTCACCCTGACGATGTCCTTGCTCTGCCTTACACTTTGTGTACCACGCATCTCCCCAAGGGCTTAGAGCATTGCATTCTATATGAGCATTTTAAAGCTGGTTTTTGGCTCACACTCTGTGCCCAAAGTACAAGAAAAAGGGAGGATGAGGCTATCAGATATGTGCTCCATGCGTTCTTCATTCCTCTGTTCTACACTGAGAAAAAAGATTCATTAGATGAATGAAAATGTCTATAAAAATCTTTAAAAAATAATGACTCACTAAAAATTATTGACATCAACTTTGCTAAGAAATATATACATAATAATTATCTAACCCTGTCAAACCAATTTCAGATGGCGCTAGTAGTAGCCCTCATTGAGATCCACTCCAATGCCATGCATTTGGCATATGATCTGTAGGGCCACTCCCACCCCACGACATTGTAGGAATTGGGTTGGAGCCTGAGCCATCTATTGGACCAGAGCCATCACCTCCTACATTTGCAGGAGGATTGGATCCATCATCTGGACAAGGTTCAAGTTTGATCCATAGCTCCGACTTGGTTCAGGCAACAAAAAAGGAGCCTTTTCAATTTGTTTCAGCTATTGCATGCAAGGAAAACGTATTACTATTAAAAAATTGAATCAATTTACCTGAAAAATGGAAGGCCGCCTCAATTGCCATCTCCATCGTTATCCCCTTTCTGCTCTCTGGATTCCTTTTGACTGGCAGTGCTAGTCAGTATCCGGGCCGTACTACCACCAGCAACACTGAAAATCATAAGTGCAAGGAAAACAATAGTAAATGTGGCCACCATGATTTTTTAGAAGCAACTAAAATTATGGACAATGATCTTGAAGGATGAAATACATCATGCATATGCAAGGATTATATAGAGATTTTCTTTTAACACCATTCAATTTAGCTAAGAAGATTTCAGACATCTGGTTGGAAATCATTAAAATGTTTGCAGACAGTAATAAAAGCCACAGGCCATGCACAAGCACAGACCCTGCGTTGAGGGTGAACAATGCCTTTCGTTGCGTGTCGTTGTTGAATGGAAATTGTTTTCTTTTAAGATGACCGATCATTTATTCTTCCACTACCTGCCAATTCTATTCCCACTTCTATTTGTTAGTTACATTTTAACAATTTCAAATTCAAAGACTGGCACTCACCCGTCAATTTAAAAAAAAAAAAACAAAAGAATGTTAACCAAGATTTTGCTTCCACTGTAGATTGTCTCTGGGCAAAATAACAATAACAATAAAAATAATAATATTAACAACAACAACAACAACAACAATTTTAAAATGACCTACCAATTGACCTCATGTATTACACAAATATATGCCAAAAACAAACCATATTTTTTCCTAATTGACCTTCCACACACCTCTTGGTGTACCCATTGCAAACCAAGGTGTAATAAATAAATCTCGAACTAAAAAAAATTAAAAAGAGCAAGAGAGAGAAACTAACTTTTGATTAGTCATTTTGTGCCAACAATCCCTATATCTATTTCTCTATCTCTCTCTCTCCCTCTTTTATCTCTATCTCCATATTTCCCTCTTTTATCTCTATCTCCATATTTCTCTCACACCTTGTTTCTCCCTGTCTATCTCTTTTTAACTCACTCACTCACTCACATTTCTCTATCTCTCCCTCCCTTTTTTATCTCTATCTCCATATTTCTCTCACAAACCTTGTTTCTCCCTCCCTATCTCTTTCTATCTATCTATCTATCTATCTATCTCTCTCTCTCACTCACACACACACACACACATGTTTCTCTCCCTCTTCATTACTTGTGTCTATCACTACATTATCTCTAACTCTTGCCCCCCTTTATCTCTATCTTCCAATATATCTCTCCCTCTATCTATATTTCATTATCTTTATCTCTCTTACTACATCTCTCCCTTCATCTATATCCCCCTCTTTCTATCTCACTTTATCATTTCCTATATCTTTATATTTCTATATCTCCATCTCCCCCTCTCTTAGTCTCCCTCTCTTCTTCCATCTCTATCTCTCTATATATATTTATCTCACATACATATGCCCTCCATTTTTCCCAAGTTATATCTATCTTTCTATCCCTCTCTCTCCCTCTCTCACTATCACTCCCTCTTTTTATCTCTCTACCTCTCTCTCTCTCTTCCTCCCCCTCCCTCCCTATCTATTTATATATATCTATCTCCCTCTTTATTTCTCTCTCCATATATATCTCCCATACACACTCTCCCTATATCTATCTCTATATTTCCCCCTCTATCTCTCTCCCTATATATCTCCCATACACACTCTCCCTATATCTATTTCTATATTCCCCCCCTCTATCTCTCTCCCTCTCTTTGTACCTCTCTCCATTACTTTGCTTTGTCACTCTCTTTATCTCACTTGTGCCCCCTCTATTTCTATCTTCCCATCTCTCCCTCCCCCTCTCTATCTATATTGCATTATCTCGAACTCTCTCTTATTCACTTCATCTCTCTTACTCTCTCTAGCCCCCTCTTGCTCCCCTCACTATCTTTCTATTTGTATCTCTCTACCTCTATCTCCCTTTCTCACTATCTCTCTCCTTCATTTCTATCTCTCTTTATCTCCCTCTATCCCTATCAATCCCTCTCATTCACTCCATCTCTTTTTCCATCTCTCCTCTATATCTCACCCTCTTTATTTTACCATCTATATTAGCCGTTATCTCTCCCTCTCCCTCTTGTCCTCTATCTCCCACCTCTCTCTATCTTTATCTCTCCCTCCCTCTCCCTCTTGTCCTCTATCTCCCACCTCTCTATCTTTATCTCTCCCTCCCTCTCCCTCTCCCTCTCTATCTCTATCTCTCTATCAATAGACAAAAAAAATCTCTAATTGACCTTCCACACCTCTTGACGTACCCATTGCACACATATGAGTGATTGCCAATTAATATACATCATGACCCTTATTGCCATGAGGTGATGCTACAATGAAAGTGGTGGTCATTCTATCATTGCTTGCCTTTCAACTATTTCCATACCTTTCAACTTCAATTGTTCACATATTATGAGCATCATGCTCACAAAAGCCCTCGTATTAACATAATGGTTGATTGATTGAAGATAAATTCTTATACAAATAAGAGTAATACCATAATGAGATTGATTGTAAATAAACATCTCTTTTATGAAATAATCTAAACTAGTAATCGCACCTTGGTGTGCAATGGGTACGCCGAAGAGGTGTGGAAGGTCAATTAGGGAAAAAATTGGTTTATTTTTTGCATACATTTGTGTAGTACATAAGATCAAGTAATAGGTCAATTTAAAAATAATATTGTTTATATATTATTATTAGTATTATTATATTATTAAATTTATTTTATATTTATATTTTATTTTATGTATTAACTATTATATTCACCACATACTTTCTAACATATTAACATATCTATAGTTTTCTTTTTCCTAGATCAATTAAAAAATTGTATTATATAAAATATTAATTATATTTTGTATTAAATAAGAATACAATATTTATTAAATAATTTTGTTGAAGAATATAATATATAATAATAATAATATAATAATATAATTATATATTTCAGTGTCGTGGTATATGCATTGGATACCACGTACCAACCTACCTATAAAATCACCAAATTCCCATACCGAACATTTTACTCTATGCAACTTTACATTTGACATACAATTGACTTCCACAGATAAGCCCATGGTCACGTGGAGAGGGGCTTCTGCAACTCAAATCTGGTCAAATTACTGACATCCAAGCCTTTAATGGCCGAAATACAGAGGCGCTTCTCCACACATTCCAGGCTCTCCTCTTCCTCCTCCTCCTCGGTTTGCCCCTGCATTTGGAACACCATCCAACACAAGCCACTAAGAATCCGCCACAATTTTCCACGACGAAAATAGCAACGGGGAAAACAAAAAAAAGGGCAATGGAAAAACGACGAAAAACAACCGAAAAATGGCGAAAAATGATGGACAGTTGAGATTCATTTATCTGTCAACCAAACCTTATCCTATGTTTTCCACCATTGATAGACCAAATGAGTTTTCCATGACGAAAATAGCAACGAGGAAAACAAAAAAAACGGCAATCGAAAAACGACAAAAAACAACCGAAAAATGGCGAAAAATGATAAACAGTTGAAATTGTTTTCCACCATTGATAGACCAAATGAGTTCTGAAAACTCATATAGGACACGCCTTCAACGTAAAAATGCTAAAAACATTTTTCTTAAACTAAATAAATATATTGTGGATTTATATATGTCTGAATGAGATTCATTGTATAATAGTTGATTGATTGCAAATAAACATTTCCTCTTCTATGAAATAATCTAAAAAATGTTAAAAACATTTTTCTTAAATTAAATAAATATACAATGGATTTATATATGTTTGGCATAAACACTTGAATGACTTTAACCTCGAAACATTGTTAAAAACCACATTGCTTATGTTTCCATCAAGAAGAATTGATGATTTAATCCAAACATTACTAAACATTAAAATAGGGTGAATGGCTAAAACCCCTAACCCCTAATAAGAAATGTTGTGGCAATGTATGAAAAATTAATGACTTCATTAGGGGAAGAGCACCAATTACTAAAATAGTTCCAATAGCTGTTTACTTCATGCTTACCCCTCCAATAATTGTTTGCATTTTAGTAATAACACTAGTTTAATTATGCCAACAAATATTTGCATCTTACACCAATAAATGTTCACTATCGAATGTATAGTTGACCAACCAATAATAGTTTGCATTTTAGTCATTACATTGTTTTAATTATGCCAATAAATATTTGCATTTTATACCAATAAATGTTCACTAATGAATGTATAGTTGACCAAAATAAATAAATTATTGGTACATATCTATTTCCAATGGAAAACACATTGAAATTTTATAATTTTTTATTGGTTGTCCAATGAATGGGTACTAGCATATTATTACATGGTGGAACCTCTTCACATTAAAAAAACCTATTTTTGACCCTCTTCAACATACATTTTAACTATCCACAAGCCAAAAAATTTGATTGAAACAAATAAATCGCATACGGAGAGGACCATCGAATTTTGATGTATTGTGTAGGAACTATGGATGCACAAACTTAACTATGACGACTATTGGTATGATTCCCCTAATTGAAATCCACCAGATCTTTTAGAGGCTCGAAGTTCATAATCGAAACTCAAAAATTAAAAATAATAATAAAACAAATCCCTTATTAGTACAACTAAAACTAAGAAAAGTGTTTTACAGCACCCATAGTAAAAATGTTTACCATGGGATGCATCCATGTAGGGCACAAATCCATCTCCACGAAAACAAAGATATGGTTTCCACGGTGCAGAGATGCCCACATTTGATTTAGGTGATCTGACTGACCAAACATACACTGCCAAACAGACGTATGAATGGCTAATTAGTCACCAAATATCACATTAAATTATTGAAATCTCCAGAGCAAATGGTTGAAACACCACTCACCTGTAAAACAGCAAGCTTGCAAACTTTTTACACTTGAAACAGAAATGTAGATGTTGACAAGAAACAAAAGACAATCCAATACAAATCTGCAGCACTTAGCAATGAAATGCATTACAAGGAAAAAACCCATAACACACCCACAAAACGTAATAAAATAAAAACCCTTGTAAAGAGTCAAAATTTTAAAATAGAAAATGGAAAAAAAAAAACAGTTTGATAATCTTTCTGTAAAGTTTTTTAATATCAATCTTTCAGATCATATTTCATAATCTATGTCTGAATGAAATAGCTAAAATATCAAATTTCATATCAATTTTCAGATCATATTTCATAAACTATGTCAGAATCAAAATGAAAAAGCTAAAAATCAAGATTTCGTAGTATCAAAAATTCTACACAGTCAAACAGAAAGAATATCAAACTAAAAATTGAAAAAAAATTGATATTAAAAATTTCTATACAATCAAATTTAAAAAAAACGATTTTAAAAGTATACCGTCTCAAATTTGCCATCTTCACCTATTTGTTTCATGTGTCATCCCCCGTATGAAAACATGTCGACTGGCTCTCAAATTAATACCCGCTGCGCAGCTTTCTTTTATGAGAATAAACCCTCTTAAATCCCTAATTTGCAAAAACGCAGATAACAGACACAAAAAAAATCCTGTTGCGATGCTTGTTGAGCAGCCCTGGCATAGTTCCAATGATCCATTTTCTCTTCCTAATCTTCTTGGATAATGATATAATGTAATATAACTGTGAAATGTAGATTGGAAAAGAAGCCAAATGTATTGATATATGTATGCTAGTGTGTATACGAGAGCCATTGTTTAATACATATATACATCATCAATATATATTTGAGGGAACGAAAATGGAACAAGATTCTGATTTTGCATATACAGATCTCGCTTCCCTTCCACCCAAGACATTATTTTGATAATGTCCGCTCCAGCAACAACTGTACACATAAAAGACATATTGCGTTGCGGATACGTTAAGACTTACCTGAGTAAACTTCCCCAGCATCGGAAACTTATAAACCCTAGGCAGCGTTGCCCTAGACTGAAACCCTAACTGCTCGACTGTCTACTCTAGACACTTCTGCTGTTGACAAGATAAATAAGAACCCTAAAAATAAGAGGAATGAATAGAAGATGGTTTACAGCCATAACCAATGCTTGCCAAACCCTAAATATAAAAGACCTATAACCATTTGCAGGCTTTATCATCATCAAGACAATGAATGATAGTTTCTACAGCCCTAGCCCAAGCTTCCAAAACCCTAAAATATTCCGAATGAAATAAAACTAGCAATTGCACTTTGATGTGCAATGGGTACGGGGAAGAGTTGTGGAAAGTCAATTAAAACAAAGATTGGTTTATTTTGTGTATATATTTGTTTTGTTTATGACATTTTGGAAATTAGTAAATATATATTTTTTAAAATTATAGAGAAGATGTGTACAAGATCAATGTGGGAAAATATTGATGTTTTATTTAGATATATTTGTTTAGTACATATTCAATAAATTTTTTTATCAAATTTATTTTATATCGTCATAATTACAAATTTTATGAAAATAAATATATTTTTACATAAATAGAAAAACAACTTTGACATGTTTAGCATATTGAGGACAAAGAAACCTAAAGATAAATCAATATTAAATGTAAATCAAAATTTGTCAAATGAAGAAGAATACATTTAATTTAATTATATTATTATATGAATATATATTATGATGTAAGTATTTTTGTGACATTAAAATATTTTTAAAAATCAATCAAATGACTTGTTTTCAATGGAAAATAATAATAGTAATCTATAATATTTTATATGTTTAATTTGTTATATATTTTTTAGATAATCAAATGAAGAGAATGAATTTTATTAATAAAAATGTTAATTGTATTGAATTATATTGTAATAACTTTGAATTTGATTATAGTCAATAATATTTTTATATCTTATCTATATAGAAATATTTATCTTATTGATGATTTTATAAATTTTAAAAAATATATTGAAATTTTAAAACATCCAATATCAATTTCTAAATGTTTTGAATAAAATCATGACATAAAGTGTTTGGACAAACTTTTGAAAATGATGTTAGATTCTTAAATATTTCCAAATAATAATTTATGCTATAATTATTAGTTGTTGAATGAAGTCAATGCAAATGGATGACTGTAATTGAATTCAACTGTTAAAAAACAATAATCTTGATTAATAAAAACAAGATAAAAATTTTATTAAAAATTTGCAACTTGTAATAAAAAACAAAAACAATATTTGTTGTCTACCCAAAGAAAACTATAAATTTGTATGACTGTTGTGCAGTGCCTAAGAATACTATAAATTTAGTGCCTAAAAGTAAATTAATAAAAACACCTAAAACAATAGTTACAAAAAGAAAAATAAAGATGGTGTGCAATTTGAGTAGTATTTTTCGTGAGTTTTTTTTGTTTTATTTTTATGTGTATGCTCATCACAATTGTGATATTATATGTGGACCAGTTATGTCGTATCACATGTCACCTTGCTATTATCAGATGTTGGGCACATGATCTTTTTATAGTAGGTGCTTGTTTCTTTACAAAGGTTTATGTGATAGCTTGTTTCTTTACAAATGTTTATGTGGGTTGAAATTCAACTTTCAACCTACCACATGTCACCTTGGTGGTGGTGGTGGGCCCAATATATTACTGGGATGTTTTGTACTCCATAGTAGCAATGTGACAACAAGTAGAAGATGCCAAGTGGTGTATGGATGACATTCTTTGTTGGCCTATTATCTTGATAGGTGTGATTGTGGTATGGTTGTGGCCTACTTAGGTTGTTCTTTGCTTCAATGTTGGTGGTTGGGCTTTACAAATGTCACTCCCATAGCCGCTTTGGTTTCAAGTTTTATTTCACATTTCATGGTACCAATGGAAATTGATAAAAAAAATTAGTGATTGAACAAAATGGTGGCCTAAAAGGTTATGAACAATTGTTGCAGTAGTTGCCTCCATTGGTATTAATATCCTGCAACATGAATGTGCTAATTTATACTGGCGTGAATCTTCTTCCTTCTTGCAAAAATGTACCCTGAAGTAGATCCAACGAGGATTTGTCCTGTACAAGTTTGATTTTTTTGCTTGTAGATGAATGTTAATTTTTGACATGGTGTAAATGCTGATTTTGCATAATATTCCACCTACATCCATGCCTAAGAGACTGATTGTAAACTAACATATTATAAATACATGAAATAAATATGTTTTTGTGGTTGATCTTTAAGCCAACTTTCTAGGCTAGTTTGTGTACGTTTGAACTAGGGCATCAAATTATGCAAGCCATGTTTTTGTAAGGGATGTGGGTATGCATTTCGAATCAGATAGTGAAATGCATTAGATAGTGATTTCACATTTAAATTCATAGTAAAATAAAGGACAGTGACTATGCAAACACTAAGAGGGTAGTCATAACAGTGGTATAGGACAGTCACCTTCGAAAGCTAATAGTCTCATATAAATGATAGTTTAAGGGGCAGAAAATTGTGGAGAATGTAAATGCGGTAAACTATGAAAAAAAAGTTCAAGGCAATAGTCTCCAAGCTACAGTTTAAAAAAAGTGGTTCACAATTACTTTGATGTAGTAAAAGAGATTGATGTAATAATTAGAAGTGAATAAATTTGTGTCCAAGTAAATAATTTTTAATTTTAGTTACATAAATAACAAGAGAGGAATTGAAACACAAACTTTTCCTTGACTTCTCGATTGCTGTAATAATGAGAAGTGAATAAATTTGTGTCCAAGTAAATAATTTTTAATTTTAGTTATATAAATAACAAGAGAAGAATTGAAACACAAACTCTTCCTTCACATATTTGACATTATTGCATTTTAACCTACAGAGAAAACCTGTATTGTTACATTTTTATATCTTTGAACAATATTTTTGTTATTTTATTATGCCAGCCAGTAAAATTAGTGTAGTGATTGTCATTGTATATAAGACTCTTGTTTGTTGGTTTGTATGACCTAAACATTGTTGTAAGTTTTGAAAATCACCATGTTTTTGATATTCCTAAATCTCGCATACTGTTACTGAAGTTGTCTCTTCCTCTTTCTCTATTACAAACATAACATGAGCCTATTGGTAATGGAGCCTGATTATCTTCTTGATTAAAAGGTTTTATTTCAGTCATATTTATATCCCTTTAAGTGGATGTATAGTTGATTTGCAGCTATCATTTCTCCATTGAAACCTCTTTTGCACAAACAACATTAAAAAAAATATAAACAATATCCCACATGAAACAACCCCAATCTCTTTGGTCCACTTGCCAGGTTTTGTGTTGGATTTTGTCTAGCATTGTTAGATCTCAGAAAACAACTATGTGTTGATTATTGCACATAAGGCTCCAGAGTTGCAAATCTATGTGGATGCATGGGAAGATATTCATATTATCTCAGCCCCTGCAAACAGACCAACTGCACAAAAATTGCTCTGGGTTCTCTCTTATTTAGAAATATTGTCTGCCTAACATGCTTCTACTTTTCTGTGTTTGGGTGGAGGAAGGTGCAAATACTGAAATGTACAAATTTGTTGACCAAAAGCAAAGGTTGTGATAAAAATATCACAAAGATACTATTGAGAAGCAGAAAATGAAAAAGACTATCAAATAAGGCTTATAAAGAAAAAGAAATAGGGAACTTGTTATATTTTAGTAATAAAAAGAAGATAGTATGCATGACTGCATTCAAAGGCAGAGCAAAGGTCAAGGCAGGTTTAGAAAGTACATAACCTAGATACATAAAATTGATATCAATGTATCATCCTTTTACTATTAGGCGTTGCAGATGGTGTTGAACACTGGATATACCATTTTTAATTAGTCCTCGATTGGAATGCTACTGAACATGTATCAAGATAATGTCTGGTTATTTATTTGATTCATTTTACGAGGGTGAACTATTGGTGTTCGATTCATTACAAAGAGATTGCTTAACATGAAACCCCTTGTAGGAAAAATTCGCTTTACAAAATCAATTACAAAGTACATAGTATTGACTTTGGTTACTTGATAAGAGAAAATGTTTTTAATTAAATTGTTTATCTAATTTTGCTTAGTGATCCACTTGAATTTACAAATTGGTGCATCAATGAACTTGTCTTAGAGAAGGCTCTAGTGAAAGAATCTATTGTCCGCTAAAAAAATATAGTTGCAAAATATTCACCAAGTTCACGTATGTGTATACTTGCCCTTTATTGTTTAGGACTTATTGGTTAAGCATGTACATTTCCATGATAAGTATAGAAAAAGAACTTTGGAAAAATACTGCCTGTTGGACATTGAAAATTTGTGAAATCAGAACCATTTGTCCAAAATATGCCAAGGAGGGCAAAAAAATCAATAAATACCTAAAAACATAAAGTTATAAACGTTATATTCAAGAATAGTCCTTTCTTGATCACCACTTTCCATTAGACCATGTGGACAATATTGAGCAATATGTGCCTTTTGACTGCAAGCATAACATAGTGTTATGATTTGAAGCTGCATGTGTTGAGATCCGAGGATGCTGGAGCCCTTCAAACACTGTAATGGACATGGCGCATCAAATTTTTAATTTTTGTAGTGTTGTTAAGTGATTATGCTTGATTCACCTACAAAGTTGCTATTTACCTTTAGTTCTTTTCTTTGTTATTTACAAGTTGATTGGATTGAACAAAAGAATCAAATTGATGTAGGTACATCAGCCTGAGATTTCATACATTTTCAATGTTTTCTTCAATATGGTGTCTTTTGAGGTATGTCTTTTGGTTTCTTTGACAACATCATCATATTTTATAAAATAATCCAGTGCTATTATATTATGACCTGCAACTGATGAATATACTATTATAAACATACAACAAAAAAATTGCAAAATGGATTCCTTTAACTTACTATATTATTATGATGCATACAAATGGATGCTTACAAAAGTATGTACATATAATATATATGAGAGTTAATTTACAAACAAGATATCTTTACAGATATGTGATAAAGAATATAAATTGTTATTTTACAAAGTATGTACATACATGATTTATTAACATAAATGAGAACACTATACATGAGTATACTTCAAATAGATTGGATATTGTTTAAAAAGAGTAAAAAATGTTCAATGATTACATTGGAT
The DNA here is from genome assembly GCA_007115665.2 of Sequoiadendron giganteum. Taxonomy (NCBI): domain Eukaryota; kingdom Viridiplantae; phylum Streptophyta; class Pinopsida; order Cupressales; family Cupressaceae; genus Sequoiadendron; species Sequoiadendron giganteum. The sequence continues at coordinate 276,192,444 of CM021108.1, read as the reverse complement.
GAGCCTTGCTTGTAGTGTTCTTCATAGTAGGTTTCTTTTAAAAACGAACAAAACCTACCTACTTTTGAACATGTTTTATGAAAATATTGTGCAATGATCTCCATTTGTTGAACTTCTTCTTCTTCAAGAGCATCAGTATGGTAGGTTGCTTCTTCAATCTCTTCGATTATCTTTTGTGAATGCTCAGAAATAGATTTAATTAATTTGTCAATTGGTGTTTCAATGTACACATTTGAACCAACAGAATCATCTGATATTACAATTGGACTTGTTACGGAATTTCCCATTTCGTTTTGTTCAACATCAATATTTTCCATTATCTAAAAAAAAGGACACAAAATTATCATTCAAAAATTAAAAAAAAACATTTTCATATTATTAGCTACAAAATAAACATATCACACACAACACATCATACCCAAAATGGATTAACATGTTCATCACACACAACACATATAATGCAAAAGGATATATGTTGTTTTAGTTTACAATTAACATGTATTTTATCTTATGAAGCATATATATCTGATCTAGTTTGAAGGAAGATATATAGGTGGATCTCCTAATCCAGATATTATCTTTTCATTAATTATCCGGGTGATTCAATAAGTTGGGTGCTAGTGGTAGCAAAATAAAATCATGAAAGAAGAGTGATAGTAAGAGGTGAATGTTTCTCATCAAAATCTTGGCCATTGTGGTTTAAAATATCTTATAACAGCTAGTGGCTTGAAAATGGAAATTATTGTCCAAGGTTTCATTTTTTTCGAGCATTCTAAGGAAGAAGGAAATGATTTCATGGGAGGAAATATTATTTCAAGCACATAATAATTGAGAGACTAAAAGAGATATGGTTCAAAAGATAGTGAAAGGGGCTATCTCCATGATTCCAATCATGACAGCCATATGACAGTCCCTTGAGATGTGCAACAATAAAACATGGATTGTCATCATTTCATCAAGAATTCCTCAGTCAAAATCATGACAACAATTAGATCACAATGATATGACTGTCATCATATGTATAAATGTTTTCAAAAAAATGATGATCGTGTGACTATGTTTTCAAAGTGTTAAAAGAAGCATATGGCAATGTTCTCAACACTCCTAAATACCTTACGGGACACATTAACTGCAAAAAAATACATCATATTACTGAACTGCATGCTTATGGCAAAGCCAAACAACAACCTCTATCACAACAATAAACTCAATACAAGGAAATTAGAGAGAAACTCAACTATTTATATTGTTCCAAAACTGAAATTCTCTAATACCGAGGTTGTGTAATACCTCACAAATGAGATTCTCGAAAATGTACCTTATTCGAAAATATGCTCACTATTAGGATGATGGCCCCAATTTTCATTTTAATAAACATATTCTAAAACCCTTTCGAAACCTTATTTTGAGGGAGCAACTCGCAAAATTGGAGGAGTGAAAGGTCATTAGCAGCAATGAACATTTTGCAAGAACGAAAACCAATACCGACAGGGAAAGCAACAAACAATCAAAATAATGGGCAAAATGATGAACAGCTAAGATTCCATCAAAATTCTTAAAACAAGGAGAAAATCTACTTCAGCCAAATTATTAATACCCATGAATCATTGGTTGAAAAGAATACCTTGTTCACTGAAAAGAGAAGGATTTGGGTGAAGTGGCACAATGTGTTGGTACGGTTATTTTTCCATTTTTACTGCACAACATTAATTACTACAAATTATACAAAAATTAATATATTAGTTGTAGAACATATATTAGATAAAACCAATCTCATACAGAAAAATTATTATATTCAGAGAAAATACAAAAACATGTAAACTGAAGAGTTGCAGAATATACAATTACCTGCGAAGGATTACTCGCTCGGCAGAAGAGAGAAGGCAGAACAATTCTAACTTCTTCAGTCTAAGGAGAAATTAATATGCAACGAACATTAAATGAAGCTCATCCGTTCATCATTTTTTGCCATTCTTTCAGATCATTTTTCGCCATTTTCATCGTCTTTTGTTGCTTTCCCCGCCACTCTTCGTTTCTGCTCCTCTAAACTCTTCCTCGCTGCTCCTCCAAACTCTTCCTCGCTACTCCTCCTTGTGGATCTACTTGTACTTCCGCTATCCGCCCAGTTTTATGAGGCATGTTTTTACAGTGTTTTTAGTTTAGTTTCTAAGTTTTAGCACAAAAACCCTTTTTCATGGGCAAAGTTTGCAGGTAAAACCTTATGGTGAGGAAATCGACCATTATCTTCCACTACTACATTCTTTGAAAGGAGAGCTTCTCCACTACTGGAGAAAACACGCCATAGTGGACAAGTCGCAGTTTAAGGAGAAATAAATATGCAACGAATAGGGTAACTCCACTATGTGCCATGTTTTGTTCAACAAAATAATTGCCACATTCTTCGGTGGGAGCCTATAACATTTAACTAAAAATGATATTTATTAAAAAAAAAAAAAATTTAAAAACATTCTATGGACGAGATTAAATCAACCGTATACCATTACTTGTAATGAACTTTTGACTGTTGATTTCATAATTAGCTTTGCAATTCTCAAATAGGACATTCCTTCGGCGTAATAAAATAAAAAGGGAAGGCATTTTGAAAACTTCAAGGCTTACCTGCCAAAAGACCCCCAACATCCAAAACATATAAACCTAGGAAGCGATACCCTGGACAAAAACCCTAACTGCTCAATCGTATACTCTTATCTACACTTATGCCGCTAAACTTGTAAACTATAGTTAGGCTATGGTCCCATCAATTTAGAAATGTTTGCACATTTCCCTTTCATTTTGCACTTTGACAATAGGGATTACTCCATATTTAAATTTTTTTCTTCACAGTCCCCTCAAAGCATAATCTAGTATCAAAAATGCTAAATTTTTACTCTGACATCATTTTGCAAACTATTTTCTTATGTTTTCAAATGCGTGAGTTCTAAGGAAAACATGAAAATCAACAATCACTTAAATAAGATTAAATGGAAAATTCTACAATTGTGAAAAGATGATGTAATATGTTCTAAACAGTTACAACAGTTGTTAAAATTTAGAGTTTGAAGTGGTTATTTTGTAGTTGTTTATTGTTGTTGTAATTTATCCTTTGAAGTCATGTTTTGTTTTGTTCTCTTCGGTCTGTTAACTCTATTTGTTTTGGGTTGTTGGATTTGACTAATTCTCATTCTTGGTAGCCTCTGGTTGCCTCTTTTATGTATCATTTTTTTTCTTGTTTCAATACAAAAAAAAGTCTAGAATTCGACTTAAAACTTAGACTTTAAGTGTTTCCAAACTTAAAAGTTAATTTGGGTCAATTTTATTATGATAATCTTTGGGAAGATAAACCTTAGCTTTGGGTTGTAGATTACACTTGTCTTAATCTATATTTTGAAATACTATTAATCAAGTTTAATAAAATCTTAGTTTCAAACTACTTTTAGAGCAATAGAGAATTAAAATTTTATAAACTTCGAGTGTGAAGGGGACATAGATGTGATCTCATTCCCCAAACTTGTTTTAAATTTATATCAAATTTAGGTTGCATCATTTACTATGTGGGCCAACCTTATGTTTACACTCAACTCAATCTTGAGTCATTCTAGGTAACATGTGATGATAACACATTCCCTCTAATCGAGGAACTTGTATGCAATTTACTTAGGAAATGACTAGGGCATTAGGTACTTGCATCTAGATTTGAAAGGGATTATTAACCAAATTTGAATATGCTTTCCTAACATGTTTTGTCTTTGGAACTCTCTAATGAAAACTTTGGTGTGACCTTACTTCCATATGAAAAAATCCTATCAACTCTAGTTTATTCTAGCTTCAACTCTACCACTAAGATGTCAACCCTTCAGCTTGGTGTGAGATCATCATCTAATTGACCTCTCTTGACTTGACACTTGGCTATCCAAGAATGTATCTACACACACTTAGCTAGATCGCATGGTACCCTCTAAGCTATATTGTAGACTTTTGTACAATCACTCCTTAAAGATTAGATCATTATTTATACCAAAATCAATGAGAAAAATTATAGCTATTTACAAAATGGGTCTTAACAAATTTTAATAAACCTTTCAAATCCATTTTTCTCCTAAAGCAATAAAATATAGGGAAAAAGTGGTGCAACGAGATTTTAGATACGAAACATCTCTTAAATTGGGATTTCTTATGATTTTGGCTCTAGGTAAGAACATGGAATTCGTTAAAATAAGTTTCTTCGAAGTCAACACATGGCTAGCTAATCAAGTATGTGGTGTAATATTTTACACTCTAAAATGATCCTCGTGTAGATAACAAGTGGGGTCCAGTACGTGCTCCACCACTCCTAGCTACTCACTTATCAAATTGAAGATCACTCCACTTACTTAATGGTTGCGATTTTTGCACTTTAAAGCCAATTAAAGTAAATTTCCTAGAAATCTTAAGTTCAATTAGTTTCTTAGGCTCAAAGGGGAAAAATATTTTATCATTCACCGCTACAAATTTGTGGGGCTCAAAGGGAGAGCTTAATGAAATCCAACAATAAGGTTCAATTTTAGCTAATGATGTATTTCACCTAGCAAACTCGCCATTTTTTAGTTATGCTTAAAGAATCCAACAAACCTTGCAAAATGTTGAAACTAGTCAAATTCTCACTAACTTTGGGTTATAACAAAACAACTATATGAGAAAAAATAATGTGGTACTCTAAGAGGAATGTCTCTCAGTCCTTTATTTGTTTACATTCCATGTGGCAAAATCACATGCACTTTGAAGGGAAAGTTTTGGGATAAAAACTAGTTCCCACTTTCATGATTTGCCACTTTAGATTTAGCATGCATCTATATCCATTAAACCATTTTGATTCCATTTTGGGTCCATTTTTCCTTAGATCATTTTGTTGGACTAATCACCAGTGTCTCCCTTCAGATTCAAGATATGGACTAACCACTTCCCATGGATCCATTTATCTCTAGAATTTGTATCAGGCGTTAAAAAGTCGATCTTTTGGTGCAACAACAAATGTGTTCCAACAAGGATGCATCAAAAATACCATGAAAACCATCATGTATAAACATTAATAATGATATAGCCATGTAATAAATAAAGAGATAATTGAGCATCAATGATACCTACATGAAAAACTAATGTCCTATGATCATGATGCATCTATAATCATGCAATGTATAACTAAGTGAATTAATAGCATAAGTATTCATGAAACTAACATTATAAAGAACCAATAAAGATGAATAAAACATCACAATCCATATTTTTGACACAAGGTGTATCATCATCATGAACCAAAGCAAGTGGAGGAAAAGTACCCAAATGTAACACCTGATGGTGCACACTACTATCACTAGTCATAAGGACAACATGATCAAAATGAAGCTCACCATGGATAAATGAAGTTGATTTCATTATGTCCTAGATTATCTCTATTCTAGATAATTCAAATGAGTTACAACTTGTCCTTAAATAAATAATCTTAAAGTGAAATTTGAAATAAATTTCATTTTAGTCATCTTGTAACATCTAACAAAGGGGGTTGAGAGATTTGAAAGTTTGGACCCACACCTACATAATTAACCCAAATGAATTTTGCACCCTCAAATCTAAACCAGGTTATTGATTGACTAGATGTAGAGTTAGATCCAATCATTGTTCAATAAATTATGACAAAATAAACTTAGATAATATTATTTTCTAACTTCCATACAAAATTATCTAGATCAAAAATACTTTAATAAAAATATTCTAATGTTACCTCTAAAGTAATGAGACTCTAGGCACTTAAATTTAAAAGTTATTAATAAAGTATAGATTGAGATTGTATATTAGACCATTTTTAAAATTTTAAAAATAACATGTTTTATAAGTTAACTGAGTATGTTGACAATAGTTATTTGCAAATATATATGATAAATAGTGGCAAATATTGAACAAAAAAGGCCACGTGCAATTTTTAATCTTAAAAGCTCAACTTTTCTAAATCCATAAAGATTCATTCAAATGAATTATGGATTGAATAAATACACTTTTTTTAATAAAAAAAAATCATTCATAATGATTTTAATATTGTTATTCTAAAATTTAATAAGAAATCAATGCAGGAGAACCCTAGGGTGTAAGAGAAATCTTCCATCAACCAAAAAAAAATTTCATTCACTTTGTTTGTTTATAGGTTTATAATCATCATTCAATTGCTGCAAATCATACCACATTTGATCACAATTCCATATCTCACCTTGCAAGTTGAAATATGTGTTCTACCATGATCCATCAACATTATATTTACTTTTAAAAATACTCTTATCATCGCAAAGGTGTAACTTAGTTTCTAAACCTTATTGATCTCGGCAACTAACACTCAGTTACACTATTCATAAATTATAATACCATTTTTGTATTTTGTGGCAATAAAGGAAAACATTGCATGATACATTGGACCTAGGAGTTCTTTTGATATTCCCCACATCAAATTTTACATAACCACATTCAATATGGGAGCTTATATCTTCACATTTGGCTAACTACACACTTCATCAAGACATTGGGCTTTGTGCCAACTTGTGGCTAACTAAGATCATTCAAAATAAGGCTTGAGGTTGATATATAAACAATGTTCATAATCATTTGGAAGTAATATGAAAGAAAAAAAGTATGAAGACAATAGAAAGAGCATGATTAGATTTGTATTGTAATATCATTTGAATTTTATAATTACATGTTTATAATCAAACAAATGAGGCCTAGCATGTTGGAAGCCCATTGCAACATATTGCATTTTTTTCTTGACTATGAGTCAATAAAGATCATATCATTATTTTACTAGTGTCATCAAATTTTAGGCTATGTAATTATGAGTTATTTCATTTCATTGAATGGTTGGATAGTCTATAATTAGATAATTTGTCCATGATTACATCAAGTGTTATCATAGCATATTTTTATTATCCTAAGGAGAGAAAGAAAGCAAGTTGTCATCCTATTTTTTTCTTAAGAACAGATTACCAAATTGAGGCAACCTACAAGAAGCTTGACAATTGAGAGCTAGTTGCAAGGAGTAATTGTAGATTGATTACTAACTTGAGCTTGTTCACACTAGATCTTAGGGAGAGATGTCATCCTAAATATTTCAAGGTATTGTTAAAATTTCTATAAGAATGGAGGAAATATTTAAAATTATGAGGATGACGAACTTCTAATTGTATGCTATAGAAGACAATAGAAAAATAGGTCCAAACCCTAGAATTAATGACAAGAGTGATGAAGATGACAATGAAAGAGGAGATGCACCAATTGTTGAGCAATACATACAAAGCCTAGAAGAAGAAGAAATAGCTATTTATAAAAAAATGTTAATAGGCTTAGATTGAAATTTATAATCATTCTAGATATTTGAAACCTAAACATTTGATTGATTGGATAAAGGATTTGGATGAATATTTTGAGTACAAGGAAATTGTAGATCTTGAAAGTGTTATATTTGCAAAAATTAAATTTAAAGCATATGGTCTTGTTTGGTGGAAATAAGTACAATTAAAAAGAAATAGGAGAGGAATATAAAAAATAAAAAAGTGGGATAGGGTGGTTGTAAATTTGAAGAGATAATTGTTAATTGTTAATTATGAGCTGAAATTGTTGAAGAGATTACAAAATTTGGGGCAAAGGAATAGGATTGTAAAAGAATAGACTAAATATTTTTACAAGATGATCATTATGATTGGACATAGTGAAGCAAGAAAGGAAAAGGTTTCAAGATATATCAATGGATTAAGAGGAAGTACTATAGGAAGAACTAAGTTTGGTAAGGTTGACAACCACATAGGAAGCATATCAATTTAAAATCAAGGTGGAAGATAAGATATTTGAGAGCAATAGAACTGAAAAAGAGTAAGAGGAGGAAGATTCAAAAGAGAAAGATCAAAATATTGTGATACGAAATCATATGTTGAAGCAAGGAGAACTGATAATACCTACTACAATGATAGTAGTACATACTGCAATGAAGAAGGAATCAATAATATCTACCACAAAGATAGGGATGATGGAAATTCTTACTACAAAAGCAAAGAAAGCAATAATTATTACCACAATGATAGAATTGTTGGATATCAAATGAGCAGAGGATGATACGACAAGAATGATTATTTCAAGAATTGTTGCACTTCTCTAATATAATTAGAAGCTAAAAATCTTTCACTTGAATAAACTTATTGTTGGGGAAGAAACAGTCATCTTAGAATGAAACATCTAAGAAAAAAAGTGCCTTAGTGACTTTAATTTCTTCAAATCACCTCAAAGACACAAACCACTATGCCATGAAGCAGAAACAAGCACAATTATTTCCCCCATTAATCCTTTTGAGAAAAGTGCATGCATACAAATAATAGATTCAACATAGAATCTAACAGCATGGAAAACAAACTAATGGACACACAGATTTACGTGGGGAAAACCCTTTCGGGTAAAAAACCCCACCCTCCAAAACACTCAGCTCAGTTGTATTAATCAACAACAAAATAGTTACAATATAATCTCAGAGCTATGCTCTTCAGAAGTTTACATCTTGTCCATCTGGAGAATACAGACAACATCATTATACAAAATCATCGCACTATTACAATGTTCTCACACAACATACAATGCAGATTCATTTCATCTTACCAGCCCTCTCACACTGCTAGCCTTTCGGCTAGTACAACCTCACAGCCACTCAGGTTCACATCTTCTCCTATTATGTGTGTCTCAGTGTTCATAGCTACAATGCCTTAGCATACCGCTCAAACACACACACTTGGCTTGATCTGATCGTCTTCTTTCTTCACTAATCAACCTCTTTATACCCACCAACCAACAACCATTGGGGCATATTTAATTACCCCACTGACAAGCTTCCTTCATTCTCTGGTGACATCGCCCTGCAGCATGCATCGAGCCGCCCAACAATGTAACGGTTACTAAGAATAATATCATATATGCACTCTGTCAACCACCAAAATTAATCACTACCAAAGAATAAATTTTTCAACCAATCAACGTTGATTTACAACAGTGATGTAAAGTCAACAAATATCGTCATGCCATGTGCATCACACTATTCATCCACTACTTTGGCCGTCGAGTCAGACTTGCCAACTGAGCCCTGAGCTCCTTATACCACGCTATTGCACCACTAAATGCAGAACCCCACGGTATGGCAGTGGCACTGCACAACTGCCAGACAAACATGAGACTCCTGCAGTATGGCGGTTACACCACACTACCGCGTCAGGGTTGAAAGACCCTCGTAGTATGGCAGTGACAACCCATTTGCTTGACCATCACCGTCAACCGTGCCACTGTGGCTTAAAGAACAAGCTTCTGCAGTATAGTGGTAAGTAAGCATTTGTTGTTGTCTGCCATGTCCATCGCAGTATTGTACCCTAGCTGAGTGACCTTTGCAGTGTGGCGATAAGCCATCACGTAACCACCAATCAACGGGAAGCCTATTGCAGTAAGGAGGTAACATCGCGGTACCACCAAGAATGAAGAAGGATCTCATGGTACAACGATAGCCGTTTGTTTGCCTCGTCAGTCATTACGCCACTACCAAGAGTGAGGGAAGGCTTCATGGTATAGCGGTAACACCACCCAACCATTAGACAAAAAGAAGTCTTATGTGGTAAGGCGGTAAACTGCACAACCGCATCATCACTGAAAGCTCTTAGCGGTACAATGGTAAAGGCTCAAACAGAAGAAAAAATGCCAAGTCTTCAAGAGATTTCAAGTCATCAAGTTGAGGCATATTTTCCAACAATCTCCCACTTGACAAAGACTTACTGGCTTCCTCCAGACTCAAACTCAAGAGTCTAACACAATGATGTTGTGCTCCAACCAAGACACCTGCAATGACATCCAAGATGTCCACCAACACAGGCAACAAATCCAACCATCCACCACAAGAAAAAAGGAACGAGCCAAGGCGTATATGCACCAGTTTCAAGAACACAAGCATCAGATCCTACATATGACAAAGGCATCATGCTACCACCACTCCACTTTCTCACCATCCATATAGAAGCAACACAACATTAGCTTCAAATCCCTCAATTGTGAACACAGTCATGAAGTCATTCTCCAAAAACAAGACAAAACATCAGCTAGAACATCAACCAAAAATCTGGCTGCAACCATCCAACTGATCAACCCACACGACTAAAAAATAGCACCCACAACTCATGCTATCCATCCAATCTCTCATACCTTCAAGGTATCCACATTAGTAAACTCATGCCAGTAGCACAACCAACCCATCAACTATAGATACACGCACCATGTGCCAACCAGTCAAAAAGGACCAAACACATAAAGGTACTCCCACTGCATGGGTAATGCCAAATCTAAAAGATTAATGGCATAAATAGTCTACCAATCAAAACACATAGAAATGCAACCATGTCATACCAAGGAAATATCCACAATGATATGCACAACCTACAACCAACTATTGCAAGAATCTTTTCTCTCAATAGTCTTCTAGAGCTCTTCCAAGTTCTCCATATCTAACAGAAGGAAAATCCATAACAACACCCAACCGTTCAATCACCAAGATCAAACATAACATATATCATGTAATCAATATGGATGTAAGCCTCTCATAACCAAATATCATCAACCTATAGCCCATATAACTATCTCCTATCAGTCCTCAAAATCACAAGGAGATAACCATGCCACAACATCCCTTAAAATGAATCCTTCAGAACTGACCAACCAAAGCTCAAGATCCATATCACTGAAAGATTGAACATAAAACCTATCTGAAAGATATAATGGGAAAATACCTCTCAAATAAACTTCACCGTCGAGCAGACCAATAAAATGCTCCTCCAAGATATACAAGCCACCATGACTTACCCAAAAACAATCTCCTCACTGGTCTTTGTTGAACTCGTGTTCAACCAAGGTGTAGGATACTCAGACTTTCAACTGAAAACAACACCTTTCTCATCTCATGAGAATCACAACCTCACCTTATTCTCCATCTATCCATGAGCATCGATAACCTATCATCTCATGCTAAACTTCAAACTATATTTAACATGAAGTTCTCAAGCATATGAAACAAAGTACTCAAAACATAGAGAATTACCAAACCATTTTCAAAGCTCCAAATATCCGAACCAAGAACTTGTCATGACATCATGATCTACACATCCCCCTTAGGAGATACCATGCTTCAAGTGAACAAACTATGGTCTCAAAAGCAATGCAAACATGCCAAAACTCTAATGCTCGAGCAAGAGTATACATGACATCAAGCAAACAAACTCTAAACCAACATCACCTGTCAAGCACCACCAACATCTCAGCCAAAGACTCTAGACGTCCTCCATGGTTCCAAGATGTTGTAGTGTCCATGCAAATACGAAAGAACTCTTCTACAACAACAGGATCTAAGAATCCCTCCTAGAAACATCTACAACACCAAAGAAGATCATTCACCAACAAGTGATGAATCCATAGTCACTGCTAAAGCTCCCATTGAGCCGTGACATCCAAGCTTTTCAAGCATCATGACCAGACATTTGTTGGTCTGAAAAACCTCTAGGTACAATTGATAGCATGTCCATCTGATAACAATGCCAAACATCACCAAGGTCTCCAAACCACACAAAACACACCATCATTGTCAAAAGCTTACACTATAGTGTGTACCAAGCTCTCCATGACATCGTGATACACATGCTACAAGTCCCCATAATCGACTATTTAGGTACTCAACACCATCCATCCTCTCATCTCAAAACAACTACACCAATGCATAAGTGACCACAGGCAAGGTCAGCTAATAGATCTACACCACCGCTGAAGCAACCTCGTGGATATTGGCAGTCCACTTCTGAGTTGTCCCACAACAAGCATGTAGGTAAAGACAACCCACAATATTGCACAACTCGTAGATCCACTCAATGAAGCCTGCAAATCTATCATCACACTAGAAACTACAAAACTGAGATCTCAAAGAGAACAACAATGTAGACAAACTTGACTCAAACACCAGATCAAGTTCATATCCAATTTGCCAATCATGTCCACAACATGAGCACAAAATTCTAGGAAACTAGCAAGCAACCCCACAAGAATGTTGAGTGAAAAAACACATACCAACACTCCCATGCAGAGAAGACATCACACCTCCTCAAAACCATGTCGAACTACAACTATCTCATCCAGTCACACCCCAAAGGCCAAGGTCTAGAAAATAGCTTAACAACAGCTCCACATAACCACAATTTTTTTCTTGACTATGCAAAAATGCAAAACCACCATGTTTATAAAACACCCATGCACATCCATATCTACTGCACATTTGGATGACCCAAGAGTCTGCACATAACCATCATGGTTAACCAGAACAATGAAAAAAAAACATGAATATGCATCATAGACTTTTTAGGAAAATCTATAGAAAACCTTCAAAACCAAAGAACATGAATCTGAACCATGCAAGTATAAGTATCCATAAAAGAAAACATGTAGTACAGGAACTCCAGGCCATTTAAAGACCAAATCCAAAACCACAAGCATGCACAAGCATATGAGAGAGACAGGTTATTCAAAAGTTTTCAGACCACCCAAGATCAACTTTGTAGCCTTCATGCAATCAGGGTGACAGAGAACAATGCCTTCAATGCCAAGTAAGAACACCCAATACAAGCACAAAACTCCATGGCTGAATAACAACCCAAGCATCTCCATACCATCAGGGAGCCCCTCACACAGACACCCAATATGAAGCACACTCTGTTGTAACATAACCATAAGCATAAACTCACACCTCTTGCATCAGGATCATTTGCTGCCAACCAGGAGCCTCAAACCACATCATCACAATATGATCAACTTCAGATTCTTCATATTCAATGTCTTTCATGCTGCATGTTGTCTCAAGAGAGGAAAGACTTTTACTCATCAAAGGATCAAACATCAGTCAATTCCTCCAGATTTCCTCAAGCTTAACAGACTAAGAAATCTTCACAGGAGAAATACCCAGAACCAACATCTAGAAGAAGGCACTGATACCACATGTTGGTATTAAGAAAGACCTTGACCTCCCTTAACTAGCTCTGATACCACTTTTTGGGGAAGAAACGATCATCTTAGAATGAAACATCTAAGAACAACAGTGCCTTAGTGACTTTAATTTCTTCAAATCACCTCAAAGACACAAACCACTATGCCATAAAGCAGAAATAGGCACAATTATTTCCCCCATTAATCCTTCTAAGAAAAGTACATGCAGACAAATAACAGATTCAACACATAATCTAACAACATGGAAGACAAACTAATGGACACACAAATTTACGTGGGGAAAACCCTTTCGAGTAAAAAACCCCACCCTTTAAAACACTCAGCTCAGTTGTATTAATCAACAACAAAACAATTACAATACAATATCAGAGCTATGCTCTTTAGAATTTTACATCTTGTCCATCTGGAGAATATAGGCAACATCATTATAGAGAATCCTCGCACTATTACAATGTTCTCACACAACATACAGTGCAGATTCATTTCATCTTACCAGCCCACTCACACTTCCAGCCTTTTGACTAGCACAACCTCACAGCCACTTAGGTTCACATCTTCTCCTATTTTGTGTGTCTCAGTGTTCACGACTACAATGCCTTAGCATACTGCCCGAACACACACACTTGACTTGATCTGATCATCTTCTTTCTTCATCGATCAACCTCTTTGTACCCACCAACCAACAACCATTAGGGTGTATTTAATTACCCCACCGATAAGCTTCCTTCATTCTCTGGCGACACCACTTTGCAGCACGCATCGAGCTGCCCAAAATGTAACGGTTGCCAAGAATAATATCATATCTACACTATGTCAACCACTGAAATTAATCGCTACCAAAGAATAAAGCTTTCGTCCAATCAACGTTAATTTACAACAATGATATACAATCAACGAATATCATCATGCCACATGTCATCGCACTATTTGTCCACCACTTTGACCATTGAGTCAAACCTACCAACCGAGTCCCAAGCTCCTTCTACTGTGTTACCGCACCACTGAATGAAGACCCTCGCGGTATGGCGGTGGCTCCACACAAGTGCCAGACAACCATGAGACTCCCACGGTATGGCGGTTATACCGCACTACTGCGGTAGGGCTAAAAGACCCCCGTGGTATGGCAGTGACAACCCATTCGCCTGACCATCATCGTGAACCGCACCACCATGGCTTAAAGAAAAATCCTTCGTGGTATAGTGGTAAGTAAACATTTTTTGTTGTCCACCACGTTACTGTGCCCTAGCTGAGTGACCTCTATTGGTGTGGCGGTAAGCCGTCGCATAACCACCAGTCAACGTGAAGCCCGTCGTGGTAAGGAGGTAACACTGTGGTACCGCCAAGCATGAAGAAGGATCTCGCGCTACAACGTTAGCCGTTCGTTCGCCCCGTCAGTCATCGTGTCATTGCCAAGAATTAGGGAAGGCTCTGCGGTATAGCGGTAACACCGTCCAACTATCAGACAGAGAGAAGTCTTCCGCAGTAAGGCGGTAAACCGCATAATTGCGCCATCACCAAAAGCTCTTAGCGGTACAATGGTAAAGGCTCGAACAAAAGAAAAAGTGCTAAGTCTTCAAGAGATTTCAAGTCAGCAAGTTGAGGCATATTTTCCAACACTTCTACCACTCATAAAGTTTTTCCCAAACTCATTATTTCATAAGGAATAATGTCACCTACAAGTTGTGGCTTTGAATAAAGAGAAGTGAGGAAAATCATTTTAGTTTCATCTTTCTTCCTTATGGATCATCTCCATAATCAGATTTGGTGTGTGACTTAGCATAATCTACAATTTTTAATATCCTTCTATTTTCATTGCAATTAAAAATATTTTACCTAAAACTTCTTGATGGGTAGTGAGAAAAGCAATACCATAACTTCCTATGATTCTCGATACATCACTCATTGGTTTATCAATTTTTTTTTGGAATTTTCACTTTTGGTTCTTCTATTATCATCAATTTTTCAATGTGGATATGTAGCCATTGTTGGTTGACAACTATAGGAATGTCTTCTATAAAAAAATATTTAGCAATGGAAGCCTTCATGGATAATTTATTTGATTCATTCTTTAGGACATCAAGATCCTTAACTATTTTGAAGAATTCATAATTTCCTATCAATTTTTTTTGAATTATTTGAAATCTTGTTCCATGAGACATTCCATGTAACTAATTTTTTTGATTAATTCATGATTGCACCTTTGCTCATACATGACTACAAAATTCCTCTTGGAAACTATCTTCTACAAATTGGATATTTGAACCCTCAAGAGGGTATTTCACAAAGTATATTGCATTATGTGCATGGTCTTCATATGCACTTGTTAGGAGGAACTCAAGTTATTTGATCATACCACTTCTTACAAATTTTATGCAATTTGTTTCCTCCTTATACTTACCAGTACCTATCGTTGTTGTATTTTTTCCTTGAATATTATGGAGTGCCTTAAAAAAACTTATTTTCCTTCAATAGGAAATATTTCTTTAGCATTTGCAACATCTTCTTCCATTACCCTTTAATGAATCTGATTGGTTATATCATCACTCTTGCTACTATAATTATTATTGATGATAAATCTAGAGCATCTAGTGTATTCTTTAAGGAGTGTCAAATTTGTGTGATATTCACTTTGCTCAATAACATCTACACCTCATACAATTATTTGATATGTAATTAATGTAAGGAAGCTAAGGTAGAAAAACAACTTCCTACACTAATCTTGAGAGGAGGATAATGCAAAACTTTACAGATCTTTTCAATAGTCATAGAAACTTATACAAAAATAAACATAAATATCATGCATACCACAACACAATGATTTACATGGGGAAAACCATTTCAAGAGAAAAACCCCACACTCCAAAAGTCATCTAATATATTATTCAAAAATCACAAATATTACAATATACTTGCAGAGCAAGCTTCTCACAAGAGTATCACCAACCAGAGATCCAAAGGCAACACAACCGCTAATAGACTCCTAGAATAAATCATAATACACAGTCGTAATACAACACCCTTATAAAATAGGGTTGCCTTCTAGGGCAAGTCAAGCTAACGAAATACCAATTGTCAGATCTGAGACCTAATGATGAGCAATCCATATTTACAGTAATAAAATATAAATAAAATTTTCCTTTTGAGGGCACTACCCCTAAGCCCCCATCGAGGGAATGATTCCCTCTGACCCCTCACAGGGGGTACCCCCCACACCTCCCACACTGATGTATAAATAGTACCTTATGTAATTTCAAGGTTGAGACACATTTTACCAACAAATCTCCCACTTGTTGAACACCTTGCAAAAGTAACGAGAGGGTGTATAAACATCATCTCTTAATTGCTAGGGGCCAAAACGCCCTTAGTCTTTGAACACCATATGAAATTATTTGTGCTCACAGTTTTAGTTAAAGAATCAACAACATTCATCAAAGTCTCTACTTTAACCAGCTTCACCCTACCATCTTCGACCATATTTCTAACAAAATAATATTGTACATCAATGTGTTTGGCCCTGGCATAAAATGTCAGGTTCTTAGCTAGACATATTGAACACTTTGACTATCGCAATAAATTGTCACTGCACCTTGTTTTATTCTAATATCTAAACAAAGTCTCTTTATCCAGATGGCCTTTTAACAAACATGAGTAGTTGCCATATACTCAACTTCAGTAGTGGACAAAGCAACCACATCTCGTTGCTTACTCATCCAACTAATTGGACCACAAAATAAAGTAAACACATAAGCACTAGTGGATCATCTGGTATCAACATCACCTACCCAATATGAATCCACATAACCATGAATATCAAGGGAAATCTTGTCTTTAGTCATATTACTATCATAACACAAGGAATACTCTAAGGTACCACACAAATATCTGATGACTCTTTTAACTACATCCCAAAGAATTCTACCAGGATTAGACATATTTGGAAAGAACTCCCACTGCTTGGAAAATTTTTGGTCTAGTAAAAACCATAGCATACATCAAACTTCCAACTGCACTCTAGTAAGGCACTCTACTCATGTCTTCTTGATGGGGATTTTGGACAATCTAAAATAGATAACTTTGTTCCAACTGAATTAGGAACACACAATGGTCTACAATCATGCATATCAAACCTCTATAAAATTGAATTGACATACTTACTTTGGCCAATCCATAGCTTTATATTCACTATATCCAGATTCTAATTTCTATCCCAAGAATATATTTATTTGCACCAAGATCTTTCGTTTTAAATTTAGTAGCAAGTTGAGATTTCAGCTCCAAAATCATACCTTTCCCTTTACCAATAAATAACATATCATCAACATATAATATAATAAATAGGAAATGATCACCATCAGTTTTATAGTAAACACAATGATATGATTTAGAATGCTCAAATCCCAAACTCAACAAATATGTATCAAATTTTTGGTACCACATCCTAGGACTCTATTTTAGGCCATACAAAGATTTCTTCAATTTGTAAACCAATTTACTTTTACCTTTCACCATGTAGAGCTTTGGGTGTGTCATATAAATATCCTCCTCCAAGACACCATGAAGGAAATCGATTTTCACATCCATTTGCTCAACCTTTAAATCATAAATAACAACAATAGAAAGAAAATATCTAATGGATGTCATTTTTGCAATAAGAGAAAATATTTCACCATAATCAACACCCTCAACTTGAGAGTAACCTTTTGCAACCAAACTTTCTTTGTACTTCTCAATACCTCCATCTGAACCAATATTTTTCTTAAATACTTGTTTCCAACCAACATATTTTCTTCCTTTAGGCAATGGTACAAGATCCTATATATCGTTATTTTTCAAATTTGTCATTTCTTCATCCATAGCTATCTTCCAATATTTTCCATCATTCATACCTAATGCCTCTTCTACCAATCTAGTTTCATCCATGTTAGTATTCAAAGAAAAAATACATCTCCAATCATTAGGTAAATACCTTTTAGGTGGTTTTCTATGCCTTGTAGACCTACGAACAAGATGATTTGGAGGTTCTTGACCCTCTATTGAAGAGTCAAAGCTATATGAGCTCTCCTAAACTTCTTGTCTATCCATAGGCCCCGATTCAACTTTCTCAGGTGTAGAATGAAATCGAATCACATATTCATGTTTACTTTGTTATGATTGCAATGTAATAGAAGAAGGCTTAGTTTCTCTAGAATTAACACTTCTACTATGTATTACCTTCTGTGCAACAAGATCCAAAAGCTTGTATCCTTTCACACCATAACTATATTCGATGAAGATACATTTCACAACCTTGTTCTCCAATTTTGTTCACTTCTCCTTTGGCACATGTGCATATGCCTCACAACCAAAAACTCTATGATGTATTAATAAAGGCTTGTGACACGACCATGCCTCTATAGGCATCTTATCAAAGAGAGCTAATGTAAGAGATATATTAATCAAATAACAAGTAGTGGAAATAGCTTCAACCCAAAACTTTGTTCTAGACCAACACCACTCAACATACTCCTAGCCTTCTCCATCAATGTCTTTTTCATTCTTTTTGCAACTCCATTTTTTTGTGAGAAATCTAGAGTTATCTTTTGTCTATAAATACCACAATCTTTATAGAATCTATCAAAATCATTAGAGAATAATTCACCACCACTATTAGTCCTCAAGCATTTTATTTTCTTTCCAATCTGCAACTCAACCATTGCTTTAAATTCTTTAAACTGCTTGAAAACTTCAAAGTTACTATTTAGAAATTATACCCATGTCCTACTGTAATCATTAATATAGGCGTGAGGAGGATTTTTATTCATACAAGGACTAAAAATAGAACATAAATGCGTACATCCACTCTCTCTCAAGAATAGGGAGAGGACTAGTTTGTGTAACTGATAACCATAATTGAAAAAGATAGAAGAAGATAATTTGAACTATAACTCCACCTTAACAGTATGACAAAGACGCGCTCTATGCAAACTATCATGTCATTAATCTTTCCCACTCATAGTAGACTCCTTCTTCCTCATAGTTTGACCATTCAATTTTCATCTTCATTCCTTCTTGGAGTTGTCATGTTTCAAGTGTTTTGGCTTCTCCCCTACAACTGGTTGTGGTCTCAGGTTGCAGGCTATACATCTAGTTGTTGCGAGTTATAGTTATCCTTAGCTACAAAAGGTTTGTTTCATCCTAAAGCATACACATCATTAACAATCACGAATCAAGAATAAAATCATACTGAATTTCATGAACATTCATACATCCACACATACAAATACCATCATATCATAATTATATTTCCACATACTAAAGTCTAGTTTAAGATGCATGAAAGATATAAAAAATGTATAAGTATTAAGATTGTATGTGAACTTGGTAGGTCGAAATACTAAAAGTCACGAAATTAATGAAAGAAAACTAGCTATTATCTAAGCTCATCACACTTGCCATTGATTCTCCTTATAATTGGATGGTTTTGAATAGTGGATGTTATGTTCTCTGTAAATAATTATCAAAATCCTCTAATGATTTTATTTTAGAAGGAATTAACATCATTATATCATGGTTGTGCTTCTCTATATAATGCTTTTACAATATGTATTATACTAGGAATTCATTTTTTATGGATCAGAGCCTTGCACTATAATTAATATCTTGTGCATTACCTTCATAAGCCCACATTGTAATTTGGAAAACTACAAATTATTTTATATTTAATACATAATATCCATTCAAACTCACTCTTTCCTATTTTGATCAAGTATGCCCAACAACATTATGGTGCATGTTTTAAGAGGATGAAGATAATTTCATAACCAAAAAATAAAAATTTATTACATTTATTAAAAATTTCCTTTATATTTAGGCTTGCATTACTTACCATATGCTTCAAGTTTTTATTTCTTCATTCATATTCAAGTTAATAGATGAGAAATTATATGAAAATACTACTATTCAAATCATGTCATACACCATTAAAAAATTATGGTACTTTATTAATCACGTGATTTATGTCTAATAAATTAATAGATTACCTTCATCATAACATAAAAACCCTATATTCTCAACCATCATGCTACATGTTCTTTCCTTGATTTCATTTTTTTAATTGATGGAAAAGTTTAAAATTGTATTGTACAAAATTGACACCACAAAAATAAACAATTTCACATGGGCTTAAAAACTTAGAAATTGAAGAGTTGAGATCATGTTCAATGTTATTTTAGGTGATATTTAGCCTCCCTCACATGTACTCTAACTTTACTTTCAACCCCAACATTAGATAATCCTAATTTTTACTTGCCTTAGAGGATCCTTGGAGGATTTTCCATTCTAATTCTCTATATAGTTCATTTTACTATTATCCCCTATAGGAATTGTTAACATTTGATGCCCCCTTCATTAACCATCGATTATAGATAATTGAGAGATATTAAATGAGCTATTCATGCTTAGAATGGTGCCTCTGGTTGTTGCATTAATCCCTTGTTACGTGCTTTAGTCAAATACCCAAGTTGAAAAATCAAATTTTGGCGAAGTGTTGAGTTTTTTGATGTATTAGAGTTTCAAGTTTGTTCATACATGAACAACTTCCTTAAGAATCCCAACTCCCCACCCTAATCCTTTAAAAAATTGGATAAGTTTTGTTTTGTTAGAGTTTTAGAGTTTTATGAGTAATCCATCCTTACATACCTTTCCTATTTCTCTCTATCCTTGAAGTTTGAAACCTTGTGAAACTGGCTTAATTGTCAAGTTTGTCGATCCTTCAACTTGTCAAGGTTTCCATTACACTCATGCCTCATTGAAGAATCCTTGATCCCCAAATTTTAAAGTGTTTTATGGACTAAATGTTGTTCTGCCAGCTTTTTAGATTGTTAAGGTTTCCTTTCCACTTGTCCCCTCCCTTTGAAACCTCGATCCCCAAAGTATGAAATCTAAAGTTTCCTAAGTATTAAATTTAGATTGACCTTTTGGAATATCAAGGTTTCCCTTTCCTTTGTACCATTAATTATCATTCATGATCCCCGAATCCTAATAGTCTTCTAAAAATCCTAAGTCCTTTGTATCTTCTATAATTTCAGACTTCCTCACCCATCAATCCCTTGGTACCTATCTCCTCAACTCCTTGATTCCTTAAAATTTGTTCCTTTCTTTTGGGCTACCAAACTTCTCCATGCATTGATCCACCCTTGTCAAAATTTTCTTTGATCATGATTCCCTGACATTTCCCTTAGTCTATTCCAAATTTATTTCCCCTCATCCCATGGTAGGAGTTTAATAAATGCTTGATGACCTAATGTCTAATGGATCAATTCTTTGATGGGATATCAGAGGTAAATGACACAAATCCTAAGTTTGATAGGTATGATATGCAATGGAAGCCTGATGGCTTGATGGTATGACAAGGTAAGAGTGATAAAGCTATATGTCAAAACATTAGAGGTTTTCATTCTTCTCCCCCATATCTTATGGTATAACGGGTAAGAAATGGTTCGGTACTCTAATGACTCTACTTGTCTTTGTTAAGGGTTTACAATTTATGACACTCCTTTGGGATATTTTTAATGATACCCAAATCATTCTACTGAGGATATTTGGTGATTCCCTCGGTGCATTGTGGTCATTGACTTGGTGACTTTGTAGTTTCAAGTGAATCCATATCAAATCCATTTGTTTGAGTAGTCCAAGCACTTAAAGACTATCAATGATAATGATTTAGGTTCTTTTTTTATATTTTTCTTCTTGGAAAAGCTTTCAATCACCCAGTGATTTTGGTAGTATGTACTTAGTTATTAGGGATTAGATCTAATTTATCTTATTTTAAAATATCCTGAATAGATTTTTGGCTTCCTTGAAAGCTTTGTTATGCCAAAATATCCTATAAAATATATCTTTTCCCATCCATTTTGTGAAGATGTTTTTTCCTCCTTATCAGACATACCAAACTAAGAATATTCTTAGTTTTATCCCAAATAACACTGCTACAACAAGTTATCAACATTTTTCTAATGCTTACCTCCCTCCCACCATTTCTCATCCTTATTGATAGAATACCCACACTTATAATCAACATCAAGAAGCCTATCTCGTTCCCATTATTCATGTTTATCCTTCTAATCATCCCCAAAATAATGGAGGCATTGAGAATTCGTATCCTCAAAGATATGTTGTTGATTTTCAAAAATGGTTAAATGTTATTGAAAAAGAGCAAGACTATAACTTACATCAAGAGGAGCTTGTCTATCAAGCTTATCTTCACCACTAGGAGATGGAGACATAAATAATGTATGAAGAGGAAGAATATATCCAAGGAAGGAAAAATAAGGAAAGTAATTCAATCAACCTCTACCATCCCTCATTTCAAAATTATTTTAGAGGTTCTCATCCCTTGTAGGGGCTTATACTCTTGCACACTCAATCTGCTATCCCACAAGAGTAGCCCTCTCAAAATCCTTTTATTCCTCAACAAACTCATCAAACCCCTCAAATTTCCCTACCAAACCAATTTTCATTTCTTAGCCCCATTGCACTCTTCAAATGTGGACCCATTGTTTGGTGAGATGCCAATTTTAATGAGTGGGAGAGAGAGGTGTTGGAAACAAAAGAAGAGGTACCAATGATTTTTTCTAGTTAGACCTATTATAAGAAGAAGGTGAACATAATCAACTAGAAAAACAAGACACTAATCTAATAGGTCATGATGAAAAGGAATTGGTGCTCTTGTTTGATCAACTTCTTCACTTTTTTGACAAAGATGAAGAGAACATACCAATGCCTACATTATCAGAAGACTTGAAGTAGAAAGAAGATATTAAAGGCATCAATGAGTTATTATTATAGGAAGACAAGTATGAGGATGAAGAGGAACAAAGGATGAGATTACAAACTCAATTCCAACTTAAGGAAGAAACTATTGATTAGGTGTTTTGATAGGAGTGTAAGGACACTATTATTTTGGAGAATAAAAATATTGATGCATGCAAAATGTTTCTCATCAAGTTGAACAAGATTTCAAAAAAGAACCTATGCTCTAAGGGGAAGAGCTTGATTTTTCTTCAAATATTCAAAAGAATTTCATGAAGTTAAGATGAGACCTATCATGCATAAAGGTAAATGGGAGCTTGATGAAGATTATTTTTGAGATGAACAAGAAGAATTTTGATAATTTTTTGGTATCAAGCCAACATATCCTAAATAAAAAATCGTGAGCAACATGAGCATGAGGAAAAAGTAACCATGTTTTCAAATGGGCTGCAAGAATCAAACCATTTGGCTAGAAATATGGTATAGAAGAAAAACATAAACATGAAATCAACACAGGTTATTTGAACTTCACCCTTTCACAAGGATGTCCTATTAGGAATCTATCCCAATTGGAGACCAACATGACACCACACATTGTTCTCAATTCCAAGTTTGAGGTTGAGCATCAAGAGGGACATAGTCATCTTACCTATTCATTTCAAGATAGTTGCATTTACAATTAACTTAAGTGGGTAAGTGGGTTGGTTTTCATCTTTAGAGATGCATTTCAACATATGATTAAACACATAGTCCTCCTTCATCACTTTTTGGCTATTCATAAGCATGAGAAACATCCTAAGTTGATTAGAAAAGGAATTTATTTTGACAAACTATTCAATGGATTTGTTTGAGTGATTTTTCATATTGTTTAGTTTAGTTTAGTTTAGTTTAGTTTAGGTTTATTTTGTCTTTTTCCTCTAAGTGAAATCAACACATTGCCATTTCTATTTTATTGTGTTCATAGGAATTTTTTAGTTTGTTTTGAGACTAGTTGTGCATTTTTTAAGACCCTTGTGACTCCATTCCCAATGGATAAGGCTACTAGATCTTAGTGTTTAGTAAGCAAACATCCCTGAGAGATTTCCAAAATTTTGACATTTCATTTCCCCCTTAATTTACCATCAATTATAATCAATTTGAGAGATATTAAAATGCATAGGAATTCTTATAATGGTGTCTTTGGTTGTTGCATTAATTCCCCATTTTATGCTTTAGTCAAATATCCAAGTTGAAAAATCAAAATTTGGCTAAATGTTGATTAATTTTGAAGTATGAAAGTGTTGAATGCACAAGACAACTGAGAAGGAGAAGGTGAATCGATTATAACTTAAAACTTAAAAACCCTCATTAACATTCAAATCCACATTCATTCATTAAACCCTTAAATCTATTATGATGATTTAGGATGAAAATAAAATAATAGAAATTGAAATGACTTAGAACCATACACAAGAGAATACTAGATTTATGTGGAAACCCCAAGAAGGGAAAAACCACGGTGAGGATTAGCTCACAATATAAGTAATATCAACACTGAATACAATAGGGCTCACTGCCCAAAGAAGGAAAGGCTCACTACCAAAAGGCTCATTTCTAGAATAGAAAAGACGATATAGAAGAAATGTTACACAAAAAAATCCATCTCAATGCAATAGATATCCAACACAATGTCACTAACACCTTCACATCTTGATTGAAGAATTGTAGACACCTTCTACTCACAACATCCAATAATCTAACACATGAAATCTCTCACTGTGCTTCTCAATTTCACACTCTAACACTCTGCAATTCACATCATTCACATCTCTCACATCTATCTCATCATCTCTCAACAAGTAAACTCTTGTTTATACCATCCTCAACCTTGAAACCCTTCTCCAAGGTCGCCTATACACATCAACCATGTAAATTCAAATTAGGTCGGTGCCAAAACATTTAGTGGCAGATAGAAGTGAAAGAGGACCAAATCACACCTTATTTGGGACCCAAATATATAACACCATGCTATCACATTCTTCTATAAACAATATTAATTCATCACAATTAGTGTAAACACCGGGTCGATTGTTACCCATGTAAATACCATTAAAATTTTAAGTACACTCTTCCTTAAATCCAAGTACAAATTATGAACCACACACCATGCTTGAACATGATCTAGAATATTCCTTAAGCACTCTGAAATCCAACTAACTCCTTCACAACAACTTCCGCCTGAAGAATGTACACACTCAATACACTAGGACAACTCTATAATTTACTGTTACTTGAGAAAATAACTTCCAAAGCACCAAACCTCGAACCATCTTTACTGAACAAAGATACCAACACAATAAGCACTCCCTCAAATCTGCAAGACCTGAAACCACTTTGCAGAGAAACATGGAGCAAAGACATTTCTCCCAGACACTTCTGCAATACATAGTTCACACACTGGTGAAAACAACTTCTTCTACACAACGATCTAGCAAAAAAATTCTAGATATAACACCTTTGAACATATTTCACCAACATATTTGAAATTCATAGGGAGATATTCAACCTAGAAGAAATGTGGAGCAACACAAGAACATGCCTTTGTAACCCAGAACACCACTGCAATACATTGTTTCCTCTTTGTATCATTTTTTCTCAAAAGCACTTGGAAACCAAGCGCTAGAGACACATCCTCATCATCTTGCGTACTTCCTCAACCATAGATAGAATATTATCAAAGAAATAATAGAGGTTGACACCAATAGATTTACTAGTGGCAACATAATGCAACTAATCAAAGCATGGATAACATCAATTGCTCATACTCTTCCAAAAATCTCATCCAACAATAGAAATCAATGAAAACACTGGATTTTTGACATCAATGACAACATCAAATTCTCATACTTTCAACACAAAGTTTAGGTTTGTTCATACCTAAACACCTTCCTTACTGGTCTTGACTCCCTACTTTAATCCTTTCAAAATTTGGTTGTATTTTTTTGTTGGAGTTTCATATTTTTGAGAGTTATCCATCCTTGCATTCCTTTCTTATCGCTCTTGATCCACAAAGTTTGGAACCTTGTGAAATTGGCCTAAGCATAAATTCCGTTGATCCTTTAGTCTATTTTGATTCCCTTACACTCACGCCTCCTTGAAGAATCCTTGATCCCCAAGGTTTGAAGTGAATTCTAGAACAAGTGTTGTTCTATCAACTTTTCAAATTTATGGGGTTTATTTTCCACTCATCCCCTTCATTTGACACCCTAATCCCCAAAATCCAAAATCTAAATTTTCCTAAGTGTTCAATTTTTCATCCTTTCAGATTGTCTAAGTTTCCCTTGCCTTCATACTATTCCTTAGCTTTCTCAATCCTTGAAGCTCAATAGTCTTCTAAAAATCCCAATTCCTTTGTATCTATTGGAATTATGGACTTCCTCATCCATCAATCCCTTTGGTATCTATCTCCTTAACTCCTTGATTCCCCAAAATTTGTTCCTTGTCTTTCAAGATATCAAACTTCTCCATGCATCCATCCACCCCCTTTAGACTTGTCACTTTAGCCATGCTTCCCTTGAAGGTTCAATTCCCCAACATTTCCCTTTGTCCATTTCAAATATCTTTCCCCTCATGCCATGGTATTAAGTTAAAAAAATTCTTGATGGTCTGATGTCCAATGAATTAGTGCTTTGATAACGCATTCGAAGATGGACGTGCCCACTTCCTAAGTTTGATAGGTATGCTAGTTAGTGGAATTTTGATGGCCCGATGGTTTGACAAGGCAAGATTGATAAAGGTGTATGCCAAAAATCTAGAGGTTTTTATGCTTCTCCCCCATGTCTGATGGTCTAATGGGTAAGTGATGTTCTAATACACTAATGGATTTGCTTGTCTTTGTCAAGGGTTTGTAGTTTTTAATGCCATGGTAAAAACACGAGAATAAAATATTATAATAAGCAGTTTAGTTCTTGTTTATTGTTCTAAGGGGAATTGAATGCATTTAGTCACCACCTACCAACATCCTTTTCCCACCAACATGCCCCTCCTTTTTAGGTGGATTTAAATTTCATAGTTGATGTTGGTTGAAAGGGTATGGTCTTCCATGCTCCTTACAAATTTGGGCACACATTTCATGGAATTTTTAGGGTTAAAAATGATAAAGATCTAACAAGAAGACATGGTTACCACCTATAGTGGCAAAATATCATTGATCTCTAGGTCCTTTGCACTAGTCTAGATGTTTTTTCTTCTAGGTGGCCAAAAAAATGATATATACATTCATTTTTGTTTGAAAGATGAGTTCCTTTAGTTTCTCTACCAGATACTTGCATCCTTTGTAACTCTGCTACTGTAAACTTGATCAATGTCTTTGAATCAATATAATCACTTTGTTTTCACCTCTTCTCAATTATAATGCATTGTGTAATTTCTCTTTACCTTCACTTTTGAATTATTTTAGTGCCTTCTTGCATCTATATGTTGTGCATATTTGATTTACATGAATTAGTTGTGGATTTCATCCCTCTTGGTATTTTCCAAATCCCTTACCTCCATATATATTTGTATGAGTTACTAAACGGAGACCTATGTGAGTTTAAATGGTTTTGCTGGTTTTTTGTGTTATTATGGGCAAGGAGGAAACTCATCTTAAGTAGATTGGTACATCACCTTCCTTTCATTTCTTGTAATTTCTTCTTCCCCTTTTCCTTGAAAATTTAGTAGAATAGGATTAGTTTGTAGGTTTAATATGTGTTGGATCGGATCAACACATGCACTTAGGATTAGAAAGGATACAACCTTCTCCAAAGGTTTGATCTCATTTGCAAATTCCCGCACCTTGAAATCATTCCCATTTTGTCACTAGAATATCGAACTTGTTTCAACAAAGAGTGCAATTTTAGGTGACAATAGGAATCTAGCTCAATCGTCTATAAGTTTCTTGCAACCTTATTTTATTGCTCACTTTTATTTCCGTTATTTAATTCTTGTCAACTATTAGATATCCTTAGGGAATCTTTACATCAAATTGTTCTAGTTTAATTTACAACCAAGTTTGTGCAAATCTCTTTCATCCATGTTTTAGTCATCATATACATCTCCAATTATAGCATATCACCTTCCAATAAGTATTATCACAACCTACATGTCAAATTTGGTGGTTTACACATTGCAACATATAGAGTTTGGCATCATTTTGAAGACAATTTTGAGTGACAACATATCATTCAACTTAATTAGACTTTTGTTGGTGACAATTCATTTCAAATTTCTCTTAACTAGAAGAATACAACTTAGGTTAGGATTTATTTTTGTTTTAATTGGATTAGTAGTTAGTTTTAGATTTCTTATAATAGATTAATATTATTTTTTATTAAAAATGGGGGATTTATAGGGGTCCCTTTCACAAAACTAAAGATAGTATAACACTAACCAATAGTTACAAACTAAATTACCATGATAGCTAGAATTAAAGACAACCACCATTACCCAAAAATCAAGAGTAGACCTAGATTCAACTATATAAAAATCCAAAGAAATCAACATCACATACACCGATTCCAATTGAAGGACTAACACCTTAGCTAGCTAGTTACTCCATTATAATTGAACCCTTGCCAACTAATCCACCACAAGAAGAAAAATTGGAACAATAAGCAACAAGACTAAGTAATTTGAACTCCTTTTTATTCTCTCATACCAAACACCTTGAATCCAGAGACAACATACTAAAATTTCTCACAACCTCAAGATACCCTTGATTGTGGGTGACCATAAGGTTTTATATTACTCACCCCCAAGTATTGATATAAGTATTTGAGAAATTTGAAGTCTTTATAAATTATTCATATTTATTTTATCTCAAGATTAAGATCCTTCAATGAGACTAGAGAATTCAACCCATCAACTAGTGTAATCCCAACCCAAGGCGCACCCACAAAAAAATCCATATCATTGAACAATAAAATTAACACATATAGAGAAGCCAAGCCACACGCTCAACCAATAGAATAATCATCATGAAATTTTGAACAAAATATTCATGAATGGATTACTTAAATCAAGGCGGGCCTTCCCCACCAACACTAACTACACCCAACATTGATTTAAAAAACCTAAAGTTGTATAATTAATGTAATAAAGATATGTATTAACTCATCTATTAGAATAACCATCATGAAATTTTGAACACACTATTTATGAATGGATGACTTAAATCAAGGTGGGTCTTCCCCACCAACACTAGCTACACCCAACACTGATTAAAAAATCTAAAGTTGTATAATTAATGTAATAAAAAAATGTATTAACTCATTTATTAGAAACTTGACCCTTAAAAATGGATGATGAGGTTCTTTTAGAGATATATGGCCATCTAATAAAAAATACCCTTACAAAAAGGTGCCATTTTTAGTTGATGTTTTAGCCCATGACACCTACCATTGAGCACAAATTCAGATTGAAATTCAAATAACAACAAAGAAAAAACCAACAACCATCACATTAATAGGTGAAGCATTCATTCATATATATGAGGAATATCTAAAGAATTTTATGAGGCACATGGATGCAAATATTGTATCCTCTATGCACATATCAAACTACCATGATGTGTCCAATCAAATACTCTCACACAAGTGAGATAATTACCGATTTTAGTCACATTAATAGGAGCTACCATAATCCCAAGGGAAAAATCAATAAAAAATAAGGAGGTCTAAAGGATAATAACTTATCCAATCCTATCCATGATGCACTAGAACTACTAAAAAGGGTTGATAAAAACCTTGATATTATCCAAAAAATCTATCACCATATTTGATTCTCAATGGTAGTGTGAGAAAACCATTGAATCAAATGACTTCTTTAGCTCCATAACTCCATCCAAAACCACTTATTCTTCTATCTCAAATTAGATCTCTATGAAAACCATTAGTCACAATAAGGGAATCACCCTTAACCACAATGTGCCTTCCTAGAGAAGATGCTAATGTCAATCTCAAGACAATGACTTCCCATTCTATGTCATTGTTAGTTTGAAAGATAAGGAAAAGAGAAACCTCATGCATAAAATAACCATTTGAATAAGTTTTATTATAATTTGTGTTCTAGTAAGGTTGTTAGATTATTAAACATGTTTATTTTTGTTGGTGTTATTTCAATGCAATCAATTGATATGCACGAAACAATAAATTGCTAAAAAAATAGAGGATCACAATATCATTGCAAACTTGATCTCTTGTAGCAAATCCAAATAGAGACAAAAACCTCAAAGTTTAAAAAACAATTCCTTTGAATTGTTGAATTGTTTATAGAAGGGTTAAAAAGGACCCTTTCATGATCTCATTCTCACACTTCTCAAGAAATAATTATACAATAAAGAGGGTTGTTTCAAACTATTAATCAATCAATATTTTTCTACAAACTAAACAATTTTAGCAAATGTGCACTCAACCACACAAATAAATTAAAATTGTTGAATGAACTTAATTAGAGAATTATTAAGCATTGATAAACATTTGCATAGCTAGTTGTCCCATTTTCAACTTGAGGAAAATACTCTAATACTATACCATACCTTTTAACTCATCTATACTAGGAAATTTCTTCTCAAACTCATCATACCACTACCTTGTTGCAAACAAACTTATCAAACCAAACTATCTTTTCACCAAGAGAACTCCTTAGCCAAAATAGAGCTTTCCCTAGGGGTTTTGGAAATCTCCTTTATGAGGATATTGAGTCTATATGACTTTCTCGTAAGATTAAACATATGAATTTTGGTGTATATAAGACTTGAGTTGGTTAAAAATTGAGATGAAATGACACCTTTTTCAAGGTGAGATGCCAAACATATCTTCAAAAGTTTCAAACACTAGGATAATAACTTAAATCTATCTTTAGATTTCAAGATAAGGTGTAAATCATATCTATTAGTTTCTAAACTCTCTTCAAGTTTAACATCAATTTTAAGTGTAATATTTCGAAGTGTTGTATTGTGGCATTTCAAGTGTGAGTATAGCATATGTAGTGATGCGAATCTAGTCTGAGTTGTATTAGGAATATTTAGAGGACATGATGTATTCAATCGCTTCTACATTTGTGTTTGTTTCTTATATGGTTAAGAATATTGTGTGGATGATGTTTTCTATTATGGTCTAGAGTAAATTTGTACTTGTGATTCAACATTATTGTATTATGACTAATTATATCTATATATTGTATTACAAAAATTATCACTAATTAGATACATGGAATCCAAGCAAACCAAGAAAAGTAAATCAATGTTAGAGATTTTGTTTTAGATTTATTTAAAACCAAATAGCTATTTGTCTAGAAAATCTAACACAACTTTGTTAAGTATTAGAGATCAATTTTGACCTAAAGAATGTTAATTGCTATTTCTATTTCAAATTTATTATTATAAAAATTATTTCATTAATATATTTAATTTTTACTTTCTTTTTAGATTACTTTAGAATGTTAATTGTTATCTTTTTCAACTTTGTTGTTATTTATTATTTCATTGATATATTTAGGATTGATTATTTCTTACAAACATTATTTTATACTATTTTATAAGGATAAAAGAAAAAAAATTTGATTAAAATTTTACAAAAAATTGAACAATAGAACTAAATCTACATATTTTTATAGATTCTATTAACCTAGTCATTCTAAGGATGTTAAAATTTATCACCACTATCTATTATTTCTCAATATTAAATAAAGTTAAGTTAAAACATTTTCTAATCAAGTAAATAAGCTTTTGTGCAACTTACTATACTTCCTAAAAGCCACCTTAAATTAAGTTGAAAAAATACATCTATATTAAATATTTTATTGAATATCTTAAATTCCATTGCAAACATATAATTTTTTTAAAAATACCTTTATATATTTTAAAACCATCTTTTATAAAACTCGTTTATACTTATCAATGCTTATGATAATAACAAAATATATTAAAAATACATATTATATTAATTATTATATAGCTATTTATCATCTTTATACAAGAAAAGAATAGATTTATTATTATTTAATCATATAAAAACCAAATTTAAAACTTGATTTTGCAAGATAAAAGAATAATTCACTAATTTAACAAATGATGTACAAGTACAAGATAAATTATTTAAGTCTTTTGATCTTTTTGCTCAAAGATAAGCTTCTTCTTCGCCTTGTCCAGCAAGAAACATGTGCATCATCTGCAAATCAATAGTAAACATTAATATTGTACTTAATATGAAATAAAAATCTAACTTAAAATGGTTGTGTAGAATTGTTAAACCTCAATATTTAGAAAACGTTTTATTAAAAGATTTTAAATAATTAGACAATGTAACTTATGAAATATGGATCAAAGAGTTTTACTAAAAAACTATGTAGTAGAATCTTGATATTGATATCATAACTTTGTGCAAATCTAATAGCATTGCTATTGATATTGATAATATGGATTGTGGAAATCTAATAGCATTGATTGATATCATAACTGTACACATTATAGAAAATACCTCCTCTTTATCAATTGACCTACTAAAAGAGCTCTATATGAATGATTCATAAGACACAGCACTTGGGTGAAGGTTTTGCAAATTAGGTAGCAAGCTAACTAGACTTGATCTTGGGGGAAACTCCATGATTAAACATGCTTCAATCAGAGTGCTAAGTGGACCATTTATTCTCATGAGAGATGCACACAATGAGTGTCACGTAGACCATTCATTATCATGAGAGATGGTTAAATTCAAACGCTATTCATGAAAAATAGATCCATAAATTTAACTTAAAAACTACAAAATTGAATTATAATATCAATATCATAATATATAAAAAATAATCAATAAATTTCACTAAAAACTACCAAATTGAATTGTTTATATTAATATCATAATTTATAGATTTATTAAAAAGCTATTAGAAGGTTTGGAGCGAATGTACACCATTCTGTCCTATACACCATTCCGTCCAGCAGTTATTTGATAGTCTTTTAACTGAAAAAAATCCTCAAAACCTCAAGCTCGAGTACATTGACAACCAGACATGTCGCCTGTACAAGATTTTCACATACTTTTCACGCTTTTGTATTCATAGCATTGCTTGTGTAGGCCCAAATAAAACTTTTACGGGGAACAATATCTGTGCTTTGAAACTTTTCCTTTCGGTAGGGTATCTAAGCCTAAACTTCTAAGCTTGGTGTTTGATTATGTTCCCCATTAAAGCTCTAAAGATTGGAAGAAATAGCACTTACATGGAAAAACATACTTTAAATTTGTCTGTACCTGTACATGTTTAAATCTAAACTTTGTTTCAGCAGTTTTTTTCTCTGATTTGGTGTGATTTAGAACCCTTAATACCATAGCTAATACCTGAGAAACATCTATTGGGTTATTCGAAACAGGATCGAGTCCATTATGATCTCTAGGTGATTAGGGAAGTGTTTAATGGGCTATTTCTAGATTTGACAACTTAATGACTGTTATGAGTGATGAATCATTTGATGTTTAAGTGATAACTTTGATCTTACAAGAGCAAGAAGTACCTGATGGTGATCTCCTGGATGAATAGGAGAGAGATCGTGGCATTCTGAAGCTTCCCACTCTCTGCAAGATGTTGGGCTCTCTGTACAAATAATAGAAAAGCCCAAAGATTAGTCCTTTAAGATGATGCAGAAACATTGCAATGAAGTACCGAATAATTACTTGATTGCAGAGGCAAGCCAATCGAGAGCATCATGGAGGCCTTCCCCGGTTTTTCCACTGCAGCTCTGGACATGCCATTTTCTGGTAGCACTGAGGTTTCCAAGACCAAGCCTTTCAGTCATATCAACAGAGTTCATCGCCGTTGGAAGATCATGTTTGTTGGCCATAACCAAAAGCTTCACATTGCTCAACTCTGGATCATTGATCAAACTGTCCAATTCCTGCTTTGCCTTCTTCAGCCGCTCTTTGTCACAACTATCTATCACAAATATAAGCCCCTGTTTTTGCATAAAATCAATTTACACCCATGATCTAAAAAGATAGAAATTCAATGCTTTTATGAATCTATTAGTGAAATAATTATTCAATAAATCTGCTTAAATGTAGATCATAACAATTTATTTAAATGTTAAGTATAAATGTCCTCACAATTTCATACCCCCATCCAGTACTAAAAATGACAACTAGTACTTTTAACTATTTAAGTCCAGCAGAAAATCTATTATGGTGGAGTGGTTATAGTTTTACCTGAGCATTGACCATGTACTGCTTCCACAGATGCCTAATCTTGTCTTGGCCACCCACATCCCATACTGTGAAGCTCAAGTTTTTGAAAGTCACAGTCTCTATATTAAAGCCTATTGTGGGTACTGTCCTCACATACTCTCCCAGCTTCAACTTGTATAAAATGGTTGTTTTACCTGATAAAAAAACAGATCCATGGCTTATTAGTTAGGTTATTTATATTTTCGATTTAGAATGTTTCATGTAATAAACAATATACGGACTGTTAAATTCTAGTTCACATGAGCTTTTCACAGTTCATATATTATTCAAGAGATTGTTTTTGAAATCAATCATATATATTTTTATATCAATGTTTCAGATCATCTCTATCTATTTCTCAATCAATGTTTCAATATATTTCATTTTTTCAAAACATAATCTACACTCAAAAGAGCTTTTCACGCTCATATATTATTTATTCAAGAAATTATTTGTGAAATCAGCTGTATATATTTTATATCAATGTTTCAGATCACCTCTATCTATTTCTCAATCAACATTTCAATATATTTCATTTTTTTTCAAAACATAATCTACACCCAAAATATCAAAAACTCAAAACATAATGCACCTGCTCCATCTAATCCAAGCATCAATATTCGAACCTCCTTAGTGCCACAAGAAACACAATTGGCAAGTGCCTTAGCAGCTGTGTTGCCCATAATCTCTACTGATCGATTTCTTCTTCTAATGAGAATCCAAAATTCCTCTAATTTTTTGTTACTACATTTTTTTGCTTATATCAACTCGGATTGGGCAACAGTTGGGAGACATATTCTGTAGTGATCCAGAAAGGAGGATGCATTCTTTGTTGTTACCTCTTCTGCTTTTTAGAAGAATAGAATACCTGCCGTCATTTCGAGGAAGGAACGACCAAATCACATGACTAAACAGGACAAACAGAGTAGCCCAAAATAAATGAAATGATAACATCATGTAGTGTGACCCATTTCCAATTTCTTTTAACATCTTTCATCATATTTCCTGAAAATTGCCTCCAATTCACTTGAAATTCTAAACTTTACGCATGTAAAGCCAACAACAAAAAAGGAATGTTCACATACATGCTACTAAATCCAAAACGAGTACAACTGTCTATGAAACAGGTACCTTGTATGACTATACCAACTATTTCAGATTTGTTATTTGGGGACCATGTTTGCATTTTATATTCTTAATGTTGTATTATTCTTTTAAAAAGTATCCTACCAACCAGCCCGTGAATTGTGCCTTTTGAAGGCACAAGACATCAATTTGAATTGGGCCCTAACTAGATGATGTTATGTGACCAGCACCGATTCAATTCTTAGTTTTTTTTTTCCAAAACAAAAAACAATTCAATATAATAGCTGATTGTTGTGTATGACTTTGCTTGTTTATTCGGTTAAAAATCTAAACAAATCTCATTTTAACAGGCTTCTTTAAAATCTTCTTTCTTCCATTCCTAACTAACTGAGAAACCAAAAAAACATTATCTTTCTATGGTGTTGTCAATCCAGCAGAGCATTTTCCTGTGTGGAAATCAAAAAGATTTTGCAAATTAAAAAAGAGCACGTCAACTAAGTTGAGGTAATCAAGTTTTGGACATGGGAATCTTTTCTTTTTCATGCCTCTTCATATCTTTAGCATATATTCATGTCTCTAAACCAAGTGGAAATGACAGTGCAATGAAGAAGTGGGGCGCACAAAAATCCTTTGGTTTTCCTAGATGGAAAGTCATGCAACAGTGAAAGTATTTTTGTCTGGCGAAAATAGTATTTCTTTTGTATTTTGTTTTTGTATTTTTCATTTACTAAGGTTCGTATGTTGTCACGTCACCTTATACACTGTATATAAATTGTGGGGATGAAGATTTTAAAAGGGCTTCAAATAGAGCCACCTGGAACCACTTGTTTGCTCCAGCCCTTGTTCAGTGGCCCTTTTCTTATAAGGGAGAATGGGATATCGAGGATGGATGTAATTTTTTTATTATATTAAGGTTCTTTTCGAAGTTGGGACTATTGTGAAAGAAGGATGTCTTGATAGGAAATAAAGCAGTCTAAATGTCTCTTTCGATGGTTTCAAAGGGAGAATGAGACATCGAGGATAGATGTGAACTGTTTTGTCATACTAAAGTTCCTCTGAGGTTGGATTGATTTGAAAAATGGGTGTCCTGATAAGAAATAAGTAAATTTCAATATCTCATTGGATGGTTTCATTTATTGCAATAAAGTTCCTCTCGAAGTTGGGTAGATTGTGAAAGATGGATGTCTTGATAGGAAATAAAGCAGTCTAAATATTTCTTTAGATGGTTTCAAAGAGAGAATGGGACATTGAGGATAGATGTGAACTATTTTGTCATACTAAAGTTCCTCTGAGGTTGGATTGATCCTAAAAGATGGGTATCCTAATAAGAAATAAGTAAGTTTCAATATCTCATTGGATAGTTTCAAAGGGAGAATGGGACATCAAGGATGGATGTGAAGTATTTTGTCACACTAAGGTTGCTCTAGAGGTTGGTTTGATCCCAAAAGATGGATGTCCTAATGGACAACCTAAATGTCTATGTTTGGATGGTTTCAAAGGGAAATTTCAGGTGTCTTTAGAACATTTAGGCTTCAAGTCACCTTGAATCTATACTTTCTTGGGCTGTTTCTTGCTCCTTCTCAAAAGTGGTTGTAAGTGTTTGTTGTGCTCAAGCCCTTTATTTACGATGCTAACAGTTTGCTGTAATGCTGCAGTCTTTGTGCTGCTTGTTTCATGTTATATGCTCCTTGTTGATTGCTTAAGCTTATTTGTCTTATCTTTCTAGTTTTGTAAAAAAGAAATGGAAAACTTTCAAAAACCTCAATTTTATCTTTAATTAAAAGACAAAAACTAAATTAATAAAAATTGTAAATTAACTGATGAAGATGATGGTATGCTCTTTGATTATGTCATTTATAAAAAATAATTAAACTATATTCAATCTCTAAATAAATTTAATTAATTAAACAATTTCTCTGTTTTTAACAACTTAATTAAAAAATAAAAAACTTTTAATTTAAATGTATACTTGCAATGACAGATATGTCCAAACCATACAGGCAGATGAGGATGTAGTGGATTGTATTCCTGTGATTGTGTACAGCCTAAACATAGGCATATTCCTGGATAATAATACATTTAGAAAGGATAAAGCATTCAAACAGGAACCTCCTAAGTTCAATCATTCATATGTCTCGACAGGATGGCCCATATCATCATTATCTATCCACTTGGTAGTTCTCTGTCCCATAAATCGATGTTGTTTGACAAATGTGATTGCACAGCTGCGGTATAAGCGGGAAAATTGGTATTTCTTCATTGAATTTGCTACTGGTGGGACACTAAGATTAATGGAAGTCTTCCTTCTTGACTAGATTGTTTATTGTGTACTCCATAATTTACTTTCAAGCCACTCAAACATATTATTATTATGCCGTGAGATGAAAGCAATGGAGTAGTGGGCCGACCGGCTGAGTAAAGAAAGAAAAAATGGATGTTTGGAAAAAATGTTGTTCAATGTTAGAGGGCACACACAATAACTAAATCGTTTGTCTGAGTGTTTATATTCCAATGAGTTCAAACAAGAGTGATAGTAACCATTTTCTACAAGTGTTGTGGAGGTGGCTTTAATTATTGTGGTAGTGTGTTTAATGTTTGAAAGTTTGATTTTTTCAACCTTGACAGCTTATATTTTCCAAATTACAATTTGAATTTCTATTTTTTTTTTGTCTAAACAAAATTGTTTAATAAAGATTATTATATAGACAAAATGAATAGAAATGCACACAAGTAGTTTTTAGTAGTTCTTAAGAATATTAGAAGATAAGAAAAACAGAAAATCTTAGTGAGAGCTAAGAAGCTTGATTTTGATGGTGCTTTTTATGATAATGGCATTCCCAATAGAGCTTATGACAGATAGAGGTTGGCTCTCAAAGGCTCACGTGTTGCTTGTTAGGGTGTCATATATTATAGTGATGTGATGGTGTAGGTTGATGACCTTGGTATTGGTCAAGTTGTTTACTATTGACAATGGTATTTCCTAGTGTAGTAGTTGGTTTGTTGTTTTCTTTTGTTGCACTTTGTGGGGTTGTTGATGCAAGGTTTGTTCTTTATACCTATGGTTAGTGTGGCTAGTCTATTTAGTGTTTTATGTATGCTTTCTCTTTAGTCTATTACAATCTTGCATGGGTAGTCAAAATAGGCTTGTTGTCTACTTTGTAGTTTATATTTCTTGTATGCATTAAAGGCTAAGACCTCATAGTAGACTCCCAAATTATTAAATAAAAACAACAATATATACAACACATGTGACAAAAGAAGCCACTTTTACTCATCTATAGTTGTATCCCCCACACCCACATCAAACACTACACATTTCTCAAAGGTCCATAGTCAAAATCTTTCAAGTTTTATGTGGGGCTTGATCATTATCAAGAAAATTATGCTATTTAATTGCCTCAAAACAAGCCTCTAAAGATGCTTACAATATCACCACTTCTCAAATATTACAAGTCAAAGACGAGTTGTAAAGTTGTAGAAGACGAACCCACAACCATATGAGACGTGCTATTAGAGCCAAAAAAATACTACCATAACCCTACAAATTATATTGCACTAGAAAGGATAAAATCACATGTAATCACATCCTAATGACACAAAATTAGTAAATTAAATAAACAAAAAATGATTTGTGATACCAACCCTTAAACAATATAATATAAATAAAAACAAAGATAAATAACACCAACTAAGAAAATCAATTAAGCTTCTCTAACCTTAATGACATCCTAATGACACAAAATTAGTAAAGTGAATAAACAAATTGATTCATGACACCAACCCTTAATCAATATAATATAAATCAAAATAAAGATAAATAACACCAATTGCCAAAAACAATTAAACTTCTCTAACCTTATTCTCTTTTTCTAAGAGACCACCTCTTCTCCTCTAATTTAAAATATAAAAAATTATTAAAGAATTTATTTTCTCTTTTCCCTTTCAAGTGGGATCCACCCAATGAGCAGCCATAAAATATGGATGTACCTTTTTTTCTTTTTAAAAAAGTGTTTGAACAAAGCACAATTTCATGTAAAATGTTAGTATTGTGCAGTGGTGAATGTTGTTATGTCTCTCTTCATATATTCTCATATGTCGCTTATAGGGGAGAGGGGCTTGTAGTTAGCCCCGGGGTCCAATTGTTGGTATAGTAGTTGTGATTATACATATTTGTATTAGAATAAATTAATATTATATCATGTTAATATTCATTTCACATATTATTTAGAATATTCCCAAATATATGACATGCGGGGCCATTAGTTGTACACTTTAGAACTTGTAATCCTCAAGTAAAAAAATCATATATGTACATATATATTAAATGTTATGTAATATATTTTTCTCTAATTAATATAACTATCTACCATATGTGTATCTATTTTAAAATAAACTTTCTTCCATAAATTTTTAAGAGTGTGGAGAAAAAATCTACCCATTGCATATCACATTTAAAAGTAAATACATAAATATTAGATCCAATATGCACAAATACAAATAAAAAGTTCAAAATTTAAGATTTGGTTTGTACTTGTCAAATATGTCAACTTGTACAAGTTAACCAATATTTATTTTCAAAGACAATCAACCTTTTTCAACTATTGGAGTACTTGTCAAGTATAATTATCCTATGACATATATAACTAGCACTTGCACCACAAGGGGGTGCAAGGATTACATTGATAGAAAAGTATATGTAAGTTAACATATTAAGGAGGCATATTCTGTATAAATAAGTATGCACATTTACATGGAACTTCATTATTCATGGAATTACATATTTCAAAACACAAAAGAAAAAGATAATCTAAATGTCTTGAGTTGCAAATACTAAGCCTAAAATATTACATATGTGTTTGGGGTTTGGACTTTTTGTTGTGGTCTCTTCTCCAATAAGGCAAGGGAGTTTTTCAAAACCCATGAAAATAAATTTGCATCAATGCCCCAATCTGCTACCATAAAATACATGACCTAGACAACTTTGAAGACTTCTCTTTTTCTCCCTATGGCAATTGGACTCATTCTTACTTGTGAAGGTGCAATATAACAACAAGATTCATATTATGATAAAAATAATATGTTAACTATGATTAAATAATTATTATTCATATTTATTTTTTCACTCAGCCTAACTAAGATAGGCTTTAAAAAACAACATCTATGATCCTCTTTCTATGCCAAGTGTTTGTTCTACTATTGAGAAAAATATTATATTGTCCACATAAGGGTTGTGAATGGATAGCACAGTCTATAAATTTGATGTTGACAACAAATGACAAAGACCAGAGAGCAACCTCACTTTAGCTCTTGCTTTTTATATGTTGCTACCTATGGTGGCTATGGTTGTTTCTCTAAACCAAATGAAAAGCATAAAGAGGATAGTAGATGACCCCAAGTGATCCTAAGTTGAGTTGTACCTGCAATAGAATAGATAAAATTATCAAAAATTGAGTGTAAGACCAATATAAACAACCAAGCAAACTACCTACTTAATGAATTTGAGACAAGACTGAACCTTAGAGTCGAGTAGGTATGGATAATGAGGTAGTCTAATTGTGCAAAAGATTTATCATATTGCACACAAACAATAAATCCATACATACATTCTTCATTATGAATGTAAACATACTTAAGGACCAAGAATTATTGAAAACCTTTGCTGAAAGAAATTTACAACCGTCATGAAATGTTTCTCAACTAAATAGATATATCAACAAGATACAAGCAATTACCCCAAAACAAAATTTAAAATATTATGCAAGAGAAATGATATCACATAGGAAAATTCTGTTATGTCGTAATTAAACAAAACTCGACTCTGAAATAGTACTATTCATGTAGAAAATCAAAGAAGAGGGGAAATTGCTCATGTGAGCCCTTAAATAATTGTACTACGATCATTGACATGAACATCCTCCAATGTTTTCCTTGTGCTTACATAACTCTCACCATGAAAATATAGACAAAATTCTTTTAGAATGAAATAAAACACAAAATAAAAATGACCTGGCTGGATATAGATTCAAGTGACATACCCCAACGTTCTACAAAAATTGAAATTGGCCAATTTTTTTCCATGCAAGCATAATAAAATATGTTGAATAAACATAAAACACATGAACGGACATACAAGAAACTAAATTTCATGAAAATAACTAATTTTAATGACCCAAATTCAAATTAACAAATTCCTTCACTTTAATAGGATGTCTTGTAAGTCTAGATACATGAAGACAATATTGTCTTGAAGACAATATTTAAAAAACTGAAATTGAATTGTAAGCTGGTCAGAAAAGCAACAAATGAGAAAATTGAGGATAAGACACTTTGTGGGAAAAAGAGGATTACATACTTACAATTTTCGCATCTAGATGTTGATCAATCATTACCTATGTTATCTAAAATCAAAGACAAAGACCTTTCATATATTTTTATTCCCAAATTGATTTTCTTCATATTGAACTTACATTAGCACTTCATCATTGCCAAAAGCACTTACTGCATACAACTATTTAAATGCCCATCAGTCCTTTAATGTAACCTTCAATGATTTTTAATTTTAAATGACATGTTTAAAAGTTAAAAGATCAAACATTCATTACAAAGAGAATTTTTTGGGAAAGTTTTGACAAAATGTCTTACAATCTAAAATTATTAATTAAATACCGTCGGTATATGAATTGTTCACTACAAACATTGTTTTGAGAATACTTTTGATTAGTTTATGAATAGAGCCAAAAGAAGCATTGCCACCAACTCTATATTCCATGTAATCAGTATTTTGATTAGTCTGCATTTTAATGATTTTATTTCTTGATATCCAAAGAAAACCTACAAACAATAAAGATAAGACCAAATCCCTTCACAAAACCAGCTTCAGCTTCTAACTATTTTGAAAGTATGTGCAAGATTTGAAGAAAAATGAAACCGTTGAAGTAAAAATATGCATAACCAAAGGATAATTGTATT
Source organism: Sequoiadendron giganteum (assembly GCA_007115665.2). Lineage (NCBI taxonomy): Eukaryota > Viridiplantae > Streptophyta > Pinopsida > Cupressales > Cupressaceae > Sequoiadendron > Sequoiadendron giganteum. The sequence goes on along the minus strand of CM021108.1, from coordinate 276,150,298 downwards.
ACATGTTTCTAAATTATCAAAACATAAATAAGTAGCAACTTAATGATAGGAAAGAGCATCACACAAAATGTAACCTCTCTAAGCAAAGCATAAATTAGATCTTCACTTGCATGCCACTTTTGTTGTCAATTCCTTTTTGGAATCATAATTTCTTCAGGTAAACTACAAATGAAAAGACTCACTTGTGTGCCACTTCCATTATGACTACCTTCTTTGATATCCAAACTGCTACTTGCATTCTCACTTCCTCCAATACTGTCAGTATTGTTATCATATCCAACATCATTCTTTACTCTGTGCAGTATTTTGGTTATGGCTTCTACAACTGTTGACACTTGACTGACATGCATAACTCATTAGCTCAAATATCTAACATGTTAAAATCAATAGCAAAGTGAAGAATGATAAGAAATTGCATTATGAATTTTTTGAAGTTTTTTTAAGCCCTTGTAATGTATTAAAAAAATGAAAATTTGTAATAACATAAATTTGAAAGATATACACTGAAACCATAAACCACCCCACCATGAAAGTTACCTTGAAAAATAATCAAAACCAAACATAGATTTTTTTGAAGTAAAACAACTTACCAGCCAAAAAATTTGTCAAGATGTTAAGACATTGACATTACCATTCTCTACTTCAATATCAACTGTCCCTTTCCTCTTGAGATGACCCATAAAACTATTTGCCATTTTTAGGCTACATACTCCTCTGCATATTTGAAATATTCAAAGAGAAATGTCCACACCCTGTTCCAAAGCTCCCATATTGATGCAGTCAACATGCATGTTGGTGAAGGTTGTGGAATTTGGCTTCACCCCTACCAATTGCATTTGGTTCGAAGTTTCTAGAGCCTTTTCAACAAATCTATTTTGTGCATATTCTACCATCATTGCAGTCCACAACATCCCTTTTACTCTAGGCATTCTACCAAACAATTCACCTGCCTTATGTATACTTCTACACAAATAAACCTTTCGACTAAATTTAAGAGAAGAGGTATGTATGTAGTGGATTCTAAGCCCAACCCTAAGAGGGTCATCACAGTCAAGCCCAGGAAGTGAATATTACAAAATTAGAAACCCATACATAAGGGAAATACTTAAATCATTATATGAAAAGATTACCATGTGCTCTGATTTTCGTGTATTGAGGTTTTACAAGAGTCAGCTTGACGAAAATGTTGTTATGTTTATTGACAGAGTGGTAAATGGATGCATTGTTCTCCGCAATGACTTGCAACGAGGGCTTCCATCACAGTGCCAGACACAATACTTCTTCAAAAACTATAGGAGAAGGGTGCATGCCATGATGGGAGTGCAAAAATGGCGACTGCTTCAATCTATTTACTACAAGCGCAAAGTAAATTAGAAAATATTAGGGTTTTATAGTTACTCAATTCTTGAGTTGGAGACAAGATTTTTGCTACGTTTTAAATAAAAATATCAGTTGCGAGATCAAATTTGATTTAATTTAATTTTGAGATTGGATTTGATTCAGGTCTTGATTTACTCTAATTTGATTGTTGACTGAAAACCATCCTATTTTGACGGAAACCAAGCGCAGTTTGACAACGTGAGACAGGTTTCGGCCTGAATCTCACACTATACATAACCTATCGGCTAAAAATGTCAATTTGAACAAGTTACCACTATTATTTTTCTAATACAATCAACAATATACAACTATGAGAGCACTATCAAATCTAAGTATCTTATGCCATAAATAAAAGGCAAAGGCATACACAATATATCAATATAAAATTTTAAGTATTAATATCAATTATTTAAATGTCAACAGTCTCTTCCAACTTGTAAATTCAATTTTCTCCCAAGTAGTTCATTTATGTCATTTATTTAAACTCTCATCCATCATTGTACCTACAAGAATAGACAACATGCAAGACTTACTATAAATTCAAAGGCAACCAATACAAATTCTTAATAAAAACAAGTAAATAATATATTTAATTAATGATGTAATGCCCCGCCACGTAACCCTAGAGGAAGTTGCAATTAACTACTCAAGCGCACAATTTTTTTTTTTAAAGTACAATTAACATGAAAGTTCACTACCCATTGCCAACAACCTCTAAGGTTATGAGACTGAGATTACTTTAAAACCCATACATACAACATAATTGAACCCATAACATTTATCTACTTAAGGGATTAAGAACACATACATTCCATACATGATAAATTACATCATAACAATAAGAGATACAATAAGATTTCATATGACAATAATTTGACAAAAAGATTACATCTCTCATTCCCCGAATGAGGTAGAACCAATAAGCGTGATTAGAAATTACAATCTTCCACCTTGATTACAAATGAGGGGTAATAAATTACAAGAATCAACTGAAATGAATATAAGCATGTAATGAAACTTGATCCCACGAGCTCTCTAACTGGAAATCTCGTCAACACGAACAAGAAGAAAACCCAACGGAGTAAGGTGCACATTCCACCCAACCAAGTGGTACCCGAAGGCCCACCCCTCATGCTAGGAGATAGTAACAAGGATTCCTTGACAAGACCATCTACCTCTAGTCATAGGCTAAAACATAACTAAACTTAATCAAATACAAATACATCACTAACACAATGGTTACAATGCTTCCAGAGTTAACTAATCAATTGCATCACTGATACAAACATACTGCTGACTTAGGAGAAGTTTCATCACAATGCTACATGGGATATCCTGGTAAGTCTTCTTAGGCCCCAACCCCCATCTCGGGATCTCCTGGAAACCTCTAACAACTCCTGACCCCTCATGCAAACCAATACAGAATCAATTATCTCTCGTAGAGACAAGATAACGATCTTGCCATTCCAGGCCTTCTCGTCCCATCCCAAGTCTATACAAGCCCTTGCATCCATAAGTGAGACACAATTATTCTTATTAAGTGTTTGATACTACCTATTCTTCTAATAAGTTTATTTACATTATCACTAGATTAACTAACTCACAATGAGTTACCCTGGCACCACTTTGTGTGCCGACCCTCATTGAAAGCCACTCCTCTAAGACAACACGTGGAACAACTCCACAACCCAAGGGTAAACTAGTGCAACTTAAGGATATTAAGTCCCTATCCACAATATAAAGGCAACACAATCTCGTTTGTGATAACTGGGTAATTTAACTGGATACAACTATACACACTACCCAAGGCAATTCAAAAGTTGATTTTCATAATACAACAACCCAAAGATTTAAACAACCCATCTGGAAGACTTATTAACACTTCTAAACAATTTCCCTCAAAATGAAAAACAAAAGAAGTTTGCATTTAAAAGAGCAATTTAAACAAGAATTAAATCTACTTTTGGATTTCCTATATCCACTTCCCTTAATGAAATTCAGTAGTTTATTGCCTTAATAAAACCAATTTACTAATGTCTCTTTCAGAAAAAGGAGGGAATTAAATTATGATTTCAATTCCTTAATTGCTTTTAAATAATAATAATAAAAATTACATTTACTTCTTCTATTGAGAACATATCATTTTAAAAATAACCATTTCTTCTTTCCAAAATAAATCATTTTAAAATCAAATAAATTCACATGTTAAAACATATTACTTAAAAATCAAATATTTGTTCTATTAAAATATATTATTTTAATATCCTCCAATTGCATTTAAAACATGTCATTATTTAAATCACCAATTAAATATATATATTAAACATTATCATAAAAATTTCCAAAACAATAATATATAAACATATATACATATATATATACATATACATATAAGTATATGCCATTACATACTTATATATATACATATTATATTATATATATAAATATAATATTTTTAATATTTAAATATTATAAAAAAAACATAATATAATTTTATTATTTTTTTAAAAATAAATTTTAAAAGGCCAAAGGCATAGGGTTTTTGGGGGCGCGTGCTACATATTTGAGGGGTGTCTGTGTTTAACATAACCAACCCATAGATGTGGGCACGTTTGTGTTTACACAACCGACCCACCAAATATGTGGGCGGCGGCTATGTTTACCACAACCGACCCCTATTCTTGGTGGTGTGGCTATGTTTAACACAACCGACCCACCAAGTATGTGGGCGCTACCGTGGGTGGGGCGCGTTGAGCGTGACTCCCTCACAACACCTCCCATGGGGACGGCTGTGGGGTGAGCCCCCAACAACCCCAAACAAAATTCAATTTTTTTTTTTATATAAAAATTCAATAGCACCTCCTTGCAGATTTTGAAATTCGTGACACCATTTTGACAGGGTTTTATTGCCTTTTTTCCCAATCATTTTTACAATGAAAGACATATACAAATATATATATGTATATATATATATATACATATATATACATATATATACATATATATATATATATATATATATATATTTAAATACAGATTTATAAAAATTATAAAACCAGTTAGCAATTAATTTCCAAAATGATCATATACAGCCAAGTATACAATTTTTTTCTTGAGAAAAATCATTTGAAAATAGAGGTTTAAGAATTTGATACAAGATTTCACATGCGTTTTTTTTTCAATTTAAACAAAGTTTGTTTTTGCAACAGCATATAAAAATTATGAATCTTTTCAAAAATGAAATAAATTTAATAAATAGAAAACCTAGTTTCCAAATGCTTGAGAGGATTCCAAATGGTGCAATGATTCTTCCACAGATTTCAACTCCTTCCGAGCAATCCAACAAAGCTTCTTCACAAACAATCCAAAACCAAAACGAGAATCCTTCTCCTTTCTCCTTTTTTTCTCCCTTTGAACTTTCATGGTTAAAGCCCCTTAACTCCATGAAAAATAAAATATCTCTTTCAACCACCAACATAAATTTTTGAAAAACAAAAACAAAAAATATCTTCAAACTTCTTTTTGCATTCAAATTCTCCAAAAAATGCAAAATAAAATATTTTTCAATTTTCAAACAAAATATCTATCAATTCTAAAAAAATAACTTAATTCAATTCAATTAATTTAATTAATTCAATAAAATAAATATAATCCAAAGATTAAATTATTTTATTAATTAAATTAAATTAATTAATTAATCAAATAACATCTTCTAACACAATAAACTAGATTAATTTAATAAACAACTTAAATACTTAATGCCATTTATTTTCCTTTTTTAACTTCCAATTAAATAATATCAAGGTGAAATTGAATAACATTAAAACAACCGAACCGGACTTAAAACTAACGACACACTATGACCAGGGTGATGACCTGAGACGAAACACCTAGCTACTATCTCCCAATCAAATACCGTTGGGCAATGGACATGCTCAAACTTGCGAAACCAGGTGGAGTTGATGTCCTGTACCTGTAAACCTGCAAACAAAGCGTATATCGAACATGGATATATATCATAATAAAACACATCGTGAAGAGGAAATCGCGGAATTGCAGAGTGCTCGCAAGCGAGTGGTGCAATTCTGTCCCCTTCATCAATAGAGTGTTATAAAACTAACAAATTTAACATCAATAATCTAATCAAAGGCATAAAACAACATTAATTCAAATATCCTCTATGCTAATCTAAAACATGTCATAATGATAACATCAAAATAAAATACCTTCACATCAAAATGTAACTTCACATCACTTTACAGTTAGTGATCAAATAGTAATTGAGTACCATAGTCAAAGTACTAACAAAAAACAAAACATAACGAAGAAGAACACTGTCTGATCAAAAGAGAAAAATGGAGGGGTGCTACATCCTTCCCCCTAGGGTCAGGATTACTCTTGGAAGCCTGCAAACAAATAGGGATAGAGCTCCCTCATTTTAGCTGGATCTTCCCAAGTGGATGACATATCATCCCTAGGATCCCACTGGACCCTAACCTGATCAATATATTTCCCTCGAAGAGCGAGCGTTTTGCACTCCGTTACAACCATGGGCTCCAAAGCTAGCTGCTCATCCTCTACCTTTAAAGCATTCCAATCAAGGACATGAGAAATATCTGGATGGTACGGCCGAAGAATAGAAACATGAAATACATCATGAATACGCGAGAGACTAGGCGGTAAAGCAAGCCGATAAGCCACTGGACCAATCTTCTCGAGTATCTCGAAGGGTTCGACAAAGCGAGGCGCCAACTTAGAGCCCTTTCCATAACGGATTGGAATCTTTCGCGGATGCATCCACAAGAAGACCCTATCACCAACAAAAAACTTTCGATCCACCCTATGTGCATCTGCATACTTTTTCTGCCTATCCTGAGCTACCACCAAATGCTCTGTAATTCAAACCACCTGCTGCTCCATATCCTACAACATCTTAGGACCCAAAATTACTCTATCCTCCAGTCGATCCCAACTCAAGGGAGTGCAACATGATTGCCCATACAATGCCTAGAATGGAGGCATGCCGATAGAACTCTGGAAACTGTTATTATAAGAAAACTCTACCAAATAGAGATAATCTTCCCATTGCATCTATTGGTCCATCACATACATACGTAACATATCTTCGAGGATCTAATTAACCCTCTTAGTTTGTCCATATGTCTCTGGGTGATAAGGTGAACTGAAGTTTAACTGTGTCCCCATCGCATGCTGTAATGAAGTCCAAAGAGGTGAGGAGAACACTGGATCCCTCTCAGAAATAATCTAACACAGAATACCATGTAACCTCACTATGTCCTCCATGAGCACTCTGGCTATGGACGATGCATTATAGGAAGAGCGCATAAGTGATAATTGTGCTACCTTCGTCAACCTATCAACTGTCACCATAATCACATCATGTCGTCTTGAAGAGTTGGGTAAACCAACAATGAAATCCAATGAGATTATATCCCACTTCCACTCTGGTACTAAATGCGGTTGCAAAATTCTTGGTGGATGTTGGTGTTCAACCTTCACCCACTGACATTCTAACATCTCGGCACATAATCCACAATGTCGTGCTTCATTCCTGACCAAAAATACAACTGACGCAAATCCGCATGCATCTTCTTCACCCCTAGATGGGCTGAATAAGGTGAACGGTGTGCCTCAATCATAACCAAGGTGTGAAGATCACCTGATGAAGGAACGTATATGCATCCCATGTGTCTCAATATTTCATCTAGATCCAGAGAATATCCTGAGTACTTGCCCTCAAGAGGTCTACCTGCCTCTATCTTTGTCTTAACCTCCTGATACCAACTATCCGTTGGAAGGGCAGAAAGAATCCGACTCCGCAAATCTACAACAAGAGTCAACTTAGATATCTCATGTCTCTGTCTACTGAGTGCATTAGCTACAAAATTCTCCTTTCCCTGGATATACTTCACTTCAAAGTCATATTCGTAGAGAAACTCCATCCAATGCCTCTACTTAGCATTAAGGTTGGGCTGCGTAAAAATATACTGAAGGCTTCTCTGATCACTATGCAACTCAAACCTATGGCCAAGAAGGAAATGTCTCCATCTTTTCAGTGCATGAACAAATTTCACCAACTCAAGATCATGTGTAGGGTAATTTAGCTCATGATCCTTGAGCTTCCGTGACTCATATGCAATGACACGACCCTCCTTCATCAACACTGCTCCTAATCTCTCCAAGGATGCACCTGTACAGACTACAAAGTCCCCAATCGGATTAGGTATCACAAGTATTGGTGCATTGGTCAACTTCTCCTTAAGATTCTGAAATGCTGCCTCACATTGCTCTAACCACACGAACTTTTTCCCTTTCCTCTGAAGGGAGGTGATAGCATACCCTATCCTTGAAAAACCCTGCACAAAATGCCTATAATAACCCGCTAGCCCCATAAAGCTACATATCTCTGCCACATTCATGGGTGCAGACCAATCTGAGATCGCTTGGATCTTTGCAAGATCCACTGAAGTACCTTCCCCTGAGATCACATGACCAAGGTACTGGACCTCAGTCTTGAAGAATTCACACTTTGACAGGTTAGCATAAATTTGATTATCACGTAAGCACTGTAATACCTGTCAAAAATGTTCCTCATGCTCTTCCACTGTCCTGGAGTATATTAAAATGTCATCAAGGAACACAAGGACAAATCTATCTAAGTACGTACGAAATACCCCGTTCATCAGACTCATAAACACAGAGGGTGCATTCGTCAACCCGAATGGTACTACTGTGAACTCATAGTGACCATATCGTGTTTGAAACACTATCTTATGGATGTCCGAGTCAAAGATACGAAGTTGATGATATCCCGACTTCAAATCAATTTTTGAAAAAATTGTGGCACCCTTGATCTGATCGAATAGATCATCAATCCTAGGAAGCGGATATCAATTCCTAATAGTCACTTTATTCAACTACTAGTAATTAATACATAACCGAAGTGAACCATCCTTCTTCTTCATGAAGATAACCGGTGCTCCCCATGGAGAAACACTAGGGTGAATGAAGCCCTTTGCTAACAACTCCTCAATCTGCAAGCGAAGCTCTTTCAGCTCCTGAGTGGTCATAGGATAAGGAGCTCGTGAAATGGGTTCTGATCTAGGTACGAGATCTATCTTGAAGTCTATGTCTCTCTGAGGTGGCATCCCTGGAATCTCATCTAGAAATACATCAGAATACTCCTGAAGAATGAGATGACTATCGAGAGAGACTTTCTCTTCTCCATCTCCTAAATCCAAATCATCCACTATAATAGCGAATAAATGACAACCCTGATGCACACACCTTCTCAACTGCATAGCTGAGATAACTCTCAAGGAAATCGGCCTCTGAACTCCCACTATCTCTATCTCTCTGCCAGATGCCTCAATGCATCGAATCGACTTACGTTGACAATCTATGACTGCACTATGCGCCTCTAACTAGTCCATCCCAATGACAACGTCATAAGAACCCAATGGAATAATGCAGAGGTCCATTGTAGTATGGAGAGGTCCAACCTCCAATCTAAACTCTGGTACAAGGGAATGTGATGCGAATTTTGCACCCGAGGCTAACTCAACCTGCCACCTATCAACTTGCCTTAGTACCCCAGTCTACATCGCATCACGATGAAAGAAGAAATGAAAGAGTTTGACGCTCCAGAATCAAACAAAATGGTAATTGGGTTACCCAACAACATACCAAATGTCTCGATGACGGTACCCTGATGCTCTGCTTGGCGGTTATCAACCGCTGTGAAAAAACGATGCCCTCTACTTGCATCCCCAACTATCGGCTCAAATGTCGTTGGTCCCTGTGAAAAACCAGATGTGCCCTTGTTAGGACACATTCTAGCTATATGACCCTATTGGCCACATGCAAAACATCCAGTACCTCTGCCATAGCCCCTACCTCCAGGTGGTGCGCTAGACTGTTGCGTGCTACCCCTAAAAGTGGACTAAGAACTCTATGATGGCTGCTCAAAGCTAAAGCGTTTCATACGCCTCCAGTTCCTGTCCCCCTGCCTCTGCTAGAAACCTTTACGTTTCCCCCGTGATACTTGTTGCTGCTAACCACTCTACAAAGGTCCCTGCTGAGCCCTGGGAGGTGCACCCCATGAGTCTGACTTCCTCATGCACTAGACCCTGCTACTGAACTGCTGCTGATCTGAACACCCATATGGCCTCCCAGTGCCATGGCCAGATTCTCCTCTACTAGACGTGCTTTCTCCACCGTTGTCTCCATGGTTTTGGGTTCGAAAACCCTCACACCTCCGCTAAGATAGGCATTCAAGCCCCTGAAAAAGTGGTGAACCAACATCCCCTCATCGTCTCCTATACCTGCAAACTGCTTGAGCTCGTAGAAGCAATGCTCATACTGCACAACTGTCAAGGCTAACTGACGCAAGGTGTGAAACTCATTTCCTCAACACTGACGCCAGTGGTCGGATAGGAAACGAGCTCTAAACCACTCTAGAAAAATCTCCCAAGACATTGAGTTAATATCTATATGGAGCTTTTTCTCCTCCAACCTCCACCATGTGGATGCGAACCCTCACAGATGCATGATAGTGCACCGTGCTTTGGTATTGCTGCCATAAGGGTGCATATAAAAGCACCTATCAAGGTCTATAAGCCAAGTCTCAACCTCTAACCCAATGCTTGCTCCATCATACAATGGTGGTCGTGCCCTGAGTAAATCTCTCATATGCGCCTCTAACTGAGATGGAACTTCCCTCTCACTAGGATTACCCTGAACCCCAGCCTACCTTTGACCAAGGAGCGCTAATGCCTCCTCAAGTGCCCTGCGCATAGCCTCGATCCCTAGAGGATTCTACTGTCGTTCATTGCCCCCTGGGGCATTTTGCAATGCCTGTTGTTCCTCTTGATCTAGAATAAGTGGAACAAGAGGAGGAGAGTCATGTTGACTTCCATCGCGACTGCCTACATGGTCACGTCCTCACCCTCTACCTCTTCCGCGTCTGGGAGGCATAATCCCGCATAGACACACCAAGGTATTAGGTAAGGTACACAACTTAAAACCTACACAACTAAAATCTTAATGGGTTCATCATAATCCCAAAGTACCCAGTGTTTAAACCCGGGCTTTGATACCATGTGTAACGTCTCGCCATGTAACTCTAGAGGAAGTTGCAATTAACTACTCAAGCACACAATTTTTTTTTTAAAGTACAATTAGCATGCAAGTTCACTACCCATTGCCAACAACCTGTAAGGTTACAAGACTGAGATTACTTTAAAACCCATACATACAACATAATTGAACCCATAACATTTATCTAAGGGATTAATAACACATACATTCTATACATGATAAATTACATCATAACAATAAGAGATACAATAAGATTTCATATGGCAATAATTTGACAAGAAGATTACATCTCTCATTCCCCGAATGAGGTAGAACTAATAAGCGTGATTACAAATTACAATCTTCCACCTCGATTACAAATGAGGGGTAATAAATAACAAGAATCAACTAAAATGAATATAAGCATGTAATGAAACTGGATCCCACAAGCTCTCTAACTTGAAACCTCGTCAACACGAACAAGAAGAAAACCCAACGGAGTAAGGTGCACTTTCCACCCAACCAAGTGGTACGCGAAGGCCCACTCCCCGTGCTAGGAGATAGTAACAAGGATTCCTAGACAAGACCATCTACCTCTAGTCATAGGCTAAAACATTACTAAACTTAATCAAATACAAATACATCACTAACATAATGGTTACAATGCTTCCAAAGTTAACAAATCAATTGCATCACTGATACAAACATACTACTGACTTAGGAGAAGTGTCATCATAATGCTACATGGGATATCCTGGTAAATCTTCTTAGGCCCTGACCCCCATCTCGGGATCTCCTAGAAACCTTTAACGATTCCCGACCCTTCATGCAAACCAAAGCGAAAGCAATTATCTCTCATAGAGACAAGATAACGATCTTGCCATTCGAGGCCTTCTCATCCCATCCCAAGTCTATACAAGCCCTTGTATCCATGAGCGAGGCACAATTATTCTTATTAAGTGTTTGATACTACCTATTCTTCTAATAAGTTTATTTACATTATCACATTATCACTGGATTAACTAACTCACAATGAGTTACCCTGACACCACTTTGTGTGCCGACCCTCATTGAATGCCACTCCTCTAAGACAACACGTGGAACAACTCCACGACCCAAGGGTAAACTAGTGCAACTTAAGGATATTAAATCCCTGTCCACAACATAAAGGCAACACAATCCCATTCGTGATAATCGGGTAATTTAATTGGATACAACTATACGCACTACCCAAGGCAATTCAAAAGTTGAATTTCATAATATGACAACCCAAAGATTTAAACAACCCATCTGGAAGACTTATTAACGCTTCTAAACAATTTCCCCCAAAACGAAAATAGAAGAAGTTTACATTTAAAAGAGAAATTTAAACAGGAATTAAATCTACTTTTGGATTTCCTAAATCCACTTCCCTTAATGAAATTCAGTAGTTTATTGCCTTAATAAAACTAATTTACTAATGTCTCTTTCAAACAAAGGAGGGAATTAAACTATGATTTCAATTCCTTAATTGCTTTTAAATAATAATAAAAAAAATAACATTTACTTCTTCTATTGAGAACATATCATTTTAAAAATAACCATTTCTTCTTTCCAAAATAAATCATTTTAAAATCAAATAAATTCACCTGTTAAAACATATTACTTAAAAATCAAATATTTGTTCTATTAAAACATGCCATTATTTAAATCACCAATTAAATATATATATTTAAATATTTACATTATCATAATTTTTTTCAAAACAATAATATATATAAACATATATACATAAATATACATATATACACATATAAGTATATGCCATTAAATACTTATATATATACATATATAAATAAATATATATATATATATATATATATATTATATATATTTTTAATATTTAAATATTATAAAAAAAACATAATATATATATATATTTTTAAATGAATTTTAAAAGACCGAAGGCATAGGGGTTTTGGGGGGGCGGGCCACATATTTGGGGGCGACTATGTTTAACACAACCGACCCATAGATGTGGGCGTGACTGTGCTTACATAGCCGACCCACCAAATATGTGGGTGGCGGCTATGTTTACCACAACCGACCCCCATACTTGGTGGTGCGATTGTGTTTAACATAGTCGACCCACCGAGTATGTGGGCACGACCGTGGGTGGGGCGTGCTAGGCGCGACTCCCTCACAGTGCCTCCCATGAGGGCGGTTGTGGGGTGAGCCCCCAACAACCCCCAAAAAAATTCAATTTTTTTTTTCTTTGTTTTATTTATTTTTTATAAAAATTCAACAGCACCTCCCTACGGATTTCAAAATCCGTGACACCATTTTGATAGGGTTTTATTACCTTTTTTTCCAATCATTTTTACAATGAAAGACATACAAATATATATAGGTATATATATATTTCAATATATATATTTAAATACAAATTTATAAAAATTATAAAACCAATAGAGCAATTAATTTCCAAAATGATCATATACAGCCAGGTATACAATTTTTTTCTTGAGAAAAATCATTTGAAAACAAAGGTTTAAGAATTTGATACAAGATTTCACATGGGTTTTTCTTTCAATTTAAACAAAGTTTGTTTTTGCAACAGCATATAAAAATTATGAATCTTTTCAAAAATCAAATAAATTTAATAAATAGAAAACCTAGTTTCCAAATGCTTGAGAGGATGCCAAATGGTGCAATGATTCTTCCACAAATTTCAGCTCCTTCCAAGAAATCCAACAAAGCTTCTCCACAAACAATCCAAAACCAAAACTAGAATCCTTCTCCTTTCTCCTTTTTTTCTCCCTTTGAACTTTCATGGTTAAAGCCCTTAACTCCATGAAAAATAAAATATCTCTTTCAACCACCAACATAAATTTTTGAAAAACAAAAACAAAAAATATCTTCAAACTTCTTTTTGCATTCAAATTCTCCAAAAAATGCAAAATAAAATATTTTTCAATTTTCAAACAAAATATCTATCAATTCTAAAAAAATAACAATTCAATTCAATTAATTTAATTAATTCAATAAAATAAATATAATCCAAAGATTAAATTATTTTACTAATTAAATTTAATTAATTAATTAATGAAATAACATCTTCTAACATAATAAACCAGATTAATTTAATAAACAACTTAAATACTTAATGCATTTATTTACCTTTTTTAACTTGCAATTAAATAATATCAAGGTGAAATTGAATAACATTAAAACAACTGAACCAGACTTAAAACCAATGACACACTATGACCAGGGTGATGACTTGACACGAAAAACCTAGCTACTATCTCCCAATCAAATACCGTTGGGCAATGGACACGCTCAAACCTATAAAACCAGGTGGAGTCGATGTCCTGTACCTATAAACCTGCAAACAAAGTGTATATCGAACATGCATATATATCATAATAAAACACACTGTGAAGAGGAAATCGTGGAATCACAGGACGCTCGCAAGCGAGTGGTGAAATTTTGTCCCCTTCACCAATACAATGTTACAAAACTGACGAATCTAACATCAATAATCTAATCAAAGGCATAAAACAACATTAATTCAATTATCCTCTATGCTAATCTAAAGCATGCCATAATGATAAAATCAAAATAAAATACCATCACATCAAAATGTAACATCACATCACTTTACAGTTAGCGATCAAATAGTAATCGAGTACCATAGTCAAAGTACTAACAGAAAACAAAACATAACGAAGAACACTGTTCAAGCAAAAGAGAAAAATGGAGGGGTGCTACAAATGAAATGAAGTACACAAAATAAAAAATCAACCTATCAAAATTGAAGAAACACCACTCAATCCATGGCAACAAAAATAGTCAATAAAAAACAAAGCCACGTGAAAAGTGTAGACATAAATATTCAAAACGCTACAAAATCTAATGTTGGAAATAGTCATTTTTTTTACCTTATATGTTTATAATTTTAACTACTTACATTTTTCTATATGGTATGCTCCTACATTAGTACTAACTATACAAAAGTTATAGTCTACAACTACTTTCATCAATTATACTCATAATTATTCAAGTGCATTACCTTTAATTATTTATTCACTCGCATTTTGTTTTTTTGAATATTAATGATTTTTTCACAAGTTATCATACCAATTTGTATTAATATTTTGTATGAAATAAATATAAAAATTAGTGTTAAAAGTGTAGGAGCTGAAGATTAGCTCTATACCCAAGATCACTTGCAAAAAAATTGGAAACCTTCCATAAGAGAGTATGCAAGAAATGAGTTTTCTTAATATTAATATCTATCAAATATGATGATGAGGTATATTAAAAAAATTTACAATAGCCTTGCTTATATGGATAAGGTGTGATGAAGTACCAAATGCAAAATATTAAATAACTTATGTCATTATTAAACGACATGAGTCATTATTAAATGACCTAGGACACTAGTATTAAATAAAAGCTAAAAATAAAATCTTATCTAAACAACTTAAAGCTTCTAGAAATATACCTAGGACCTAAGTGGACTTAACATGTAATTAAGACCCCACTAATAATTAGTTAAGAAAATTACTTATTTACACCAACACCCCCCTTAAGTGTAACTTAGGGAGAATAAATTATTATGTAAATGATGCAAAGATGCAAAGATGGGTCTCAGCTACGAGGCCATGTGAGGTAATCATATACAAATGTGATCTCTCACAAATGGAGAAAAGGAGAAAAACCACTTGGGAAAAAACCCCTCTCAAAAAGAGAAAATATATAAACAAGGATAATGAATGGAGGACTCAATGATACCTCCAAGGACAACATCCATCATTAATATACAATCGATGACCTCCCCATAAGAGGGAAAGAGAGAGACCATGTAGTCCCCTCATAATGTATAATCTCCTACAAAAATGGTAAGTGCTTGAAGAATAAACATGATCCAATATCGAAAAACAACTTGTCTCCCTTTCAAAAGAAACAAAATCAAATATAAATACAAGAATGCTTCCCATTATGGATAGGAATTGAAAGGAAGAAGCATAAAGATGTATGCTAATGTCTTAAAAATTTGTTCATGTATCTCTTTGTCCATTGATTTTGAAGATGCTACAATCAAATCAATTACATGCCTATCAATGAAGAAGGTGATAAATTGGGACTATGCAGAAACTGATGTTGATCAATCTCCAAAGATAAATATGGTTTGAAAAAATTTGTGCAATGACTATCATCAAAGAGGAGTGATAACCACTCAAATGTATCCTTCAAATCTGAAATATGAAACTCCAAAAACAAATATGCAATGTTTGATACATAAGGATCCCAATCAGGAATACAATGAGATACTTTTTGGAATGAATCACTAGAATTTCTCAATGAATCACCAAAATAAAATAAATGGTCCTACTAAACATGAATGATGGGAGCCTCAATCATTGAATCTATACATGGAATCATTGAAGACGAAGGTACAAAAAACTATATCTAAAGGAGAAGAAGGAGCATATGAAGAAACCTCATCCTCATTTGAAGATTCAAAGTATTCTGAATAATCAAACTCTTGAAAATTATCATAATCACAGGGCACCCTTTCTAAAAAATGAAGAGGCACAAGATAGTTTGAAACATGATCATTTGGGAATGGATGAGTATCAGGATCTCCATATATCTCCCTAAATTTTAGTCCAAAGAGAATGAGGACACTCAAAATGAATAATTGCATTCAAAATTTCATTATCAACATGCATTGTAATAACTCCTAATTAACATGATCCTTTTTACAATTCCAAGAAAATTTCTTACTATCAATACCAAAAGGGGGAACAATAATTTTCAAATGTGGCAACATATCAAGCCAATTGAGATGTTTTATGATGTCATCTCTCTATTGTTAATAGTTTCCCCTTTTTAAGATGATCAAAGAAGGATGGAATGAAAACCCCATAATAAACTATGAGAAATCTCCAAAATTACAAATACATTAACCTTCAACAGTAATTAGAAACCCCCAAACATGATGTATACTACAAATGAAGTCTTCCTAAAAAGACAAAAACTCTCCAGGAGTCAAGATGTCCAAGTAATTAACCAAAATCAAAATATGTCAAAATATGAATAAATAACACCTAGGCCTGAATATGGAAAAATTGCATGAGCACAATGATAGAGCTCTTTAATACCTTTCTAATGCTGCAAAAATCATAAAAAATGAAGATCTAGACAAAAAGTTATCAGCTTATAGGTCCAAATGGGAGATCTGAATTCAAACAAAAATAAAATATTTCAAAAGTGAAATTTGATAATAAAATTTGTACCAATGGAAATTTTTCAAAACCAACTTTCCGTCGATATCTTGTTCACCAAAATCCGATACCCAAGTCAAAAGTTATGGAGATTTTTAAAAACCTACCCAATTAAGGCTTGAGAGGCCAAAATTAAGCCCCCTAAGGGTTGGAAGGTGGTCACTCCATGTGACCAGAAGTTGGTGAACTAGGCTGAGCACTCGAATGATGACTGTTTAACAATCAAATTTAACATAGTCCTCTGTGGCGGTCATTTGGCTGTCAAATTAAGATAGTCATTCGAAAATTTAAAAAACATCATTTTTTTTCTTCAAAATATGAAGTATTTTCTATGAAAATGTGAAATTTTGGGCCTTTTGGATTCAATTGAAGGGTTTATTTTGACCCAAAATGCTCCAAAATGAACCTACAATATAAAATCACAAAAAAGAAACCCTAAATATGGTGTTTTCTTCAAGTTTTTCTAATTCTCTAGATCACCATATGGTGCAAGAGAAGATCATACTCAACCTTACTAAAATCCACTAAGATCTCTCATTTGATAATAGATCTACCCTCATATTTGAAAAGGTATTTACATTGTAATGCCCCGCCGTGGAACCCGGAAAAACGTTATGACATTCACATAAACAATAGGATTTTTTTTTTTTAAAGATATAACATGTGACAACAAGAACCATAAAAATTTCAAGGTTCCACAACTATGCTACTATGAATAACAACAATACAAAACAATAGCCATATAATAATTAACTCATGAGAAGTTATGTCCAGATAAATATAACAATAAGAATTTTCATACAATAATCGAGATTATATCAAATCTCAGAATAAAACAATATATATACAAGGAATCTCATGTACATCATGAGTGCAATACAATGAAGAATGAGATGAGGAAAAAAAGATGTCCACGCCATAGATTCGCCAAAGGAACTAAACTCCGTAACTGCTGTGCAATCTGGATCCAGCCAAGGAAACCTGTAAAAAACAAAATACCTGATGGGGACCCAATGGAGTTGTGGCATGTTCCTCCCAACCGTGTGGAGCTCAAAATCTCACCCCCCGTGCTAGGAGACATAACAAGTCCTCATGTCAAACTAACCTCATAAAGAATCAAATACAATTACAAGGTTGACTCACATGACAACTCAAGAAACAGTCAAAGACAGCAATATACTGCAACTATAAACTGCATACTCAAAACTCCATACTGAAAACTGCATACCCCTAGAGGCGACTCACAATAGAAAAACTCACAAGGTGTACTAGGATAAGAGTGTCATCACATGTACAGGATAAGTTACCTTGGGTAGCCTTCCTAGGTTACCGACCCTCTACAGGAGTTACCCTGGAAACCTCTTATGACTCCCGACCCCTATACATACTATGTGGCCTCAAATCACTTCTCAATAAGATGAAGTGTTCAAGATGCCATTCCAGGCCTTCTCAAATTGCTTTAACCTAAACGTGCATTAAAAGCCAAGATGAGGTAACCATTATCTTGTAAGGTTTATTATACTACCCAAACCCCTACAACATGTTTTTAATTATCACTTTGTAACATACTTCCGATAGGTTACCCCTGTAACCTCTTTTGGGTCTGGCCCCTAACGGAAGCCACTCTTTCTAAGGTACAACTCCATAAATAGATTACTACAAGGAGGAAATAATTCATGAACATGATCTTCATTAAACAAGGACCTATAACCAATTGATCCAATATATAACCAAAGTAACAAGGCATTGCAACAACCTCCACAAACACGTACTAACATAATATGATACACCGTCTGCCCTTTTAGAACTGAAATTTTCCACTAGAATTCCTAGGATTATCCCATTATTTTCCATAAAAATCCATAAAACCCTAATGGTTTTTCCCATTTGAACCAATTTTTCCATCAAAACCTAAGGGATTTTATTAGTTTGTATCCTTTTCCTATCTTTCCCTTAAAATTCATTTTTCCCATTTATTGTGTTCAAATTCCTTTTACCGCCATATACTTAACCCCATGGCTTTCACTGCTACACCGCCGATGAATCAATCCATACTCACGGTATGGTGGTAGCGATTAACAGGTGGGCATAAGGTTCTTACCGCCACACCGCGTGCGGTCTAAACATAGACCGCGGCATCGTGGTGGCGGTGAGATTACCGTCATGGCAACAATGAAGATGGTTACCGCTACACAGTAGGGGGCTCAAATGGAGACCGCGGTGATCATGATAAACGAAGATGGCAGCGAGGCGGGATCGGGATTATTACCGCGCAATCGTACACGGTTATGAAAGTCACCGCGGTGGCGCGGTAGACGGTGTGGAAACAGTGAGGACAGTCACCATAATACCGCCACCGGTTACGAGGAGACCATGGTAAAGGTTGCGAAGACAGCTACAATGGATACCACAGTACCACTGATGATCATCTTGGAGACCACTGTAGCGCGGTAGACATGGAGAGCCACGCGCAGTCAGCATAGTCACCGTGATATAGCGGTAGCAGTTAAGGAGTGGCTGACAGAAGATATACCGCAGTGCCGTTGGTGGTCAAGCTAGTGACTGCGGTGACTGAGGTGGTCAAGGGGAGGCGATGGAGGTTAATGGTTAGCGGCCAGCAACCAGTTACCATAGAATCGCATATGGTTATTTCACAGACCGTGATGGCCACGGTGAATAGTAAGCGGTCGGTAGAACAGTCAACGACATCTACGGAGGGGGTACCGCATTACCATGCACAATCTAAATATAGACTGCGGTGACTGCGGTGATGGTGGTAAGTAGGTAATGTGGTTAGCAACGACCACTGTGGCACCGCGACATGATGGTGTGAAGACTGAGGTAGTGCAGGTAACGGTGGAGATGGCAATAAGAGTTGAATACTGTGGAATCACCAGAGACAGAGATGAAGACCGCGGAAAGGCGATGGACAGGGAAGCAACGACAGTTAAGGAAACATACCGCACGGCCGCGACCAGTTGAAATGGTAACCTTGGTGGAGTGGTAAGAAGGGAAGAAGACAGTTAGCAGTTACACCGCTATACCATGGCCGGTCAAATGGGTGACCGCGGTGGAGCGGTAGAAACAATAAGAGCTGCGGGGAAGGAAAAATAAAGTTGCGAGTATATAAAGTGAAACATGAACAACGGAAACATGTTAATGTGAAATAAAATGTGAAGCAGTTATAAAAATATTTAATTTGCCGAGAGGCAACTCAATTAAATATTTTGATTGTTGTTAAGGAATTTAAACGGTTCTACCAGTCAATTGAAAAGTCGTGACTCTTAGAATTTTCTGTATAAAATGTATTGAAAAATCAGTAGAAAAAAAGAGAAAAAAAAATTTAGACAGAGGATAGAGAAGAGGCAGTGGGATACAATTTTTTGTAAGGATGAGACTGGTTGCATATGTAAAAATCATGGAGATATCAATAAAAATCTAATACGATGGTGCAGTGTTTTTGGTATCAATTGTTTGTTGAGTTTATTGAAAAGTATTGCTGAAGCTGTCTCCATTTTGATTTTTTTGGTTGTTTAAATTGGCATAACAAGTTTATGTTCAGTTTGTCAACGCACATTTGTTGTATTTGTGTGATTAATTAATTGGTTCTCTCAAGTAGAGATTAAATCCTTTTCATTGATCACAGTAATCAGGGAGATTCATCTGGATTATTAAAGTAGAGCTCAGTAGTCATAATTTTGCATTGTTTATACAAGTTATAAACAAATCATATGCCTGCAATTCGATCTTCTGCCAAAATAAGTTGCCCATTTCCGTTTCATTTGACTCTGCATACCCAACAAGGCACTGGTTTCTGCAGTTTCATTATTTGAATTCATTCAATATCTTTTTATCATTAAATTAAGCATTCTAGGTTTTAGATCAGTAGATAGTTATCAAGTTTGGTTTCATTTGTTCACTGTTGTCTACCATTGTGGACAAAGCATTTCAGAAAGTTAATCATAAGTTAAGTCTGCAGTATTTAGAGAGGTACACCCGCCTGGGTTTAGCAGCACCTAAAGAGTAGAAGGTTGAGTTCTCTTGGCCTTGTCTGTTACCCTAAAGTGTATCAAGAGATTGGCAGCCTCTTGAGGCATTCAGCGTGCGTTTTTGAGAGCTAACATGCCCAAACAGTAATACCTAGACATAAAGTGAGAGATCCACTTTTACCACAAAGATTCAAAAGACAAAATTGAGCAACGATCATATAACCAATAGACTTGAACAACCACCATGCCATATCTTAACATCAAAACAAAACCTCTGGGAAACCACAAAACAAGACCCTTCCATATAAACAAAACTGCTTTATAGCTGATAATCTACACATCTAAAAACTTACTAAACATATATTTTAACCTTAAACTAAGATTATAGTAATTGATTAATATTAAATTATAAATCAAGAGAGTTTTAAACAAAGAATCTCCTATCCTCATAGAACTATTTTCTAATTATAGGTATATAAATATACCTACATACCCATTATTATTTTCTAACTAGAATTTGTTTAATTATACAATGTTAATGATAATAGGTATTCTCAAAGATCTAAAGTTATAAGTAAATTTATTAAAATACTTACCATTTAATTCGATAAGCAATTCAATGTTATCAAAGATCTAAACTATTTCTATAATTTAATATACTCTTGCAAGGGAACTAGCTGTATTCGGACCTCACCGACCGCCCACCCAAGAATATGACTGGCGAAAAAACAAACCAATACATCCATAACTCAGACGACTCAACTGGTGAAACCAACCATAGAACTGAAACTTGGCTATTAATCATGGCATGCAATCTGCATGCATTCACTGCCATGCAAAGGAGAGAATACTAAGTGTTAGCATAAGGTAAAGGTCGATAGCAGTTTATCAAGGACATAAAGATCAACACTGATAAATCAAGGTGTGGTTTCAGACATACGACACCGAACGAAGGTATCATCAATTGAAGGCCGAAATGAAGCAAGACAGAATAGACCAAGCATTGCTCAAGGTAAAAGTCGATAAAGCAAGAGAGAATAACATCCATGGAAAAGCAGCTAATTCCAAGGGATCGGTTACAGATTCTCATCACTACGTAGGTTCCTTAAATGGTGGCCGAATGTAGCAAGAAGCCAGGCAACCAAATTGGAGATGGCTCAGTACCAGGTTCGACAACAGGTTAAAGAAAAATAATAAAATAGTCCAGATAAACCTATAGGTGCGGCTACAGATCATCTCCACGTCGGTTCCATTCGATGGCGGCCGATTAAAACAAGAGGTCGGCGACCCAATGAAAGGTGGTCGATATGTTTCCTAAAAGAAATCTAAGAAAAGATAACTAAAATAATTAACAGTTCACTGCTAAAACGACCCACGACGCATGGAAAAATTGGCACTTCAAACAAATCAATACAGAAATAAAAATTCTGGCATGACTGCAAACACTAACACAAATACTAGATTTGCTAACATAAGAAAAACTATAACAACACTCGTTCCTGGAGAAAAATAAAAATAGTCCATTCCAAGCATGCGCAAACAGTAGGACTCTACCTAAACAATGACAAGCTATAACGACAGAACTATAGAACGAACATGCTTATAGAAAAACTCCTAACAAAACAAAAGACTTCAATGAAACCAAACTTGGTCGACATGTAGGCATAAGCAACACAATTCATAATCAGCCTCGGTGGAAAAGCTACCAGACACTCATCGCAAGAAAGAGAGTGCAAGAAGGCAACCGATTGTTTGCAAGCCAGGGAACCGACATTCAACAGAGAAAGATTAACATTCAACAACATACAGAGTGATAAAATTCATCATGAGCTCAAGTTCCTGTTGTTAAAAGGAGATATTAGGACAACCTCACGTAGACAACTCATACAACACTACATAATACTTGCATGTCCAAAACAAGTAAAATAAGTATCAATAATCGAATACAATTTTGAAGAAAGACCATAGCGCGAGAATGAACAAAATGTTTTAATTTATCAGATTCCAAGATGTCATGATAGCTTTTAATAGAACGACAATGTTTTCTTATTTATTATTTTCGTAACATAAATCAATTTCATAATACTATTTTCGTTTCTTAATCAAACATAATGATTTGCAAATATTCAGAAACTAATATGTTTCATTTTCTATGGTGAAAACAGGGATTGAAGATGAAATCTTCATAGCATAATATCATGTTTACAACAAATAAACTTTGAAATTCAAACAAGAAAAGAATCTGGAAGCGTTTCCTTGAAACAAAGAACGAACTCAGCTAAACACCGAAGATTCAAAATTTCTCCTTTCCACAAACAGAGCACAATCTTGAACTAAATTTGCAGCTTCTTGGATGAATTCCACAAACCCCAAAAATTACTGAAAATAACTTTTGAAAACAGTCTTTATCTTTCCTATTGTTCAAAATCAAAATCTGTCTATCTCCCCCAATGATCTATTTTCTAGATTATATCATTTTATAAATATTCCCAAATTTCAACTTTCACTTTTGTTTCAGCATGCATTAACTCAATTGACACAACAGATTAACAAGACATTCAATTTAAGATCATAACTCATGTTCTATTTTCGAAACGTAATTTTGAATAATGAAATCAATTTACCTTCCTTGCTCTTTTTGAAACAAGATATTTTAATATTTTAATTTAATCATATAACAAACTAAAAATAGCTTCTTTAATTTAATTACATCATTAAATCCAAATAAAGCAACATTAATATTAATAAAAACATTATAATAATTCAAATTAACAAAATATAAACATTGCAAACTTAATTATAAACAAACAACTGCAAACATGTGATGAACAAGCAACAAGAAAAAAAGGGTGACGACGGATACTCGTTCTTTTCAGAACGAAGGCTAAGGACAGAGGACAAGTCTATCTCCCATCAATATTTCCATTGGGTCATGGCACGCTCAGATCTGACAAGCAGGTGGAGTCAATTCCTGTACTTGCAAGCTCTGTAACACTGCACGATTATTCCAATATGTATAAATATGAAAGCACACCGTGAAGAAGAATCGTGATATAGTAGGGCACTCACTAATGAGTACTGCTAAATCATCTTCTTCACTGACTGACGTAACATCTAACTAACATAACATCATCGAGTTTAAAACATAATAGCATAGATAATCATCATAAATGTCGTCTCATGAAAGTAAACATCACATCAAATAATATAGTGTATCATCAAATGAGTTTCACAATCAATCATGTAAATCATGACATAAAACATCGAACAACATAATATCAAAGGTCTATCAGCTAACTGTGTAACAAAATAGCTAAAATAAAAGTGTCATCCAGAGGGTCACTACATGCATGGCCATGACTCTGATACCATGTAGGAGTTGAAGATTATCTCTATACCCAAGACCACCTACAAAAACAATGACAACCTTCCACAAGAGAGTATGCAGGAAATGAGCTTGCTTGATATTAAGATCTATCAAATATGATGATGAGGTATATTACAAAAGTGTACAATAGAATAAATGACTCATGTGATGAAGTACCAAATATAAAACATTAAATGACTTGTGTCATTATTAAATGACTTGTGGCATTATTAAATGACCTAGGACACTAGCATTAAATAAAAGCTAAAAATAAAATCTTATCTAAACAATTGAAAGCTTCTAAAAATATTCCTAGGACCTAAGTGGACTTAACATGTAACTACAACCCCATTAATAACTAGTTAGAAAAGTTAGAATTGCATAAATTACTTGAATAAAATATTTACTTTAAGTGTCAAAGTAACTACATTTCAAAAGAAGTGTCCAAAGAGTTGAAAGGAAAATAATATATAGGTTGCTAAAAAAATAAATTTATAGTTGAACTTAGAAAGTAGCTTCCAAAATTGAATTAAGAAAAGAAGAGCTTAAGTAATGAATATCTTTCAGGTAAGTAAAACATAAAATTAGAAATTATTGTCTAAATCATTGCAACACACCATGTTAAAAAATGACAGCTAGATGCAAATGAATATGGATATATTTTTAAACCCTTCATATTTTGATCTACAAGCTCCAATAAACTAACAAAGACAACTTGTCATTTTGGATGTTTATGTCTTCTATATGCATGTTGATATATGTATGTGTAGATAGGGTTTCAAATTCGAGGAATATGCATGAATCAATAATAGCAACCACAAAACTATCTAATTCAAGCAATAAAGACCCTAATCCAACAATGAAGTACAAATGAACATAGAAATCACAATAATAATGCAATAAACCTCAAATCTCTATGCCATAAGTGACTCACCTTCATTGCTCTTCTCCATTTTGCTTTATTTGTTCTCAGAAATGTAGTATGCAATATACTCAATGAGCTTGATGTTGACAATTGATAGCTTGATCTCTTGATAGCAAAACTTCAAAGATTGTGGTTCAACATTGAAACGAAGACAACGAATTGCTTTTATAGAAATCCCAATTCAAATTATGGGTTGGGATTAGATGATGAGGTATGCTGATCAATGGAGAAGGTTAATTGAGACAAGGATAGGGATGAATGGACCAAAACTCAAGAAAGTAGTTGCGATTTAGGGCTTTGCTAGGAAAGGATAAATTAAATAATAAGAAAGCTTATTTAATTTAGGGAAGGGTGAGATGAATAATTAAATAATAAAAATATTATTTAATCATAGAAGAAGGGGTGTAATGCTAAATATTAAATAATTAAAAATAATTATTTAATAAAGGAAGGGGACAAATGACAAATAATTAAATAGTTAAAATAATTATTTAATTATGAAGATAAGAAGGTGATAAATAATTAAATAAATAAAATTTATTTAATTGTGTAAAGAAAAGACTAATGAATAATTAAATAATTAAAAATAATTATTTAATTATGGAGGAAAATGGAAATAAACTAGCATACATATATTAATTAATAATATATATAAAAACGCTGAAAATTGTCATTATCAAGGCACCTATTGACTTGAGGAAAAATGCTTACATCTTTATTAACATTAATTTCAAAAGTAATATATATGATTTCATTGCTTCTTTTCAAAATAAAGATAATTCTGTAAAAATAAATATTAAATGTTAAAAAAATATGAATTTCAATTTTTTATAATTAATATTTTTTCTTTACTTAACATTGTTCTTCTTAAATTTTAAATATAAAATATTTTTTAAAACTTTTTTGATCTTATACACTCTTTTCAAAAATATAAAATGTATTAATTTTATTTTTTTTGTTTTCATTGTATTATATTATTTTACTTTAATTTAAAAATATTTAATTAAAGAGTAGGAAAAACACTTCATATTTCATAACAATTTAAAAAAATAAATATTTTTACTATTCTATGTTTTATTTTGTTTTGTTTTTTATAAAAGTATAATAAATATTATATTTATTTATAATTTATTATTTTATTGATGCAATAATAAAACCTACTTCTAAAAATAGTTCTTTTAGTAAACTACAAATATTAATTCTTAAATAAAAATAAAACAACTCTTAAGTAAATAGAAAAAGTTTTTCAAATAAAAAAAGTTATCAAGGTGAATAAATAAAACTTTATCCCATTCTTATTTAAACATAAAGTTAGCCTTCACCAAAGCATCAAATTAAATTTGCTGAGTTTTTATTGACACAGACTCACATACTCATTGCTTTCACCGTTTAACGCTTTTAGTGTAATAATTAAATAAATAAGATTTATTTAATTATAGATTGAAACGGATAAGTTAGTGACAAAATATAAATATAATTGATATTTATTCAAATTAACCAAAGGAAAAATAAGGTCAAGTGAATTAATTAAATAATTATGAATTATTTAATTAATAGAGGAATTATGAAATTAAAGAATAATTAAATAATTATGACGGGAAGAAGACAAATCAATGATAAAATGTTACTTGTAGGCTCGAGACATTTTTCAGTGTCTACATTTTGCCCCTGTTTAGCATTATGCGATTTTGAGCATTGTGTCAAATAATAATCAAGAAAATTCAGCCTAGGATATGTCCCAATGGCCGCAAGGTAGGATTATGCCCCCTCGAGAAAATCGACAAATTTTCAAAAAATTCCAAAAAAAATGGCAAATTTATTGATAAGCTACTTTGATAGGCAGAATGCAGTGGCGATGAAAAACTAGGCTCAAAATTCAATCTAGGACCTGATATTTGAGTTCAAAGGAAAAACTTGATGCAACTAGTTATGAAGGTAGGGGCCCATTAGGTCAAATTCGGTTATAAATATGCCCTAGGGGGTGAAAATAGGTCGTTTGTGCATTTTTACTATTAGTGATTAGGAGCTCTGGTTTAGGATTTGTTGTGAAGTTGTTTTCAGAATGTCGCTTGTACCATTCGTTACACACCACAGGTACCAAGTACGAAAACATGGACGCGAGGAGGGCTCAGGCATGATAGTATGTATCCAACCCTTTATTTTTTATTTTGTCATTTTAACGTAGGTTTTAGGGCTCGAAGGAGGGAAAACAAATGTGGTGTTTCTGCACTACAACCATCATTACTTCACCGCAACTAAAGGGTGGTTCACCTTAATTGTTGTGGTGCGACGCAATCGTTTTAGACAAGCAATAGGTGAAAATTGGCTCACAACTATGAATTGCACCACAATTGTTGTGGTGTGACGCAACTGAAGGAGGAAATAATGCAACTGCAATTGTGTGATGCAACTGCATGATAGAATGACACACGTGTAAAATGGAAACACAATTGATAGTGTAATGCATATGAAGGAAAAAATGATGCATTTGAATGGAAAATTAATTTAAGTGATTCTTGGAATTTTTTTGGACATACATAATTTAGACATTATGATTGAATGACACACTTTTTGATGGATGTAGGTGAGACTAGACCCTATATATACGTGCAAGATCCAATCGACATCCATCACTCTTCAAGATCATTTGGTGGTAGAGGAGTGAGATATAATGACAATGCTAGGACTTTATCATGTGACATTTATGCCTGTGGTGCAGGCGAACAGGGGTCTTCTGACAACACTTGTGGAGTGATGACATTCTGATACAAGCTCCTTTCATTTACCAAATAGGGAAGTTTTTGTGACCTTGGAGGACATGTGGATGATCCTACGACTTTTCATTCATGGAGAGAGGGTAGTATATGACACTAGGCGAGGATTGGTGGTGATTCGATGGGTGTTTGAGACTAACTCCTTGGTAGAGCTTGGAGTGGAGGATTATACGATCTGATGGGATACTCTGGCCAAAAAGTACAATAGACTTGTGGTAGTATTGTGCACAATGATTGGTGGAGTGGTTTGTCCAGACAAACACGGACATGGCTTTCTGGTGGGGTGGGGAGAGATGTTGGAGGGGATGATGGAGGAGGCAATTGTGTACATGCTTGTGGACCCTGCCTACTAGCGATGTTATTCTTCCAACTACATGATGTAGCGTATTTAAAGAATTAACTGCAACATGACATTACTAATGGTATGGGCTTGGGAGCACATAGCAGTGTTCCAACCTCTGGTGCACAGGTTCCTAGGTCTAGGGATTTTGTATATTTATATCTATGGAGGGGCAGTGACACACATCAAGGTGGAGAATGTCAGATATTGGAGGCATGTGATCAACCTGATAGATGGAATCACATGGAGGCCAAACAGGGACTTCCCTAATTGGGATGATGATGGTGAGCACCTACCCTACTATGGGCACACTAGGTATTTGATTGGTCGAATTGTTCACACTCAACACATCATTGAGAGGCACTTGCCAGAGAGGGTATTGATATAGTTTGGTGAGCGATAGGGGGTGCCAGTGGGAGTTGCAAAGTTTGCTAGGTCAGCTCGAGAGGTCACATAGTGGGGCCCGATGATTAGTGTCTAGGTAGCATTATAGGAGATTGTTGGGTTGCAGTCAGTTCAGTGGAGAGCAACAACCAATGTGGTCAATGCAGACACTGCTCAGGAGTATGACGCATGGTGGGTGACACACAGACCCACACCATTCACTAATCCTAACCAACCAACACTTGTGGAGAGGATGGGTAGGGTATGATGAGGTAGAATGCGATGCAGAGGCCGAGGGAGAGGAGATGGAAACAGAGATGGGGGTGATGGTGATGGTGGAGATGGCGATAGAGGTAGAGGTGATAGTGTTCAAGGGGGCAGAGGCTGGGGTAGAGATGGTAGAGGTCGACGGGGGAGAGTAGGATTACCTTCGAGAGCAACATAGATGGTTCCCCAGTGGATGCCACCCATCCAGGTGGAGGGGGAGAAGATGGAGGTGGATATGGAGGAGGTTAGAGTGAAGGAGATAGTAGGCTATGTGGGAAATGAGGAAGGGGTTGGAGAGTTTATTATGGAGGAGGCCAAGGAGGAGGATGTTGCTGGAGAGGATGAAGTTGTTGTGGAGGAGGCTGCTAGAGATGTAGTGATCATGGGAGAGGGTCTAATTGATATCCCAATCAAGGATTTCATCATGGATGTTATGGAGGAGGAGGCTAAGGATGCAAGAAAAGGACCTCAGGAATAAATAAAGGCTCTTCAGGCTCAGGTTTAGGAATTATAAGCACATGTAGCATAGATACTGACCCTATAGGGACAGGTGCAAGCCTTGATATTTGTGAGGGATTAGGCGATCATAAGGGTTCAGAGGGTGGATCAGAGATGTATAGAATTCATATTTATTTTCAGTGGACTAGTTGCAACATTTACAAATACCATGCATAGGACGAGCTGAGAGGCACAATATTATAGAGATCTATTTGAGTAGGCTGTGCCAGAGACTGCCAGAGAGTTGAGCTTCCAAAGTCAGAGCAGGAGAAGGATATATTCACGGAGGACTCAGAGCAATGTCAAGGTTTCACAATGTCAGAGGTTGGGACACTATGCTAAGCCATTTGGGTTAGGAGAGGAGGGTAGCATAAGCTAGGCTTGTTTTCACATGTTTTTTTAGCATTCAAACACTTACATTTTTTATCGAGCCCGTGAGCTCCATTTTTTGGGATACATCATGATATTGTAATATGACACCATTTATATATATATGCAAGATACATGATTTTTTTAGCAACAACTATATGATTTTTATCATTCTATGTGGATGCTTCTATGTTATGGATTTATGATGTGATGCTATGCTTATGCATTTTATGTTAATGTGATGTTCCTAAATGATGTGGATTATAGATTATGATGTGATGTTATGGATATGTAATGTATGGTTTATTCTTATACATGTTTATGCTATATTTGGATGGATGCACATGATTATTTACTATGCTTATGTATGTTTCGATGCATGAATGGATACCTATATTCTTATGACATGATTTTTATGTGATGCTTACATGGATGATGGATCTATATGATGTGACAAATATTTTGTATTTTTTGATGCAGTATGGGTGGTTTAATATGCATATGATAATGATACCTATGATTTCCTAACATATTTGTGGATGCATTTATTTTTTTGTGTCACAGTACAGTATCAAAACGACTGAGAGACATGGATGGAGTGAATATCAATGTGAAAAGAAGGAATGGTGGAAAACATAACAAGAGAATGGAACGAATGAATTGGGACTTGCTATCAAGAGATCTTGCTAATGAATGATCAAGCTCTTATTTGATTGCATAATTATCATCATAGAACTTATTCTAGCAATGGATGATGAAAACCAAGGTATGACATAGACCAAGGTGTGACATGATATCCCTTGCAAAAACAGACACATGACAGACAAGGAGTGTCATGACATGGACTAGGAAACATAGAACCTTGTTAAAACATGCGAGGAAGTAACCACAAAGCACATTGATCTTGATACAAGAGAACATTTTATTTGAGCTTTAGCTTGCATAGGATTTTTTGACTATGCCAAATGGAAATTTGAGCACATACAAGGAACCAAGTTTCCCCAGTCATATTGCCAAGACAAACCACAAGAAGAAATCAAAGAGAAAATAGGTCATGATTCATCATCACTCCTCTAAATCCTTATTTGGACATCTTCGAGGGGTATAGTAACACAACCAAAGATAAATTGATAAAAAGACTAGACCAATAGATTTAATAACCATTTAGATCATCTGCCAATGATTGTTTGTGTGATCAAACTTTTGACAGTGATAATGTTTGGATTCAAAAATGGTACACCTCGTATAAGACCAATGATAGATTGAATCTGGTTTCAAGGATGCAACAACCTATATAGGACAATTTGACAAGATTGGTTGATCAAATCTGGTTTCAGGAATGAAGTATGCCATATAAGACCAATGACAGATTGAGTCCGGTTTCACATCATGTATAAGACTGTTTGATTGTTGTGACTGCTTTGTTTAAGCAATTGATCTATGATGGTTGAAGGCTTTTTGGATGGTTTTCTTGTTGTTTCATGATGTTGATAGGCTCAATTCTCTTGTTTGATTGTTGTTTATATCTACTCAAAATGTCAACCTTAGCAAGGAACAATTTTATTATGAGACTTGGACATTGACAGGTTTAGACCATGTTATGAAAAAAACCCTAGGGGACTGACCTAATGCCTCGGGGGCTCATCAATGATGGCTTTTCCTACGTTATACACATAGAGACATCATAGTTTGACTAGACATTGACCATGGAAAGTTTATTATGGTAGGTGGATCATGACAAACTCGACTCGAAAAACCCTAAAGGACTGACCTAGCACCTTGGGGGCTCATTAATGATGGCCTTGCCTATGTGAAGTTGTAGAGGCTATTAGAGTAAAGGTCTTAACTTAATTATGTTGATTAAGTTACCTTTATTCCCTTCTTAAGATTTCACGTTAGTTTGCATAATGTGACATTTAATAATTATATTAATTATTAAATGTTTTCCTATTAGGGCTTCTATTAGGGTTTTCTATTAGATTAGGGTTTGCATGATCTCCTTTTTATAAGGATTGATCCCATTGTATTTCATATCAATTCATTCTCTCATTCTCTCTGATATATACATTTTCAGTTTTCAGAGAACCCTTGCTTGTTTGTCTCCATCTCTTCTTTTGTGACAGGTTATTTGCATGTAGGTGATCTTCGGGGTTTGTGGTGTTGTATTTTCTCAACTCCTACAGAGGCAACGTAGTTCGACCGCTTGGACTGAAACTAACTCTATTTTTGGAGTTTTTTGACACTATTTTACTTTTTTGGCTTTTGATATTTTCTAATTTATTTTTTTGGATTTTGAAGTTTTTTGTTTTTTTTTGGATTTTGATGTTTTATGATTTTTTTGAATTTTGATGTTTTCTATTTATTTTGAATTTTGATGTTTTTTGAATTTTTTGAATTTTGATGTTTTGAATGCTGATACCATGTCCAGGATCCCATATTGTAGACACTGAAAAATGTCTTGGTCTGCGAGCGTCATTTTTCTTGGTCTTCTTCTCCACATAATTAAATAACTTTAGTTATTTAACTATCTTTGATCATGTTCCTCTATTAATTAATAATTTTAATTATTTAATTAATTCATCTCTTGACCTTTATTCTACTACGATCAATGAAATAAATTTAATTGTGTCACTAACCTCCTTTTCTTCAATAATTAAATAAATTATTATTTATCTTTCATCATTCATAGTCAAATACTTATTGTTAACTGTTTGTCTATTCATTAATCTTTGAATTCTTCTATAGTTAAATAATTTTCAAAGTTATTTAATTATTTCTCAACATTTCTTCCTGATTAAATAATTAATCCAAGTTAATTATTTAATTCCATTTCTCTATTTACTCCTATTTAATTAAAATGGTTGCATAAATCATTTTAATTAAATGCCCACTTGCCTTTTCCTCAAATAAATAATTTAAATAAATTATGTATGCCTCCACTTGGTCAAAGATTCCTTCTCATGAATTAAATGATTTTAATTTTTAATTTCTCCATTATCTCCCTCCACTATCTCATTTTTGAATCTCAGCCATCGGTTGACTCTGCTCTCTTCTCGATCTTGACCGCTCATTTCATAACCCCCACTCCTCTGTGTTTCATGTCTTCTCAACCGTCGATCTCGAAATATTTCTAGAACTTCGATCTCGACTGTCCATTTGAATGGCTATCTATAAAATCTCTTCTCCTCCATTTTTGATTTAACAACCACTTATCTTTGACTTTCATTCTTATTATTTGCAGGTATTTGCACACTTAGAACGATCTGA
Organism: Sequoiadendron giganteum; assembly: GCA_007115665.2. Classification (NCBI taxonomy): domain Eukaryota; kingdom Viridiplantae; phylum Streptophyta; class Pinopsida; order Cupressales; family Cupressaceae; genus Sequoiadendron; species Sequoiadendron giganteum. The sequence goes on along the minus strand of CM021108.1, from coordinate 276,117,364 downwards.
AGGCAACTTGCAAAGGCAGCTTGAGGAGAGACAAGAGAAGTGATTCAACTTCACTATGGGGAGTGCATTATTTGTTTACTTTGATTTTTCTCCTTTATTTTGATCATTTTCTCTTGTTTAGATTGGATTTATAGATTAGACGGTGTTGTGCTTATCACTTAATATATGCTGGTAGAAATTTCCCATCTTACATTGATGAACTTGATGTGAATCGTATAGATTTTACAGAAAAACCCATGTTTTCTTTTTATTATTGCCATGTAATAGGTTTGTGTGATACAACTGAGATGTGCAGCAATAAAACTGAGGAGAAACGACACAAGTGAAAAAAAATGTGACACAAGTGTTGGCGGGAATTTGTGTTTCAAAAAAATGACACATCCATGATGTCTAGTGACGCATTTGAAGGTGAGAGATTCAAATTTGAAATCATGACGTAATTGAAACAATACAACTGATTAAAATAGAGCCACAACTGCTATTTTGAATTTCAATTGATCATCAGAAACCCACAACTAGAACGAGGCATCTGAGAAAATCAGTACCACAATTTCTTGATTACCAAAAATTCACAAAATCCTTGTCCAAAATAGAATCAATTCATCATAACAATGATCTTGACTTCTAAACTAGAGACTTGTAGAGATTTACCAGACCATTCCAACACTTCCATTTAGGTTTACATTGCATTCTAGGTTGTTTTCCTCATCCTTTTCCTTTCATAAGTTAATCCTAGACCTTAGGTTGCACTTATCCTTTAGATTTTAGACATAGGAAGACTACTAAGCCTTTGGACAGTCCATGGTTGCTTATCCAACTTGTAATTGACCTTCATCTTTTATTTTATCAACCTTTTTCATTGTCATCTTGGTCAACACCCGAGTCTCAAACTTGTGTCCTATTTTGGACTCACCTTGTCAAAACCATTACCTTGATCATCACAAAGGTCAATGACATTTGTGTTAGCTATCTTGGACCTACAACAAGTTGGTTATCATCCTTTTTCTTAAATATTAAGGTTTATATCCTTAGTATCATCTTGATAGTCTCATTTAGCTTCACACCATACCCCTTTGACCATAGCATCACTATCATCTTATCACTCCTTAATCTTAGATTTTGCACTTGGCATCCTTATATCCCAAAAACACAAAAACATAACTTAATTTCATCGTAGCCTTAGTTGTACCACTACCTTTGATCATTAACTTAGCATCATCTAATCTCCATATCATTATCCTTGATCATTAATTAGTCTCCCTTTTGTACCATTTGACATCCTTTCGTGTCATTTAGCTTCATTTGATCCCATACTTTGGTCTTAAAGGTCATCTTTATCCTTGCATGACCACCTTGCATCCTTATATCCAAAAAAATCACAAGAATATAGTGTAGCTTCATATCATCTTGCATTACATTCAAACTCGTAAGTCTTACATGGTTGAAACAAGGTCACAAACTAAAATAAAGGACATGGATCCCTCAAATGATCCCTTTTCTAGTCTACATCATGACACTACCTTTGGATTAAATTCAAATCAATCTACACCACAAAGAGACCCAGTCGACACGTTTGACAATCTAGGGTTAGATGAATTCAACAAGAAAATGACTCCCAAAGAGATTGAAAGAGCTTATCAAGACCCAAGGGTTTCACATCAGGTTCACCAATGTAAGATGGGATATTTCTACTAGATGAATCTAGGTTTTACGTCAGGTTCACCAATGATTTTTCTCCTTTATTTTGATTGTTTTCTCTTGTTTAGATTAGATTTCTAGCTTAGATGGTGTTGTGGTTTTCACTTAATCTATGATGGTAGAAATTTCCAATCTTACATTGGTGAATCTAACATAAAACCCTTGGGTTTTGATAAGCTCTTTCAATATCTTTAGGAGTCATTTTCTTGTTGAATTCATCTAACCCTAAGGATATTGTTGTGGTTGTCACTTAATATATGCTAGTAGAAATTTCCCCTTACATTGGTGAACCTGATGTAAAACCCTTGGGTCTTGATAATCTCTTTCAATCTCTTCTGGAGTCATTTTCTTATTGAATTCATCTAACCCTAGATTGTCAATTGTGTCCACTAGGTCTCTTTGTGGAGTCTCTCTTTGTGGAGTAGATTGATTTGAATTTAATCCAAAGGTGGTGCCATGATGTATACTAGAAAAGGGGTCATTTGAGGGATCCATGGAACAAGAGAAGAGCATATGCATCCAATGGCACAATACAAACCACAAGACACGAAAAACACTTGTTAGTTTTAACCTTGCTTATGATTTCAAACAAACACTTGGATTCATTTTAGACCAATGACATGTGACGCAAGTTCATTTTAGATCCCATGAGTGAAATATGCATTTTATTGTTCATTTTATACCCTTATGAATGAAAAATGCATGTTCATTTTAACCTTATGAATTTGATGCAAATTTGTAGTTGTTATAAGTAAACAAAACAAAATTGATTATCTTCAAAATAAATGATGAAAAGCTCAATTTTTTTTCTAAATAAACAATGTTAAAATCTCCTTAAGTCCAGTTCCACATGCTGAAAATAGATGATTAGCACACCAAAACCCCTATTCTAATGAAAACCCAAAAGGAAAATTCGAAGAAAGCTAAAAATAGAAAAAAATATACCTAACCAGGTAGATGCGTCATTCTAGTTCACACTTGTGTCACTATATCATGGACCACTTCATAACAATTACATCGTTTATTTGCACATGCATCATTGCCCATCATGCTTGCGTCGCTAAATCTTAATTGCATCATTTTCAGTCGCATATGTGACTCGAAAATCAAATGTGGTGCACCATTCATATACGTCCCAATGCAACTGTCCATGCCCTCAACCTATGCAATTTATTCTTGATGAGGTGATTGTGGAAAACCACTTCACCTGCGTTGCTCATGCACGTAATTGCATCGCATGCCATGCGACACAATTGCTTGCTAAATTTTTTCCCTAGCTAAAATACATGAAAATCAAAAAAATCACAAAGTGGGTTTCGAGTACTTATTAGGGCAAGCGCTCCCTAAAGACGATAGAATGTGCGGATGCAGTAGCCTCTATGTGCAACATCTAGAATTGACAACATATCCTTAGCTTTCTTCACTCGGATCTCCTAAGATTTCTAAATTTAGAATGCACAAATGACTTATTTTCTTAATCAAACTCCTATTTATAGCCTACAAATTAGGGTTTACACTTGGACCACTTTGAACCTAAATTTGACCTCCTTGATGACCTTGAAAATCATTTATGTTTGCACCATCACACTTTTGGCTGTCAAATTGACTTACTAGGACAATTTTCTATTTTTATTTTTTTTGAAAATTTACAAAATTTTCCTGAGGGGGCATGCGTCTACCTTGCTTTCACCGAAGCATATTTTGATTGAATTTATTTGACACAACACGATAAAATGCATTATTTCATAGAGGGGAAAAATGTAGACACTGAAAAATGTCTTCGTCTGTGATCATCATTTTTCTTGGTCTTCTTCTTCGCATAATTAAATAACTTTAATTATTTAATTATCTTTGATCATGTTCCTCTAGTAAATAAATAATTTTAATTGTTTAATTGATTCATCTCTTGACTTTTATTCTACTACGATCAATTAAATAAATTTAATTGCATCACTAACCTCCTTTGCTTCAATAATTAAATAAATTATTATTTATGTAATTATTTAACTTTCATCATTCATAGTCAAATAATTATTATTAATTGTTTGTCTAGTCATTAATCTTTTAATTCTTCTATAGTTAAATAATTGTCAAAATTATTTAATTATGTCTCAACATTTCTTCCCCATCAAATAATTAATCCAAGTTAATTGTTTGATTTCATTCCTCTATTTCATCCTATTTAACTAAAATGGTTGCATAAATCATTTTAATTAAATGCCCACTTGCCTTTTCCTCAAATAAATAATCTATGCCTCCACTTGGTCAAAGATTCATTCTCATGAATTAAATGATTTTAATTTTTAATTTCTCCATTATCTCCCTCCACTATCTCATTTTTGAATCTCAGTTGTCGATTAATTCTGGTCTCTTCTCAATCTTGATCGTTCATTTCATAACTCCCACTCTATGTTGCATGTCTTCTCAACTGTTGATCTCAGAATCTTTCTAGAACTTCGATCTTGACCGTCCATTTGAATGGATATCTATAAAAGAAGCTCTTCTCCTCCATTTTCAATTTAACAACTGCTTATCTCTGACTTTCATGCTTATTGTTTGTAGATATTTGCAAACTTAGAACGATCTGAGGGCAACTTACAAAGGCAGCTTGAGGAGAGACAAGAGAAGTGATTCAACTTTAATATGAGGAGTGCATTATTTGTTTACTTTGATTTTGCTCCTTTATTCTGATTGTTTTCTCTTGTTTAGATTGGATTTCTAGCTTAGATGGTGCTATGGTTGTCACTTAATCTATGTTGGTAGAAATTTCCCATCTTACACATATAAAACCCGTCCAGGAATTTCCCCTAGTTAGGTATAGGACCAACTTATCATGGGTGAGGGGATAGGAAAAATTGTTATGGGTGGATATGAAAGGTGTGGGATGCTAAATTTCAATGAGTCTCAAACCATGAGAAGGAGGACCAAGCTTTGTTAGGGGTGGAATGATATGTGCAAAGCATGAGAAAAAATTGCAAAACTAGATAGAATGATGCTAGACAATGGAGCAAAGGCTGACTACACATGGTGTTTGTTTTCTAGGTTTTCACCATGTTACTTATCCAAAGCGTGACTGGAGTGGTTTTCACTATTGGATGGATTATTTCTCTTTACTATTTTCTTTCTTTTTTTTATCTTTTTTTTTGGTGTCACCAAGATGCCTGTTTGCCAGGTTTTCATCGGGGTGACAATTTTTTTATTTTCTTATTTTTTTAATTTTTTTTACTTTCGACGAGATTCTCTAAAGGCTAAGTATATTACCTACAAAGGTGCATACTATTGATAGGCTCTGGTAGTGGTTCACCTTCAGGAGTAGAAAGTTGATAGGTGTCAGATTCGTATGCTATTGTTATGATGTAAGAACCCAACCAATTAGGCTCGAACTTCCCTGGTTTCTCTCGCTCTATTTGATTCTTTACATTTTATTTCAAGACTAGGTCACCAATGTCAAAATTCCTAACTCAAAATTTATTATTGTAATTACGGTGAAGATAGTTGGGATATTCTTGTAAATGGACCAATGAATTTTTTCTCTTCTCATCCAATAACTCTAGCTCATGCAAACAAGATATACAATATTCTTCATTGTCAATAAATTGTTGCATAAATACTTTCAAAGATGGTAACTCAACCTCAATGGGAAGAATGGCTTCAGATCTTAAAACAAGGGAATATGGAGTGGATCCTATGGGAGTGTGAATGCTAGTACAATAGGCCCACAATGTAGGATTGAGTTGGATGTGCCAGTCATGGCCAACATCATCGGCAATCTTCTTTAGGATTTTGAGAATAGTTTTGTTAGATGCCTCAGCTTAACCATTTCCCTAGGGGTAGTATGGAGTAGAAAAATGATGTTGGATATGGAATCTATCATATAGCTCAGACATCCTAATTTTTGAAGGGATGACCGTTATCCGTAATGATGGATTGGGGAACACCATACCAACATATGATGTAATTAAGGATGAACTTGGATATTTGTTTATCAGTGATGTAGGTCATTGGAATAGATTTGATCCATTTAGTAAAGTATTCAGTTGCAACAAGGATAAACTTATGACCGTTGGCAGAGGTAGGATGAATCTTTCCCATGAGGCTGAGTCCCCATTGAGATAATGGTCATGGTGATGTAATTTTATGAAGTTATTGAATAGGTGTGTGCACAAGATCTCCATGTATCTGAAATTGGTGCTACTTCTTTACAAAGTGATAGGAATCATGTTCCATAGAGGGCCAATAGTATCCCATTCATATAAGCTTCTTGGCTAAGGTAGGACCAATAGAGTGAGCTCTGCATATACCGATGTGTACCTCTTGTTAGGTCATTTTTGCTTCATCTGAGTCAAGAAATATTAAGAGGGTGCTATCTAGACTACGACAGTAAAGGGTATCATCGATGATGACATATTTGGATGCTTTTCAGATAAAGGTCTTGCATTGGTTAGAGGAAAATTTAAGAGGGATATTTTGGACATGAAAGTAGTCATAAAAGTATTTATACCAAGGTGAATCAGGACCAACAAGTTTACACACAAGTTCATATTTGGGGATATCAAATGCGAGGATCAACAATTGTTCGACCAAGAACTTATATTGTAGCACATTATTAGGTATATCCAAAAGAAATCCAATGGTTTCCATTGAATCAACTCCTTTGTTCTAGATTCTTGGGATTTTCTCAAAGGTGATGAGATCAAAGTATAGCTTAAAACTATTGACCATGTGCTTGTAAGGTGTGATATTTTCATATTTTGTATCGTAGTCATCATTAACCTAACAAATGACCAATAGGGAGTCACCATAGACCTGGAGATTCTTGATTTTCCCTTTGATATCGATTCGTAGTCATGTTAGCAATACTTCATACTCATCCATGTTATTTGTGCAAGGAAATGCTATTCTATAGGATTTTGGTATTGAATCCCCTTGAGGTGTAATAAAGAGGATACTAGCTCTTGAACCATGATTTGTATAAGATCTATCAAAGTACAATTTCCATGTCGTAAATGTCTCTAATGTGAAGATAGATTCATTATGAAAATTTGACACTAGAGGATGATCCACTGTTACTGGTGCATCTGTAAGTTGATCAACTATTACTTGCCCTTTCATTACCTTACGATCAACATATTCTAGGTCATATTCACTCAAGATGATAACCCATTTTGTTAGCCAAACTGTCAAAGTGGCTCTACTGAGTAGATATTTCAAAGGATCAATCTTAGATATCAATTTTGTTTGATGGTTCAACATATAAAGTCTAAGATTTTGTGTGGCGAAGACAATTGCAAGGCATGCTCATTCAATGGGACTGTAATTAAGCTCATATCCTATAAGAGAGTGACCAATACAATAGATAGCTTGTTCCCTACCATCATTATCATTCTATGCTTATCATGCCCTCAGTGCTAATGTGGTTGTTGATATATATAATATTAGGTGTCTACCATCAATGGTAGGCATGAGTACTAGCATAGTCAATAGATAATCCTTTTATTTATTGAAATGCTTCCTAGAAACACTCAGTCCATATGAATGGGACTCCTTTATGTAGCAAATATTGGAATGGGTGACACTTATCTGCTAATTGAGCAATAAACCTTCAAATAGAATACAATATTCCTTGTAGAGTTTTTAATTGGCTTATGTTGGTGGAGGCATGTCCATGATAGCTTTCAATTTTGTACGGTCGACTTCAATACCTCTTCAAGAGATGATATATGCTAGGATCTTGCTTGATTGGACCCCAAAAACACATTTCATTTGATTTATCTTGACTTTATATTCTTCCAACCTTTTGAAAATATTTTCCAATACTGCTAGATGACTATCTCTTGATAAGGATTTTTCTAGTAAATCATCAACATAGCTCCATAAATATATGCATGTAGTCATGAAAGATAGTAGTTATATCTCTTTGATGCGTTGCACTGACGTTATTGAGACCAAATAGTATAACATTCCAGCAAAAGGTACCCCAAGCATAGGTGAGAGTTGTCTTATATTAATCCTCGGGAGCAATTCTAATATGATTGTATCCTGAAAGATCATCCATAAGTGATAACATCTCATATCCCATTGTAAGGTCTACTATGATGTCAATATTAGGTAGCGAGAAACCATCTTTAGGACAAGATTTATTTAGATCTCTGAAAGTTGTGCATACTCTGATTCCACATGTTGGTTTGGTTATGAGAATAAGATTTGATATCCATTTTTCATAGTCTATAGGATGAATAAATCCAACATCCAAAAGTTTCTTCAATTCTACTTTCACTAAGAAGGCCATTTGTGGGTGCATTTTCTTAAAAAAAAATTTGACTGGTTTAGCATTTGGAACCAATGGAAAATGATGTAGAACAAGTTTAGGATCCAACCCAGGCATATCAACATATGACCATGTGAAATTGATTTGTTTCTCTGAATAAAGAGTGGTGAACTCTAGTTTTTCTTTGGTGGTTAACAATGCTGCAAAATGAATGATTCTAGGATTATCTTATGTACCAAGATTATCTTCTTTTCATTTTTCCATGAGCAATGGTGATCTCTCTTGAATTATGGGGAGACTGTCCAGCCCTCCATCCTTAAGTGCCTCAGAGAGTTTTTCATCTTTAGATATGTCCTTTATTTTTTACTTTTTCTTGGTCTAAAGGCGCCTTTCAGTTTTCACCTAGAGACCTATTCTTTTTATTTTTCTCATTTTTGTGACTAGAGGGTGGGGAAAACTCTCCAAAACATGTTGCATTGTCGAGATCTTTGGTAAAACCAACTTTGTGATCCCTACTTGGTATCCCTTCTTGAAGTCCTATGAACTCGGTTATTTCTTCATCATTCTTGAATGTGTCTAAAATTGATGGTCCTTGTTGATCCCAATCTATTAGTTGTGGGTAAACAAGGGGTAAGCCATCATTGATATCGTTAAGGCTCAATGAATACGTAGATATGATAAAAATAGAGGTATTATCAGGATACTAAAAAATTTCAATCCAGGAAGGGCCACTTATAGGTTTGGATTGGGATGAAGATAGGTCAAGCTCAATGAAAATATTAGCAAGGTCATAGTCACTGGATGTGTAGGAATCCAACTCCCATTCATTGGAGTTAGTTTCAGTATGGTATTCCTCAGATATCTTGATTTCATTTGAAGCATCAAAAATTTCCCTCAAGGGAAACTTAGTACTTGGAGGACTTGTTGTTGGTGGCACATACCCTAAGCTAGTGTTCTTTAGTAACTGAGTCATTCCATGTTTGTTCAAGCCAAGACCACTATGTCCATAATAACCTTGTTGTTTCATGATCTTGAATCCTTTTGAATACTACTCAATTGGTAATTTCTTAGGCTTAGTATCTTCTTCATCTTTATAGATCCATGTAGAAAATTCCTCCCCTATAGGATCTTTTCTCAACCCACCCCACTTGGTGAATGTGGTAGGGGGCTTATGAATAATAGTTTTAGATGTTTTCTTGAGAAGAAAAGGTTTTCCATAAGATTTTGGAGATATGAGAAACTTTCCAACACAAAATAAGCTCTCCATGTTGTATTCACCACATCCCCTATCATGGATTTGGACCTTATGTTTTGAAGGTGTAGTGGATGGCGTGGATGATTTGACTTGAGAAGATGGATTAATGTAATGTGATGAGGTGGATGTTGATGCTTCTCGATTAATAGGAACTTGATGTTTGGTGGTCTCTTTTGAATTACTGCAATATTGGAATGGGTCGGGATCATTTGGTATAGTGATTTTTATGTCATTATGGGGAAACTTAAGGCATTGGCGATATGTGGAGGGAATGACCCTCATGACATGGTTCCATGGGCAACCAATGAGAAGATTATATGGTTGGTCCAAATCTAAGACTTGGAATATTGTGTTTTGAATAGAAGGTCCAACTCTTACAGAAAGTGTGATTATACCCTTGGATGAGTGTTCAGCGTCATCATAAGCCTTGATAATGATTTTATCAGATTCATTTATAAAAGATTCAGAGAATCCCAAAATTGTGATCAATTTTAAAAAGCATATATTTAGACCTACCGCATCACCTACCAAAACTCATCCAATTTTATGTTTATTAATGTATACCTCAAGATGCAATGGATCACTATGGTTTGGTTTATGCATGGAAAGATCTTGCTAAAAAAATATGATGTGATGGGTGGTAGCTAAGTATCCTACCATGGCCTGAAATTTATTGATATTTAGGTCAATGGGAACAAATGTCTCTTGCAACACTTTGTCTAGAATGGCTCTATGCTTAGGGGATATGTGAAGCAACTCGAGAATGGATATTTTTGTGGGAGTCTTTCCTAGATGGTCTAAGAGGTTATATTAGCTTTTCAACGATGGATTGGAAGTGGCCCCTTGCAAGGCCACTTTAGCTCTGCGATTGGTAATGGCACATTCCAAATTTTTATTAATGGTAATGGTAGTTACGTGATTATCAAAGGCCTGAATGTGATGGATTTTATAGTCATATGAGACATTGATATAATTGGCATTATTATTGGTTTTGTTCCTTAGACCGAAGGCTTTTCCTTTTCCATGGTCTTGTAAGGGAGTCTTGAATATGGTATAATCAGCATTTATTTTACCTTGTGAATTATCCACTGATATGTCCCCTTGTTCAATAAGGTCTTGGATAAGGTTCTTAAGTGTCCAATATGATGACATTTTATGTCCTTTTCCACATTGGTACTCACAATATTCATTGTCATTCCACCAATTTGGTTTGAATAATGTTGGTTCGTATGGTTTAATGTTTGGAAGTTTTATGACATCAGATTGTAAGTTCTTCTTCAAGACTGACTCAATGGGTTCCCCTAAGGGCGTGTATGTTTTCCTAGCTCATGGGGGGCCTCTATGTTTTTTATTGTTTTGGATTGCATTCATTGCTTAATCTTGACTTGGTGTTGGATTGCTTTGTGTAGATGGACCCTTAAGATGAATGGTGGGGTGGACTTGGTTAATCACTTTGGCATCCACTACCCCATCATTGGTCACATTCTTGTTTCTCAACCAAAATTATCCTTTGTCATTAGGAGCATTTTTGTTTTCCTTGAAGATTTTGACTAGTTTTGCCACAATGTTGTTGGTGTAATTAATTATTTAATTACACTTTATTAAGTTTACTTAGGTAATAATTAGTTTACTTAATTAATAAGTAAGTTTTATTTAGTTGAGCTATTTTTAGTTCAAAATTAGGTTTTACCTTTAGGGTTATGCATACTTTGATTTTATAAAGCAATTCATCTCTTGTATTTTCTCAATTCCTGAATACAATTCATTTGCACATCTTCAAGCAAATTGCTCTTGCTTTTTCTATTTTTCTCTTGTGGAAGGTATTTTCTGGTTTGCATGTCTGATCTTGGTTTCTAACATGGTATCAAAGCCTTGATCTGTAGCCCTTCTCAATTTTTGGAGAAATTCATTGCATAGCATGTTCGGGTTCCTTGAGGTTTTTATGCCTTGAGCTTATTTCTGGAGCATTTTGGATCAGATGGGGCATCTCCATTGGATTCATAGTACTAGAAAAAGTCAAGATTGGATTTTTTTTTGTTGATTTTCATCTTTGTTTATCATATTTGTGAGGGTTTGAAGCTACGACAGTTTTTTGCAGATCAGAGGGTTTTTTCATCATTTTTTGAGAAATTTTGATCTTGATCTCTCAAATTGTGCATGCTGGTGCAAAACACACCTCACAAGTGCACTCAGAAGGCCCAAAAACCCCTATTTTCATATGAAATATGATAGGGTTTTCTAAAAATTAAGTTTTTAGTGTTTTTTGGGATTTTAAAAAACGCTACAAGAAAAATCCGTACGACTATACTGATCCGTATGGATGCTTCGATTTTTGTGCCATATTTTTAATGCCCAAATAATTTTTGAGTAGCCTCAATTTTTGTGCCATTTTGCCTCAATTTCCTTGCTACCTCATTTTTTCGTGCCATGAAGGTACCGCTGAATATTTTATTAATTTTTTAATCTTTTAATTAATAAAATATTTGGTTTAATGCCTAAATGAGCACTTTTAGTAAAATGGTCATATCTTGAGCATACAGAGTCCATTTTTCGAAAACGAGATACCTTTGGAAAGCTAGTTCTGAGACCAATTTAGTGATGTAGGTGTTTTTTCCTAATTTTTCTCCAGAATTATTTTTCAAGCCTTTGAAGTTAGATGAAACAATTTTCACTTCGGAGGGCATATCTTTTGCCTCGGTTATTTGTTTTTCACGATTCAAGCCGCACCAGAAAGTTGATTCAATCCTCTACACATATCCGAGGTTATCATGGAGGCAGATGTGAATATTGATTTGTGCATGCACTCTTTCTTGTTTTCATGCACTAGGTTTGCATTTTCTCTTTGATTTATGCATGTTTTGCATGTTCTCCTTTTACAATCATGGGGTATTGTAATAAATGAACTTATATAAAGTTCCATCAGGGGGCTTCTTGCATAATAATTTGATTAGAGTGCAGTTTCATTGCATGCACTTTGATCTCATCTTCATATTTATGACAACTCACATGAGTTGTATCTGGATTTTGTAGTTTCTTTTGGCCACATCTTGTTCATAACTTGACACATTTTGGTTTGCATCGGTTCAAATATAAAATTGAGAGCTTATGGTTAATGATTCTTAATTGCATCAAATTCACATCAAGTCACATCTCAGTTTGAGGGTCATTCATTTTATGGTTAATGTTCCAGAATCTTCATGGTAGTTGCTCCTATGGATCAGTTTTAGTCACAGTTTGGCATTGGCATTGAAATACACATAGATTTTAGATTATTTCATCATATCATTTCCTCTTATGGATGGCATCATTTATTCATCTACTACTTCTTCATAGATTCTAGGGTTCTTTTAGTTTGTGAGTTTGTGAGTTTTCCTTAGCATCGGGTTAGTTGTTGCTTTATCATGATTCCGCCTAAGTCCTTCAGTGACTCTCATATGGTTTCTCATAAACAGAAGTATCTTTCCTTGCTTTCCAAATTCAAGATTCCAGTGTTACTCCACCAGTGCTTCTTTGCAGCAAGTCATCTCATTGAGGGGGGGGGTTTTGTCCCACTAGATTTTCTCTTCTTTCCCATTCATTACATTTGTACATGGGTATCTAACATGGCCTTGTAGCTGAGACCCATTCATGCTTTCATGCATTGATCCTAGCATTAGGTGCATTCTTTTTAGTCTCCCTAAGTTGCACTTAAGGGGGGGTGTTGGTGTAATTAATTATTTAATTACACTTTATTAAGTTTACTTAGGTAATAATTAGTTTACTTAATTAATAAGTAAGCTTTATTTAGTTGAGCTATTTTTAGTTCAAAATTAGGTTTTACCTTTAGGGTTATGCATACATTGCTTTTATAAAGCAATTCATCTCTTGTATTTTCTCAATTCCTGAATACAATTCATTTGCACATCTTCATGCAAATTGCTCTTGCTTTTTCCGTTTTTCTCTTGTGGAAGGTATTTTCTGGTTTGCATGTCTAATCTTGGTTTCTAACAAATTCCTTTCTCAATAAAGACATCTTTCTCAATGGCATCCTAAAATGTGGTACAACACTAGATTTGAAGTTGAATCATCAATTCTATGTTGAAGTTTTCTATGAAAATCGGGACCAATTGTTTCTCTAGTATGTGACAAGGAAATTTTCTAGACATGCTTTGCCATCTTTGATAAAATGAAGTAAGTGAATCCCCTTCTTTTTTTTTGTGCACAATTTTGCTAAGGTCGTGTCACTCTCAATCTTGTATGAAAAGTGTGCAATAAAGTTTTTAGCTAGTTCATTCCATGTCTATATCCCAGGAGAAAGGTGTGTGAACCATTCCGGAGCTTGCCTCGAAAGGCTACATGGAAATAATCTCATCAAGTACATAGGCTCATATGAAATGTCCATACATGAAGAGTTAAATTCTCTTACATGTTCTACTAGATCTCCTTACCCCTTATACTTATTAAAGCTTGGAATGTTGAAGTGTGGTGGGAAAGGCGACATGTATATACTCCAATCAAAAGGATAAGGACATAATTCTCTATTGATTATATCTTCTTTGTTGTACCCAATTGCATGTTTAGTCACCCTAAATCTGACATAATTTCCTCTTAATTAATTAAATAGCTTTATTTAATTAATTTACCCGTTCCTCCCTTTTAATTTTAATTAAATATATTTATTTGATTAATTTTTCCATTTTCCTCTTATAATTAATTAAATATTTTATTAATTAATTATCACTTTTGAAAACTATATCTCTTCTAATCAATTAAATAATTATAGTTATTTAATTGATCCCATTAAAATCCCCTATAACTCTAATTCCAATTAATCCTTGATTAATTAACCTGCTAACCTCCATTATCCCATTCTCTAACTTTTAACTCCTCTCAAGTTAATAAACTCATGGTTTATTAACTCCACCCACCTCATTATGCTAATTAATCCCTAATTAATTATCCTAACCCCAATCATTACCATTACTTCCTAATTTAAAATTCATCCTCAACCCCCTAATCTTGTCTCATTAATCCAACCAATCCCACCTACCTCTACTATCTTACACCTAGCCTCCAAAATTAAATGAGGTGTCATTCCAAGGTGTGCTCACACATGTGTGAGGACACCTCATCTCCTCTCTCACATTCAATTGTGACACTTGTCACAATGCTAACCTTGATCCATGTATCACATCCCTAATCAATCCTATCCCTTCATCAACTTTCAATCTTGACCTTCCATTTTCCCCTCCAATTTTCTATAAATTGGGCCTTCATCCTCTCACTTTTCATCTTGAATTTAGCTACTATTATGCTAGTACAATCTTGTGAGAAATCCACATACACACTTGAAAAAATTCTATAAGAATAGGGTGCTTCTTGAGCTCAATCTTGAGGGCCCCCAAAGGTATAATGTTATGTTTTCAATTTGAGGCTATTTCCTTAATGTTTTATTCTTTTGGTGTTAAGTTATAACCCATTTACATTTGGCACGCTCGGTGGGACCCATATCCCTACTAACATTTTTTTTCAAAGTTTGTAGGTTTTAGACATATAATCATGCTTCTGTGATGACTTTGAACACCTCCATTAATCCTTTTGGTGCCTATGTTTCAAGTTTTTGTGCTCATGTTCAATCTTGTAGCACCTGCAAGTTGACTCTCTACACCTGCAGCTCAGGATTTGACGCCCACATTAGCTTTTTGATTACTTGTTTTTCTAACAAGTTTCACATTTTTGCAGGGTTTCTTTAGTACTTAGGATTGTGTTCAGCTCAATATCAAAATTTCTAGCTTGTTTTAGTTGTTATCAGTAGCTAGTATATTTAGGTTCTCTTTTTATTTTGCTACAATTGCAACTATCACACTAAAGGCCAAGATAAAAAGAACCACAATCTAAAATCAACCTAAAAATCTACCTAGGCTAAATAAGATCACTAGATATCACACAACATTTTGTTTTGGGCTTTTAAAATTTACCTAAAGGTCAAAAAACTCACATTCATCTTTATTTTTCTATTTGTTGGGTCGTTACTAGTTTTTCATGCCTGCGTAGAAACCTGTTGTGCCTACGTCCCGACCTGTGACACCTGTGTTTCTATGCCTACGCAGCGACTTCCTGTGCCTCCATCCCAAGAAACAACACCCTTGTTTCTAGCTAGGATACAATAGCTTAATTAGCATTAAATCAAATTTTACTATTTTTACATCATTATCCATTTAGGAAAGTCTTGATAATTTACATCTTTCCATTAGAATAGAAAAACGTTCTTACTATTTTTACATCATTTAACATAAATTTGAATTAACTAGGTTTCTAAGCGCAGGTGCTATTTTGGTCACAGTTCAACACTTCCATTTAGGATAGTTAGTTTAAATCCTTTTTGTGACATCTTAGCATTTTCTGCTATTTTTGTTAAACAATCATTCGGGAATATATCAATAATTAGCATAATTTCATCACATATAGTTAGCCTCATCAGTAATTAATTTAGAAGTGCATTATTTTACTTAATCTAATGCAAGTGCAATTTAATCATATCTCGGTGCTTCCGTTTTGTGTTTTTGATAATTTTTTGCTTTCTACGTTTATGTTCCTGCTTTCAGCAAAACTACGCATTTGTAAAATTTTGGTTTTTTGAGCTAAAATTTGGACTAACAAGTGGTGCATCTATTCGATCGTCAAAGACAAATATAATCAACTACTAATATGTGGTTTTGTAGGATGTTTGACAAAGATTTTTTTTTTCCACTAATTTAGGCACTAAAATTAGAGTAGAGGGTTAATTAACTTGTTTTTCATGTTTGGAAGGGTGAATTAGATGTATTGTCTCCCCTTGCACTTAGTGTGATCTTGGGGATCAAAAATCTTTGCATCTCTTCATTTTTGTTTAGATCAATGTTTTAGGTAAACATAAGGTTGCTAGTTTTGTGTGTATGCTCTCCCCTCATGCTTCGTGCAATCTTGGGGATCAAAAAAACCTAGCATACCTTTCCCTTTAGGAGACCTACCTATGGATTTCATCAGGTCCTATGGGACGATCTCAACCGCACATATTAGCAGGGTATATAAAGGGGGGAAAACTAAAGTTTTACCCCAATCTAGTTGTGTCATAATTGGTGGAGCTCTGATTTCTTAGGGATATTCCAAGCTAGGAGTGAAGGGTTGGTCTGAGATTTTAGTACCTCATTGAAGTTCCCGACCTATGCTTGTGATGGGCTAGTGTTCACGGTTTGAGCCTCATGTACCTTGTGTATATAGAGGACTCCCTAGAAAAACATTGTAAACCTAGAAATCCATCAAACATAGGTTAGTGTGGTGCAAGGGATCCAGATCGTACCTTGAATTTAATCACCACGTACTCCCTTAGGTTGAGATAGAAACCCTCATGGTGAACTATGATAGTTCTCAAGGAGAGAGAAAAGGTGAGCCTGTGGCGTCTGTTGATGACTTTGTGCCACTGGATCTCTACCTATCTATGAGAAAGGGTGTGTCACCCATGTATCAAGGAATATTAACCAAGATTGCTTGGGTGGTGGTCCTACATTAATCTATAAACCTACTCGAGCTTAAGACTTGTAATCAAGTTCTTGAATTTTCTTTTTGTGTGAAAGCCATGAAGATGAATTAACAAACACAACCCTTTGAAATCAACAAAAACTCTCAAATTTGGCCAATGTGTTTTATTGCTTGTCAAATCTCTTGTCAAAACACCT
The DNA here is from genome assembly GCA_007115665.2 of Sequoiadendron giganteum. Taxonomy (NCBI): domain Eukaryota; kingdom Viridiplantae; phylum Streptophyta; class Pinopsida; order Cupressales; family Cupressaceae; genus Sequoiadendron; species Sequoiadendron giganteum. The sequence goes on along the minus strand of CM021108.1, from coordinate 276,100,449 downwards.
AAGACTGTAGAATTGCACCTACAACCAAAACTTGTGTGCCTCTATTAAAACCTATTGTGCCTGTGATTCTATGCCTTTGTCAAAAATTCTTGTGCTTACATTTTCCTAAAATTGTGTTTGTGTCGTGTCACAAAATATGTCTTTGATTTTGACCTCCTATGGCTCCCTGGTTAGTTTGACATAATCTACAACTATTTCACCTTATGATCATCAATCACTCCATCTTCATACCTAAAATTTTCCATCATCAATTCCCCCACCCTCTCCATCATTTAAATCTGCCCCTTTGGCCTTAGGAAAAACCTTAGAATCACTTATCAGTTGAACACCTTGGACTTGGTATCATCCCCTCTTTTTCTTCACATCATCATCTTTCCCATCCCATTAATCATCATCATCCAAATCCAACCTTAGGATACATCCTCTAAATCTTGAAAAATCATCATTTAGTCCTATTATCATCCTTTTTGAACCAAATTTGTCCTTAGAAGTTAATCTAGATCCTGCATAATCCTTGCTAATCTAGGGGTAGCTTAAGTACTTTCCTATCTTAAGTTTCATCCTTGGTTAGACCATCCTTTTTTAGATAATTTAGCTTAAGGAATTGGTCCCCTTTTTCTAAGTTTTTCAAAATCATCCCCATCTACCCTTGCTTCAGAACTTGCCTATCCTAAGTAATCGAATCCTAAATCATCCATACTAAGGATATAGGTTACAACTTTTCATCACAACCTTTGGTTGCCCACCATCAAATTAATCCAATCATCCTAAAACAAATCTTATCATACCAATCCAAACAAATCATCCTTAATCACATCATCAAATCAATCACCCCAAACCTAATACTTCAAAATCAATCCTAATGACATCCTAATCCACAACCTTTACCATACATTTTATCATAAATCCAAGTCCAAACCTAGTCCAAAATACCCTTAATCTCTTAAAGAATCCTTCTTTTGCATGCCAATCACTAGATCACAAGCAAGGAAATTAATGGATTCTCAAGGAGAGTCCTTTTTCAACACCACTTCATCTCAACCACCCACCCCTCATGAAGACATGGTAGATGCTCTAGAAGAGTCCCCTGGACTAAAAGAATCCGACAATAACCCTTATAACCAAGAAATGGTGGAGATAATCATTCTCCTTGACAAAGACCACCTTGTTCTTAGCCTCATAGCACAAGGGGCTAAAATACCTTCCATTGTTGACATCATGTAAGCAAGGTGTAGTGACCCTTCAAACAATCCCTCATCATCCAATAATTTATTTGATCATCTAGTTGGACCAAAACTTAACACTGATATCCCCTCTTCCACCAACATAAATCAATCTAATATACCCCCATTAACAAACACAACCACTTTCATAAACACAATCTCATCTAACACCAACCCACCACCTTCCTCAAATACCACAACACGTCTTATCATAAACACAAATTTCCCTTTGTCCACAAATGTAACACAACCCCTCAATAATATACCTCCACTTACATCACACCTAAGGGTCACCATTCTCTCTAATGCTAATGTCACTTACACCCCTTCCAACCCAGCTATACCCACACAACCCCTCCCCACTTTATCTATTCATGCCAATTACACCACCTCACAAAATATATCCAAACCCCTTAATAATAACATACCTCCCCCACCCCCTAACAACCAATTAAACCCTAATCCTCAACAACATATCATCCATAACCAATCCCCACATAATAAATTCACTTCTAATCCCCAAATTAATACTACCAACATTCATACCCAAACCCAACACAACAATCCTCCACCCCACCTCCTCAAAATCCCACACATATCAACAATCAAGCCCCAATCCCTAATCATCAACAATATAACCTCAACATCAATAATCCCCCATCAACACCTTCCTATCAATACACATATATCCAACCTCCCTAAAATCCTCCACAAAATTACCTTGCCCAAGAGTTACAGAAAATGAAAGACATGATCCAAGGAATCCAAAGTGGTCAAACCAAGAAGACCTTTAGGTAAAAAGACATATGTCCTTATTTTTTTGACCAATCTATACTAGCAATACCCTTCCCTAAGGACTACGAGATCCCAAATTTTGACAAGTACAAAGGGAAGAGTAACCCCATCGAACACTTAAAATAATTTAGATTCACATGCCCAGAAGTGGCCTATAATGACATATACCTCATGAGGTTATTCCCTAAGAGTCTTAGTGGTACATACTTGTAATGGTTTACACAATTACCCCATGGATCCATTAAGTATTTTCTAGACTTAGCTGAACATTTTGTAGCACACTTTTCATATAACATTGACCAAGAAATAACTTTGGCTAAGTTATGCACAACAAAACAAAACAATGGGGAAATTTTTGCTGCATTCCTTCAAATATGGTGACACCTTTCAAGTAGATTCCCCTTACAAGTACCAAAAAAACAAATGGTTAACAACTTCATTGAAAATTTACACCCTAAAATTGCTCTACATTTGACGAAGTCATCGAGAAAAGGTTTAACCATTGAAAAATATTTAATTGCAGAAGGGGTAATTAAAATCTACAAGGACCAAAAATATAATAACTAAACCTCCAATGATAAACCTAAATATTGGTTCAAAAACAAAAAATTTGTAAACGGTGGTGTAACTGATAGTAAATGTGTTCAAAACATACAAAACACATCATCTCACAACACACAACAACAACAACAAGGTGTCTACAAGACCATAAGCATTCCCCAAGGAAAATAAAAATAAAATAACCAATCCAAATTCAAATACACTCCTCTAGGGGAACCTCTTGATGTCATATTGCATAGATTGGCACAAGCAAACATGACCAAATTCCCTATCACTACACCACTTGATGAAAGAAAACCAAAAATTGAATGGTATAAGGAATATGAATATTATGAATATCACCGCATTAAAGGACATAACACCATCAAATGTATGAGACTAAATAATTACATTCAAGATCTCATTGATAAGGGAGAAATTAAAATTCAAAATCAAAACTCCCCCAATGAGCAACTAGGAATCTACACACAATCCTTCCCACAACATAATGATGGGAAATCATATAATAATGTTTCATATACATACACCAATAATTCCAATCCATTCATACATGACACAATTATCGGCCAAATTGAACAGTGCAACACCATAACCATAAAATCACTTGATTGCGCTATCACCACCTGTCGTGTTCGAGTGACAATACAAGGAGCATCCTCCTCCTCATCCACTCTATCCAACAGTAATAAATATAATATCATTGAGCACCTTGGAAAAAACCCCTCTCAAATTTCCATCTTAGAACTTCTTTGTACATCACCCACCCATAAAGAAGCACTTGAAAAAGCTCTCCAAGAATCTCGTGTACCAAGTGATATCAATATTAACCAATTACAAGCTATAATTGGATACCTCTCATCCTCACATCAACTATAATTCACTAATAAATATCTTCATATCGAAAGACCTCATAATAAACCATTACACATCAAAGTTTTCGTTCATAAACATAACATCAAAAGGGTCCTAATAGATGGTAGATCTGGTCTAAATATATGTACATTAAAATTAATAAAACAATTGGATTGTTCAGATGATTTCATTGATCCCCATAAAAAGATAACCATCAAAGCATTTGATGATCTTGAAAGAGAATCAAAAATCACTTTCAAACTACCTATTTGATTTGGACCAGCCATTATGGAAACAATATGTCACATACTTGACCTTGACCTACAATATAACATTCTCCTCAGGAGACCATGGATACATTCCTTGCAAGTTGTCCCTTCCACCTACCATCAATGCTTAAAATTCTCTCATAATAGAAAAGAAGTCACCATTCCTGTTGACCCATAACCTTTCCAATATTCTAAAGAATTGGAAGGAAAATAAAAAATCTATCACCATTTCCCTATTAATGATGAAGCTTCCACCTCATTTACCTACAATCACCCATCTATATTACAACCATCACCAAAAACACCCTCCATTTCCAAAGACAGGGTCAAGATAACCGACAAAGGATGTGGTAAATATAAAATTCAAAATTCCTTTTGCATAGGGCAACTCCCTACATCTCCACACTCATATGGTCGAACACTCAACTTGAAACCAAAAGAAACATTCAAAAACTTCAATAAATGGGGGTTACTAGACAAAGAAGACCTAGGCCTAGAAATGAATGTTTTAGCTTGGTTGTACAAAGAAGAAAATGAGCTTGCTTCCCTTGAGGTCTATAGGTATCCTAAAGGACATGACTTATGCAAAAATTGGGGCTACAAAGGCAAAGGTTTGGGGGCACAAGAACAAGGAATCATGGAGCCTATTTAGCTTCAAGAATATAAGGACCATTGAGGACTTGGCTTCTTGGTCACTAATTTGGTAACTATAAAACCCCAATGTTCTCATGATAAAGGTGGTAAGAATTCTACTGATAAGAAATCTTAGGAGGAAGCCTTCGAGGAATCATTTCACACCATTTCTAAACTTTTTGACATTGACCACATAAACACCATTTCATCCTCCATTGACCTTGAACTCATGTATCCTGAATTAATTGATTGGGACAAACAAGGACCCCCGACCTTGGACACATTTCAAAATGATGAAGAAATTACAAAAATCATGGGAGTTTGAGAACACCTCCCCTTAGGCAACCATAAGCAGGACAACCAAATCACCATACACAAAGATGCCTACTTTAGAGAACAAATAATGTGCCTCATTCATAAAAATAAAAATGATAAAACTAAGAAAGAAAGATCCCTTAGTGAAAAACTCAATGAGGCACTTTTGGATCATGAAAAATTAAAAATAAAAGATGCATCCTCTGATGAAAACCTTTCTGAGGCATTGGAGGATGGGGCACATGATTCGATCCCCAACTATGATGAGACATATACTATAGTAATTGAAGACATCACAGACGTCAACTTGGGAAAAAATGAGGAACCAAAGATTACCTACAGGGTCAAAGAGCTAGAAGAGACATTTAATGAAAAATTGGGAGAGTTCCTCAAAAGAAGATCCATTAAATTTGCTTGGTCATACAAGGACATGCCAGGATTGGATCCATATCTCGCAGTACATCATTTGGCAGTCTATCCAAATGAAAAACCTATCAAGAAAAAGTTGTGGAAAATGCATCCACAAATAGCTCTCTTGGTAAAAGTAGAATTACTAAAATTCTTGGAAGTTGGATTTATCAAAGCTATTGATTATCCTAAATGGGTGTCCAACATTGTACCAGTTGCAAAACCTATTGGGGGAATTTGCATATGTATAGATTTTAGAGATCTATACAAAGCATGTCTAAAAGATGACTTTTCATTGCCCAATATTTATATGGTTATAGATCTTACCATTGAACATGAAATTTTATCCCTCATGGATGGATTTTTAGACTATAACCAAATTTGCATTTCCAAAGAAGAACATCATAAAACAACCTTCATAACTCCATGGGGAACCTTTTGTTATCAAGTTCTACTCTTTGGACTTAAAAATGCAGGAGCAACATATCAAAGAGCAATGACTATTATCTTCCAAGACATGTTGCACAACATTATGGAAGAATATGTGGATGATCTCCTAGGAAAATAAAAAATAAAAGATGGACACATTTAAGTACTGGAAAAAATCTTTGATCGGCTGGAAAAATATCAACTACAACTTAATCCCAAGAAATATGTATTCGGAGTCTCATCCGGATAATTATTGGGCTTTATTGTTTCCTGTCGAGGAATTAAAGTAGATCTTAAAAAAATAAAAGCAATAAGAGAAATGCATCCACCAAAGAACATCAAACAACTCAAAAAATTTCAAGGAAAGCTATAGGCACTCTAAAGATTCATTGTATGGTTGGCTAATAAATGTCAAACTTTTTCCCACCTACTTCACAAAAACATCACATTAAAATGGGATGACAATTGTCAACAAGCATTCCAACAAATGAAAGACTATCTTGCAACACCACCAGTCTTAGTACCTCCACAAGTAGACAAACCTTTCCTCTTGTATATATCAACTACTCAAGTTGCACTGGGGGCATTGTTAGCTCAACATGATGATAAGGGGAAGGAAAGATCCATATATTACATATCTCGCACATTAGCTGGTAGTGAGTTGAACTACACATCAATAGAAAGAGCATGTTTGGATATGGGCTTTTGTGCTAATAAACTGTGACATTATATGCTCAATCATAAGATTCAACTCATCTCAAAGGTTGATCCATTAGAGTACCTACTCTTAAAGGCAAACCTACAAGGAAAAATAGCCAAATGGATCATGGTTCTTAGTGAATTTGACATCGAGTATGTAGAAAAAAAATCTATTAAATGATAGGTGGTTGTTGATCAGTTGGTCAAAGCTCCCTTACAAGATAGTCACACATTATTGTTAGAATTCCCAGATGAACACATCTTGACTGTACAGGAAGGAACATGGTGGAACCTATACTTTGATGGATCTTTCACACAAGATGGCTCGGAGGCAGGGATACTTTTCTTCACACCTCAAGGATATCGTATCCCTAAGTCATATTGAATCACATTTCCTTGCACAAACAACATAGCAAAATATGAGGCACTAATAACAAGACTTAATATTGCCATCCAATGGAAGATTGTAAAATTGCAGGTATATGGTGACTCTCAATTAGTCATCAAACAAGTGAATGATGAATATCAGACAAAGGATGACAAAAATTTTCCTTGCAAATACATGGTGGATAGCTTCAAGGATTTCTTCACACAAATCTAGTTTAATCAAATTCCAAGAGTAAATAATAAAGTGGAAGATGCTATGGCTACCGTTTGTTCCCTTGTTGATGTCCTGCAAAATAGCCAGCAATATGAGTTCCTCATAGAGCGGCTTTTGGTTCTTTCTTATGATATCCACGAATAGCAAGGATATCCCCGAATCTGAAATGGTTGGTGACATTGTTGGTCCTGATTCACCATGGTATCAAGACATATACGAGTACCTATACAACAACACGATCCTGCCCAACCTCACAATGCCAATCCTTCATTCGAAAAATATCTTGCTTCACCATTCTTGGAGACATTCTTTATTGTTGCTCCTTTAATGGAACCTTCTTGAGATGTTTAGACTCAGAAGAAGCTCAGAACACCATAAATGAGGTACATTAAGGTATTTGTGGGGCCCATTCTAGTGGACCAATGTTAGCTAAGAAGTTGCTACGAACAGGATATTATTGGCCTATAATGGAACAAGAAGCTATTAATTTGATGAAAGTATGCAAACCTTGTCAACATCATGGTGACTTGATCCATGCATCATCACAAGAATCGTAGCCTATTTTTACCACATGGCCTTTCTCACAATAGGGGTTAGACCTCATTGGCTAGATACATCCTACGTCCTCAAACAGTCATAAATTCATAATCACTGCCACCAAATACTTCACTAAGTGGGTGGAAGCCATACCTATGACCTATGTTACAGGGAAACAGACTTCCAAATTCATAATCCATTACATCATTTGTCGCTTTGGTATTCCCACTTCCATAATCACAGATAATGGATGTCCATTCAAAAACCAAGAATTTTGTAATCTGTGTCAACAATTCCACATCCAACATCACTTTTCCACTCCATATTAGCCACAAGGAAATGACCAAGCCAAGGCCAAAATTTTTTTTTCTTAAGAATCCTAAAGAAAATAGTCAATGAAGTTGGTCATGATTGGCACATACAACTTAATCTTGCCCTATGGGCATACCATACTAGCATTCACATACCTACTAGAGTCACTCCCTATTCCAGGGTATATGGTACTGAAGCTATCTTTCCAATAAAGGTCGAGCTCCCATCATTGAAAATCTATTTACAACATCTCATTGATGATGAAGAATACTGTGTAACATCCTTCAATATCTAGAGCTTCTCAATGAACAACATTTAAATTCCCTCAACCATCTCAGACCATATCAGAATAGGTTTCACAAATCATACAACAAGAAGATCAGGCCTAAAGAATTTTCTATTGGTGATTTGGTCCTTAAGGAAAATCAACGAAACTTGATGGAATGAGAAAAGAAGGGAAAGTTTGAACCTAATTGGTTGGGCCCTTACATTATTACAGAAAAATATGGAGCACGGGCATATCAGTTAGCTACCATGGAGGGAGAGCCCCTTGAGAAGAACCAAAAAAATAGTAAAGAGAAATAATTCATCCAATGGTGAACACCACTTTGTGGCACCTTGGGAAAGTACCATAGCAAAAACCTGGTGCCATATAGGCACCATGTGTAGGAACATTTCCACCATCTATTAGGTAAAATTTTCCCCCACCCACAATAAATTCATCCACCTACAATAAATCCATCCATAATAAGTTTATCTAGACACCCCACCAACTATAGCTTGGAATACACCCATCTATCCACCTACAATTTAATAACAGGAGAGATTTTTCTACCATGATCCCAAACCCATCATATGCCCATTCATCCTCCTTGTCACTCAGCTACACACTTCCATAATAAACAGATAGCTTACTTGATCATCACCATTATATGTGGTGGGAAGCGGTCTTTAATATACTTAGTTTCTCATCCATCCATAATAAAATCCCATCCCATAAAAAAATACCACCCATAATAAACACTTCACCATCCCAAATGAACCATCCATATCATCCCAAGATAAACAATACAAAAGAAAACAACATACATGCTTGCATAGACCTTAGCACTAAACCATCATAATCCCTAAAATCATCCTGCCACTTCACTTGCCTCCCATCATAATCCACCCCATATTTTCCTGATAGGATGCATCCTTCCTTGGTCTGCCAACCTCTATTAGTCTTACCTTTTGGCAAGAGATTTGGCTTTTTATTTTTTGGATTTACTGTTGTGATCTACGAAGTCACCAAGTTGAGGCCACCTAGATCTTTTCATATCTTGGTGGGTCGACAACAAGGTATGGAGTAGATATGGGTCACCTTGTATGGCATGTTTGTGATTAGGTTGATTTACTAATGATTTCTCACACCTTAGCTAGAGTGGTTTAAAACATTTTGTTTCGCTATATAATCCCCTCTATGATCCACTATGGTGCTTGGAATCATTTAGTGATTAGGTATAATATTTTTTTTGCATATGTTTGTCTCAAATTCCATGCAAGATACATAATCATGCCTTTGTTCATTTATACCATTGGGGCATAATGTCTCTTGCTATATCAAATTAAGGATTGATCACCACATTTTCCCAGCATAATCCCCCCATTCACTTTTACTTCCCTAACACTAACCATTCTTACCATCCTATTAATCCCCCATCCCCACCTACACACCTAGACTAGAGTATAGGATGTATCATGACACAAAACAAACACTCACACTAGCATCCCACATGATTTTGATAAGGGAATTTTGAGTACAAAACTAATAAAATCCATTGACACAATGTTGGATTCATGGATTCACTAATGACTAAGAGAGAAAACTATCACAAGGAACCTATCACCATCTTGATTCCTCCTAATTATTTTATCATGATGCAAATCGGTCATTACCAATTAGCTGTAAAAACTACCATAAGAGACAAAGTAAATATAAACAGGCTGACATCCAAATTATAGATTGAGTATTATCAATGGCATGACATTCATACACATCCCATCAAAACATAATATAGGAAATATGCATAGTAAAAATTTCTCACATTATTAGCACAACATAAATACATAAACAATAACATTTTTGCATCCATTCATCACATATATAAAAATCCATTTCCACATAAGCATTTACCATGAATTTTATAATATTTTTGACTGCATACTTTACAAATAAAACCATCTACCCATCAAATTAAAAAGTGAAGAAAACATATGGTATTCATTGAAATAAATCATAAACAACCATAAAAAAAACACTTTAGTACAGGGGTCCTTGTCCTCTCACATAAAGGTGCACATCAGCTTGTGGACCTATTGTTCTCCTAGCTTCTTTTATTAATTTTTTGTATTTGAAATCACTTCAGTAAAGCACCATTATCAAGTTCTTGATTCTAGTTTTTGTAATCGAGAGGTATGGAAGATGACATCTAAAAGCAAACTAGAAACAAGATCCATAGGTTGAAGTGCCACATTTATGTGAAAGTCATCAATTGCATTTATCCATCATATCTCATGCATATCATAATAAACATCATAACATCCACATATAGTCCATCACATTATCATCATAAAGAATAAATAAATACAGATCATCTAACATCATAATCATAAAACATAAACTACATCACATGTATAATTAATCCACATTAAATTAAAAAAACCATATATAACACATCCGCATAAAACCATATAGGACTAAATCCATCATATCATATATATATCAAATATAATGTCATGATACATAATGTATAGTAGTCTCTCGTGTGTATACAAAGTCGAACCCATCCTAGGGAAAAAATCCAAAAGTCATTATCAACACACACTAGCTTGTGCTCCTTGCATCTGACTACCTATTAGGTGAGCTCTGTGGTGGATCCCTCCATTATTGTGGAAGATTCCCATAGTCACTAATGGACTAATCAATCCAGTCCGTGTGATTTGGTACTAACCGAGACACTAGAAATCCTCTACTCTAGTGGCACTACCTCCTCATAATCCCTCCTCCATCGCTCTGCCTCTCAGGTAGCTTGACCAAACTCTGTGAATCCAACTGCCAATCCACCCTCACCTAGCATATTGTAGGCTACATCCTTCTCTCTCCAAAGTCTATCCACATCCCTCCATAGTTGATCTTGCTCTACCACTTGTCCTCCATCTCCTCCTTCCCTCCATCTCCTCCTACCCTCCATCTCCTCATGCCCCACCAGCTCCTCTTGCCCCACTATCTCCTCCAACCCCACCAGCTCCTCCTACCCCACCATCTCCTCTTTCCCCACCATCTCCTCCCCTAACACCAGCCCCTCCCTCTAATAATCCCTATAATGTGGCTACCTCTACCCTAGTTGCATCCCTCTCATTGACCAAAGTCATCACCTGAGCCCTAACTGCATCTCTCTCTTGCCAAAAAATGTGCAATCCCCCTATTTGCATCCCTCTCCAATGTCATGGTGTCTAGATGAGCCTGTAGGTCTTTGCCCCTCTTCCACACATGATGACCCTCCTCATCTCCACCTCCTCTGGTGTCATCCCCTCAAATTTCCTCCTCTCCCAGACCCCGATCCCCATCCTCCTCCTCCTCATCCTCATCATCATCATCACTCCCATCACTATCATCATCTGAGCTGCTTCTATCCTACAACCTGTTGCTGCTCTCATACCCACTACCCTCTGCCACTACTAGTTGATCATGGGGCATGGTAAGTCAAAGAGATATGTGCCTCTCCCACTAGGTGTCATACTCTATAGTGGTAATGACATCTACCACTCCTCGCCTTGGATCCCATGACACTACTGGTGTATCCCTCCAACTCTGATAGGCTATGCCATACTCAATAAAACCACCTTACTACCCCCTCTCATGGGCCACCCATCCAAAAACTACCTCCACCTGGGGAACACCCTACTGCTGACCAAAATGTTGAAGTACCCGCACTGGAAATATACCTCTCAATGATGAATAGAGTCTGCCCTATCAAATAATGCACCCTCTAGATGTATGGCATATGGAGTTCATCATCCTCCTAGTCCTCATAGTCAATATATAGCCACCAGATGAATGAATCTATCTCATCAATAATCATGCACCAATGGTTTAAATCACCCAAATATCGCTATCGTCAGAACCTCACATACATAAACACATAGGATATATCTGGCCCCTATCGTCTATCACAAACTGGACACAGTACGACAATATGCTCAAATTCCCATATTTGCAGCAAAGTCACCCTTGCAGCCAAACTTCTCCCATCTCTATAAACAACAAAGTGTAGCTCCCTATATAAATCCCCCAACACAATTGTCCCCTATGTATATTATGTCCCCTCCTCAAACATGCTCTCTATCACTCATGCCCAATATATCACAAATCCTCGCGACCTCCTAGTTGATATCAACACACCTATAATTAGTGCGGCTACAAAAATATAGAGATCCAACCACTCATCTATCCCTGCATCCAAGTCCAACTCTACTCCTCAGAACAGTAAATCTCGACATGCAAATATCCTTTGTATTGCTAGCGCCACCCCTTGAAGCCGGTATACCACTAGCTCTCCTCGAATTGGTATCCGAAGAATCCACCACACATCCTCTAATGTGATTGTGGCCTCGCCAGTGGACAAGTGAAAACTTCTCGTCTCACTATGCCACCACTCTACAAGTGTTGTCATTAATTCTCAATGTGCTCGAATCTAAGGCATATAAGAGACAAAGTAAAATCATGTCAAGTGTACCCAGATGTCGTCCTCAGGCATCAACTTCTCTTGAAGAATCCCCATAACTACCATCTACTGCTCCCACAGTTGTAGGACTCAAATCTGTGGCATACAAGAGACAAAGTACAATCTCATCAAGTGTGTCCAGTCCTCATCCTCAGGCATCAACTTCTCTTGAAGCATCCCCATAACTGCCATCTACTGCTCCCGTGGCTATAGGACCTTCAGGTCCTCCTACATCATTTAACACACTAACATCATCCTTTTCATCCAAACCATGAACCTATTTCTAACCTAACTAACCCACCCTTGTAGTTTCTATGAAACTTCACTTCTGTTTTGGCACATGCACCATTTTATTAAACACGGGCGCATCAATTTTACACCCAAGCATCGCTTTACGCAAGCACAACAATTTTTGACGTAGGCACCGCATTACACATGCGACATTTCCAAATTCCCCTTATGTGCATTAAATGCATGCACATCAAACACATGTGTGTCAAAACACATGTCCTATGTTTTTCAACATGGCCATTGAAATCAACCGTAGGCACCGCAAAAATGCAAGCGTGATTTATTTTGACATGAGCATCACAATCATGATCTTAGGCACTGTTTCATGAAATGACTCATTCATTTCCCAAACTTCGTCTCCTAATTAGATGTACCTAGGACCCACCTAACCTAGCTTGAACCTAAGGGATAGATCACATACCATCTCACTTGCGTCCTTCACTCGCTGGTACTCTTGAACCCGCTCTGCACAATGAGTATGCCAAGGAATCTTTACCATTGCTTCGCTTTGCCACCTAAGCTTCACTCCACCAATAAAATGTTTAAAATGAATTTTTGGGCCCCTCAAAGCCTATTTATAGGTTGTTTAACCCTAATCACCCCGTAATCACCTCCTCAACCGTAATTTCTTCTATATTGGTTGCATCAAATATCTCGTTCTCCTTCCCTGTTATGCTTAATTTCATCATTTATTCTCTCGCATTTTGCTAACTTTTTCTTCTACACCATCCCACATCATTTTAACTTGCCTTTTTCAAGACAATAACTAAAAATATTTTTCTAAAAAATTTCTGGTCAATCTCTCGAGGGGGCATCACCTCCTAACTAACTTTTCAATCCATTAGGGAAAAAATTTAAACTTCTTTGACGCAACATCAATTTGGACACTACATCAGAGAAAGGAAAAATGTAGTCACCCTAAATTTGACATCATTTCCTCTTAATTAATTAAATAGCTTTATTTAATTAATTTACCCATTCCTCCCCTTCTAATTAATTAAATATATATTTGATTAATTAATCCATTTTCCTCTTATAATTAATATCTTTCCAAAACTATAGTTCTTGTAATAAATTAAATAATTCTAGTTATTTAATTGATCCCATTAAAATCCCCTATGACTCTAATTTCAATTAATCCTTGATTAATTAACCTACTAACCTCCATTATCCCATTCTCCAACTTTTAACTCCACTCAAGCTAATAAATTCACGATTTATTAACTCCGCCCATCTCATTATGCTAATTAATCCCTAATTAATTATCCTAGCCCCCATCATTACCATTATTTTCTAATTTAAAATTCATCCTCAACCCCCTAATCTTGTCTCATTAATGTAGCCAATCCCACCTACCTCCACTATCTTACACCTAGCCTCCAAAATTAAATGAGGTGTCATTCCAAGGTGTGATCACACATGTGTGAGCACACCTCATATCCTCTCTCACATTAAATTTTGGAACTTGTCACAATGCTAACCTTGATCCATGTATCACATCCCTAATCAATCTTAGCCCTTCATCAAATTTCAATATTGACCCTCCAATTTTCTATAAGTTGGGCCTTCATCCTCTCAATTTTTATCTTGAATTTAGCTACTATTATTCTAGTGCAATCTTGTGAGAAATCCACGCACACACTTGAGAAAATCCATCAAGAATAGGGTGCTTCTTGAGCAATCTTGAGGGCCACCAAAGGTATAATGTTATGTTTTCAATTTGATGCTATTTCCTTAATGTTTTATGCTTTTGGTGTTCATTTCTATCCCATCTACAAGATGTTTTTCATTTTTTGTTGCATTGCATCCATTCGTTGCATCACAATTTCTATGGAGGGTGGACCTTGCACATCTGATTGACCTGGTATGTGAAGATTGGTGTTGGTGTTGAGATGGTTGGTATGGTTGTATGGGGTTTTGGTTTTGAAAGTGGGATGTAAGTGTTACATTTGGATCGGTGTTTTGTTGCAAAGAGTTTTGGTTGACTTGTTGGTAGTGAGGTGTGAACATGGTATGGGTAGTGGTTTGATTTTATGGTATGAAATTGGTGTTTGGAGTGACATGTTGTTGTGATGGGCCTTGGTTGGTGTTTTGGAATTTTGGTGTGACATGTTGTTGTGTTGGAGGTTGGTTGGTGCTCACATTGGACCCAAAAGACATATTGATGTTTGGTGTAGTGTTGGTCGTTTGGGTTGGCACTCTTGACGTGGCAATATGGGCCCTTCTTGCCTTGCGTGGGATTTTGGTTTGTGTTGGTTGATGGGGTGGTGTTTTGAGTGTGTGTCATACCAAATGGATTTGCAAAAGTCATGCCCATGTTAAATGTTGGAGTTGGCCCTTATGATGTTGCATGTGTTCTTTTGGTGCCAAATGTTGGAGTGGAGGGGATATGTGTAGTTGTCACATTGTGTGTTGCTCCCCCAAGAGGTAAACTAGTGTGAATTTTTTGTGAGGACGATTGACCTTGTGAAAACATGTTTGGACCAAGACCTTGAGTTTTCATTTGTAGATAGGGTTTTGAATTTGGGTAATATGCATGAATGAATAATAGCAACCACAAAACTATCTAATTCAGCTAATAAAGACCCTAATCCAAAAATGAAGTAAAAATGAACATAGAAATCACAATAATAATGCAATAAACCTCAAATCTCTATGCCATAATTGAATCACCTTCATTGCTCTTCTCAATTTTGCTTTATTTATTCTTAGAAATGTAGTATGCAATATACTCAATGAGCTTGATGTTGAAAATTGATAGCTTGATCTCTTGCTAGTAAAACTTCAAAGATTATGGTTCAACCTTGAAATGAAGACAATGACTTGCTTTTATAGAAATCCCAATTCAAATGAAGGGTTGTGATTAGATGATGAGGTATGGTGATCAATGGACAAGGTTAATTGAGATAAGGATAGGGATGAATGGACCAAAACTCAAGAAAGTAGTTGAGATTTAGGGCTTAGCTAGGAAAAAGGATAAATTAAATAATAAGAAAGCTTATTTAATTTAGGGAAGGGTGAGATGAATAATTAAATAATAAAAAAATATTTAACTATAGAAGAAGGGGTGGAATGCTAAATATTAAGTAATTAAAATAAAATTTTAATAAAGGAAGGGGACAAATAATAAATAATTAAATAAATAAAATTTATTTAATTATGACAAGAAAAGGCTAATGAATAATTAAATAATTAAAAATAATTATTTAATTATAGAGGAAAATGGAAATTATTTATTTAGAGATGGAAAAAGACAAGTTAGTGACGCAATTTAAATAAAATTAATATTTCTTCAAATTAATCAAAGGCAAAATAAGGTCAAATGAATTAATTAAATAATTAAAAATTATTTAATTAATAGAGGTATTATGGCATTAAAGAATAATTAAATAATTAAAATTATTTAATTATGATGGGAAGAAGATGAATCAGTGATAAAATATTATTTGTAGGCTCGGGACATTATTTTAGTGTACAATATGTATTTTGGTGTGTATATTTATATGCTTATAAATATAGATATACATATACTTATACACAAAAATATACACACATACATGTTTATACGCATGTATGTGTGTATATGTCCATGTGAATACATATTATGTGTATTTATACATATACACATAAATATACATACATATGAAAACAATTGTATCATTGAACAATAATATAATATAGAACAATATAACCAACAAGTAGTAAGTAGATGACTTCCTTCTTACATTAACAATCATTTACACTATAATCTCATTCAAGATATTTGCTTAAAAGTATATAGGTTTCTAAAAAGATATTTATAAATGAAATAGGAAAGTAGCTTCTATATTTGAATTAAGAAAATAAGAGCTTAAGTACTTAAATATCTTCAAGGTAAATAAACATAAAACCAAAAATTGATGTCTAAATCATTATAGTGCTCCAAGTTAAAAAAAATTGCATTTAAATGTAAATGAATGTGGATATATATTTTTAAACCCCTTTAGAATTTTTATGTGCGAATTTCAATAAATTGACAAAGGTAGCCTACCATTTCAGATCATGAAAGAAAAATCAAATATCTAATAGGGAATTAGCACAAATATTTGTATCCTCTAGAATTGACTCCAAGCCTAAGAAAAATTCCCTCTCTACATTGTCTAACAAACAAACACTCATATTAAATAATTTAAAAATCCATTCATTGTGATAATTATCAAAGTAACCTAGTCATAGTGTCCTCATCTTTGATAATAAAGAAACAATGTAGAAGGATAAGTGTGTAGGTGAGTTAGAGGTTTTTATTGGTTCTACACAACCCAATAGATTATTGGAAGTGCTTGCAATCTAGTTAATGACATAATAGGAATATGTAAGGGTAAATGAAATCTAAATGAGGCATGTGTAGAAGAAATTGTTGAGGGTCAAATTAGAACTAACAAGTGCATGTGCCACATGTGTGAATTCTCGAAGAAAAGGCATGGTATGTAAAAAATATAACATATTTATTAAACCTATAATCACCTAGGTGACATAACATCATTTCAAAAATAATATATTTAATATAAAATCTCTAACAAACATATAATTAGTAAGGTGACATAACAACATTTCTAGTAAACACTATTTTTACTACCAATTTATTTTGGTTATTTGTATAAATTGTTCAAGATTCACACACGCCACACATTATTTGCTACAACAACCAACAACAATTGTTTTAATATCTGTATTCATTATAGAGTTATTTGCATTCTTATAGTTCAATTTGCACACCATACATTATTTAGTGAATACATATATGTTTTATTTATTTATTTTATCCATACAATATATTTTAGGTAGACTACATACATTTCACCATGAAAAATCCCAAGAATCGAGTTTATAAAATAATACCTTTGCCAAAGCACATAAGAGGGTTATGTTTCATTGTAATCTCAAAAATAAGGATATTACTACACATCCAATCAAGATACCATATGCACAAGTGATTGAAGATCATTCTACTAGCTCTAAGAATTTTTATGTTAACAAATTATGGACATAATTAGACATGGGCCATGCAATTAAATATTTTGAGGATAGGTACTCTGCCTGAATTGCTACCAAGAAATAGTGCATCCCTACAACAATCCTATTATATTGGTTACAATGTCTCACAACTACAGCAAAGAGAGGTCCACCACCATAGTATGTAATGAATAAGAATTGTAGAGTGTGCAATGGTGTAAAGAAACGACGGAGCTAGGATATGGTCTTGAAATCATATAATTGAGAACACATGTTGCTCACATTTGTGAGACTAGGCCAAACTGCTCTAAGAATGGGCTCCTTAGGAAATCATAGTGGATAAGATTAAATAAATAAATCCTAAGTTGGAACTAATAACTACATAAGGTATAGACAAGGCTAGAGATAACATGCTTAGATCCTGTTAGGAAAATGAAGGTGTCTCAATCTTTGATTTTTCTTAGCATTGATTATTTAATTATTTAATGTCGATATTTATCCCATCATGTCTTGTGAGTTATAACTCGCATTTTCTATTTTTGAGGAGGAGTCAAATTGGAAGTTACCATTTATAGGAAGAGTTGTGCATAAAGAAATTTTCTATTTTTGTGTTAAGTTTGCATGGAATGTGAGTTTTGGAGGTGCGGTTATTTTTTGGCAAGTGCAAGTTTAGTGACAATTGGCAGTTGCAATATTTCATTTGGTGACATGATGAAGGGTACTCCCCTTACAATATGAAACTCACAACAACAACAGGGAATTGTGCAAACAAAATGCAAGAAGGAAGCATATATTTTCTATTATCACTGAAATGAAAATGAAATTACAACATTACGATTGCCATCACATGGGCTTTCTGATTACATAAATCTGCAAATCTGCAAATCAGAACCACCATCTACATTTCTCTACCCTCCCCTTTGTAACCCCATTCACATCCTTTATTTGGAAGGTGTAACCACCTTAGAATCTTCTGGAAAGTGTAACTTCCTCAAGAAGATATTTCAAAATTTTATTAGTTTTGGTAGTGTAACTTCGCGGGGTCATAACTTTTGATCCAACCTTTGGATTTTCAATTATCATATATTTTCAGAAAGATTTTGAGAAAGTGCATCTCAAAGAAGTAGTACCTAAAGGTAGACTACTTTTGTTTTCTGCCGATCTTTAGGACCATCCGGAGCCTCTAAGTGCTTCAAAATTGACTTCGAATATTTTAACAAGATTTTTAAAAATTGAAATTTTAATATCTCTCAAATGACATGATATTGAAGCTTTTTCTTTGCCATCAGCTTCAATTTAACATTCTGGAGGTTTGTGTAAGATTTTGTTCCCATACATGCATAAATACAGACTTACTAAAAATAGTAAGTTGCCAAATTTAGCCCTTTTAAAAACAAACAACATTTTTTTTTGTTGAAGCAAGATTTCTCTTACACCCTATATTCTCTTGCATCATGACAATTGGAAACTTACCATTATGCATGTGTAGTGGTTTTTGTGCTTTCCATGTTGCATCTTCAACCTTTGGCATTCAATTTTAGAAATGTCTAATTAATGCATTGTAAGCTCCTATATATTGAAAACTTGTATTTTGGAGTTGCAAGTTGTGTTGCTAAAATACCGTTATGCTGTTGAATTGACTCCAAAATTGTAACACATAGAAAATCCTATAGAGGCTTGCACTACAAGTGCATTGTAACCATTTGTTTATAAATAATACATTTTTCAAGCTTTTGGATGGTGGGGTTTTTTTTCTCCCAAAAGGGTTTTCCCCACATATATTTGGTGCTATGTGTTTTTATTGTATCTCTAATGTTATTTATCTTTACATGCTATGTGTATCTTCTTTATTATAATTGAATAAGGGTTTTCACATTCTCTCCTTTTGATAGATTGGTGTTGGAAGCTTTATGCATATTTGGCTTCCTTTTAGTTGGTATCAAAGCCTGATCATATATGTTTTCTATTGTGGGTTAAATGGTTTTTTGTACTAATCTTATTTCAAGTGGGAGCTTGTTGCAAGAAGGAGATGGTGAGAAAATTTGGTAGAGTTGATATAGAGAAATTTAATGGAGACAACTTTGAGCTATGGAAGCTCAAAATAGAATACATGCTTGCATACTGCAACTTGTGGACAGTTGTTTCTGGAACTATTCCAACAGGCATAAAACAAGAAGATTGGTATCTGATGGATTGGAAGGCTAAGGGTCTAATAAGAATCTATTTAGCTGATTAAATACTCCTAAACATTCATGAAGAGAAGGTCGTTGCACTTCTTTGGAAGAAACTCGCTTAAATTTATTAGGCTAAATCCCTGGTAAATAAGTTGTTCCTACAAAAGAAGATGTATTCTCTATGAATGGAGGAAGGAGGATTTGTCACAGATCACTTGAATGCATTCAATATGCTTGTTGCGCAGTTGAACTTTGTTGGTGTAAAAATAGAGGATCATTGCATGAATTTTTTGTGCTTACTGTCGAATTCTTGGGACCACCTTGTCATGGCTAGTGAAAGTACCACTACCACCTTTAAGATGGATGATGTGGTGGCAACATTTTTATTTGAAGAGAAGTCAAAACCCAAATCTCATGGGAGATCTAAGTCTCTTGGTAAGACCAAGGTGAAATTTTGGAATTGTGGAAAATCTAGTCACTTTCATAAATACTGTAAGGAGGAGAAAAAGAGGAAAAAGAAGGATTTCTCTTATTCTAAATCTAATAAATCCTCTCAAGATGATGCAAATGCCTTTTTCGCTACCTTGGAAATGCATGCATCACAAGATGTGTGGTTGATAGTGTGTGTGTGAATATGTGGAACAACTTATAAGTTAAACTAACACACCAATGGAACATTAAATCAAAGGAAACTAATTAAAAGTAAAACAAACTCTAAACAACAGCTCCTTCAAAAGCGTTCCATTGTCCTCTATCTCCAAGGATCTATTGCAAGTTGCTGGCTCTCAGTTGGTGTATGTAGCAGCTTTGGCAGAATGAAAACTTAGAGAATGAGTTTATGCAACATGCATGTCCATTGCTAAATTATTTAAGCTATGATATGAAACTAAACTGCTATGAACTTGAAATGCTATGCTAAAATGCTGATTCAAATGCAACTATAGTAACTACGCTAAATTCACAAAATCTAGGATGAATTCAACTCACTAAAGGGCTGTATTTATAGATTTTTGGAGGCAAGAATCTAGTTGGAAAAGATCAACAGTCAAATTCGAACCTGTCAAGATGAACGGTGAGAGATTCTAGAGGTTGAGAGAAAGGTGGAATGTTGAGAGAAAGATGGAAGAATGTTTTCAACCCACAAAACTATTTCACTTCAAAAATGGAGACAACATTCCATTTGTAATTTTTAATTATGAGAGTTGGTTGGGAGTTGAGGATAAATTCCTAATTAAATAAATAAATTTATTTAATTACATGTGACATGGATTTTAGAAGCTTCCATAATTAAATAAATAATATTTAATTATGTGAGAGATGAAAAAGGTATGTGTAATTAAATATTTAAAATATTTAATTATGTGAGAGGTGAGGGAAAAAGTTAAATTAAACATTTATGATATTTAATATAGAATGAAGGATGAGTTAGAAGAATATTCCATTATTTGAATATAAAAATTCAAACTTAGAATAATTTATTTAATAAATAAATTATGAAATTTAATTAATTTAATTAAGAAGAAAATAATAATAATTAAATAAACTTATTTATTTAATTAATCTAGAAGAATTAGAAAAATGAACTTGATATAAATAAATAATTAAATTTATTTATATGTAGATGAATTTTAGAATATTAATTAAATAATTCATATTTAATTAATTAACAGGTTTTGCAATGACCATTTATAGATGTATACATTTTGCCCCTCTTTGAAGTGATGTGTTTTATGCATTGCTTCAAAGAAAAATTCAAATAAAGAAAAATTTTCCCTTGACTTTGAGATTTTGAATGATGATGCTATATGCCCCCTCAGGTGATGAATCAGATAAAGATGACTTTTGGAAATTTTTACTGATTTGCTATCCGATTCATCGGTTGATAAAGATGATTTGATGAAAACTGCTATTGAATGATTGATATGAAGATGAAGAACTATGATTTTTCCCCGATTGATGATGCTTTTCAATTGATTCAGCATGTGATAGTGAATTTGTGATGATTGATTGATGATAACTTATAAGAATCATAGTAGGATTGATAAAGTGACCTCATGATGAATGAGCCTCACTAGTAGGATAGATTGACAAATTTGTTTTCATGATTGACGAGAAAACAAATAGTAAGATTGATAAATTTCTTTCATGATTGAAAAACAAATAGTAAGATTGATTGATGTGATTGATGTGATTGATGTGATTGATTTGATTTGATTGAGGAAGAAATGATTTTATTGATTAGAAGAATGAGTTTGATTAGAAGAAGTGATGTGATTGATTAGAATAAATTGAAAGAAATGATTGGATGCATTGATGTGAGGAACAAGAAAGGATGATAAGCAATAGGATATTGGTAAGAGAAAATGAGAAGAAAGAAACACAAATGGATTCAAAAATAAGTATGATGTTGCTCCAGGAAAACTACAACCCGAGACGGATTGATGATGATGATGATGATAGTGTTGTTGATAAGGGAAGGATACATCTCGAAACAACAAAAGGATAGGGAAGGATACATCCCAATGATGATAATGATGAGAGTGTTATTGATAAGGGAAGGATACATCGTGAAACAACACAAGGATAGGGAAGGATACATCCCGATGATGATGATGATCAAGGCTTGCAGTAAGGCTAGGAACAAGTCCAAAGGTATGATTAAATGATTTGTGCTACATTGAATGGATTGATTAGAGGAGATTGGAAGAAATGATTGGATGGATTGAATAAGATGAAATTGGAAGAAGTGATTGGATGGATAGAATTAGATGAAATTGGAAGAAGTGATTGGATGGATGGAATTAGATGAGATTGGGCGATGCTTTATGATGATATGAGATGGATTTTATTATGCAGATGAGATACGATGGACATGGTAATGCTCATGCACAAACTAATATGGATGCAATCTATATGAATCATGCAATCCTAACTATGAAAAATGAACTATACACCATTGTCATTCTGTAAACCAATTTTGTGCTTAATTTTCATCATTGAGCCCTTTGAAATGTTGAAAGTTAGTACAAGAATCAAAGGGCATATTCACACCATTGATGACCTGAGTACTGCTTCCATGATGTTTGATATAGAAAGTTAATACAAACATCGAGGTATAATTGAATCAAGATGACCTGAGTATTGATTAGATAAACAAACAAAAGTTAACCATTTTCTTATGCAAATCCTGAAATGTCATCAATGATACTTTGTAGAGCATGTCCCGCAAAAATTTGCATAGTAATACTGATTAACTCAGAAAGAGCAGACAAATAAAATATCATTCTCCTTCCTAGCCCATTCTAGTTCCAGACATCATCGAGGTACTCCGGAGAAATGATAACAACAAATTGCAAAAAAACAATTCAACTTATGCTTTAAGTGTTCCATTCATTGTATTCAGATTAAGATCATCCAATTTCTTTTAGTTTCAATTTGTGACATGTCTCAAAGCTATTTTGACTAGACTTGATCGGATAATTGATTGTTGATCTGATACTTGACTCATGTTGTCATTTGTTTGCTCAAAAAGTTGATTGCCCCTAGCAAGTTCAGGATTTCCCCCCCAGTCTAGGATGAGACATGACCATTTTATTGATGAAAGCATACAATTTATTGATTTTGTTTTGGATTTTTTATTTTTTTGGATTTTTATCTTTGTGATTTTTTAATGTTTTTTTTTATATTTTCTGATTTTTTTGTATTTTTCAAAGACATTTAAGATGGAATGGGATGACCATTTGAAGAAAAAAGATGCCCCACAATTAAGAGAAGATGCATGATGAAGGATATGGTATGGAAGATTTGGATGAAGTGAATAGGATAAGATGTGTTATTTTCAAGAAGATCCTTAACCTTGTCAAGATCAAAGGTGAAAATGAGGATAATGACCATGAATGATAAGAGGAAAATGGAAGATAGTATATGGATATGGAGATGGATATGAAAGATTATATTTTCATGATAGGGGGATGGAGCAAGGGTTTAAGCATCAAGTTTCACGACTACAAACCCTCAAATATGTGCTCTAATAGACCATGGGAATGGGAATTAGACTTATAAATGTTGGCATGATAGAGGAGGCTAAAACCTTATGCAAAGATTTTAATTAAAGGAGGAGAATGGGGATTGGATGTTGGATAATGGATAGGAGGTTGGAAGGCTTGGTGATAGATAGATGGAAAGGATAGCAAGATTAACATTGGCACACACCTTGAAGGGTGGTGGAGTAATGGAGGAAAAGTGGATTTGGAAGGTGATATGTTTTTAAATGGGAGATGGGGAGAAGCTTTCGGATTAACAAATTTGGATTCCAATTTTGATTTTATTGCTTCTATGAGACTTTTAGGAATCCACATGACTTTTTATTTTGATATTTTCTTTATGGGCCTTTGTGGCTTTTGAGATTTTTCTCTTTGATTTATGGACCTTTGCGATCTTTGAAATTTTCCTTTTGACTTGATGGGCCTTTGTGGCCTTTTGAAAATTTCTTTTGACTTGATGGGCCTTTGTGGCCTTTTGAATTTTTCTTTTGATTTTTGGATCAATTTTTCTTTTATTTTTGCATGACTCTTCGAGGAGACATGTTGATCCTTTGATACATGTGGATTTTTATATTGAAGCTTTTGACACTTGGCACCCAATTTTTTTTCCAAAATCAATGGGAGGAGTGTATTGAGATGAATGATATGGAGGTATGATGGATGAGTTAATGCAGGAAGAATTTTGAAAGCGGATCAAGGATGTGCGCCTTTCTTGTTCTTGAAGAATAGGAGATGGAGAAATGTGGGACCCTAATATGGATAGAAGGGTTGATGAGCTAGGGTTGGGATGATAAGGACCAAGGATAAATGAAAGGTTTGATGAACTAGGATAAAGACCTAAAATAGATGGAATGTTTAATGGAATAGGATAAGGACCTAGGATGGATGGAGAGTTTGATGAGCTAGGATACCTAGGTTGAGCATGAGGTGTGTAACCAAGGTCATAAGGATATGGATGTGCTTGGATAGAAAGGAGTTCTAGGATACCTTGTTCATGAAGGCCTAGGCCTTTGCCTTTGTAATTCATAATTTTGCACATTCATTTACCCATAGGATATGCATTGTTTGTGAAACAAGATGCGAGTCCATTTTGAGGAGGATATGATATGGATGAAAGGATAGGTGTTGGAAGTAAACTGGAGTGGATAAAGGTGGAGGATTCCAATTTATAGGTGCGGGGTTCATGGATAGCTTGAAGAGGTGTGAGAGGCTCTTGATATGAGGATGATGGGATACTTTGATCTTGACTAGGAAATGAATCGTTAGATGAAGGAGATGGAGTAGCTTGATCATCAGATGGAAGGGAATCTTTGGATAGGATGGAAGAATTTTTCTGTTCCTAGGATGCGATGGAATCCTAAGAGCATATGGATTCATTGAATGGGGTGGACAAAGAACTTGGAAGAACATTTTGTTCTTGAGATGGAAGAGGATTATCGTGGGTTGATAATGAAAGGAGGGGATCATCATAAGGTTCTTGTGAGATGGGGTCTTCATCAAAGATTGGAAGGGTTTGTAGAATTTTGGTATCATGCAATGTAGTGGAAAGAATGTTTTGATCGAAACGTGTAGATTGAAATGAATCATTGGATGTAGAGGATATGATAGAAGAAGGTGATTGAATGGAATCGTTATCTTGGGTGAAAGAATCATGAGGTTCATTATGAATTATGGGGGATGAAGATAAATGAATGAAATGACAAGATTGTTCAATGTTATTTGATGGCTTAGATTTGGGATTCCCATTTAACCTTTGAAAAAATTGAAAAATATTGAATTTGGATGATGTTGTTTTTGGAGGAGAAGAGGTTACGTCCATATTTTTTTCAAAAAACTTTTTAGTTGTTCCCCCTTGTATTTCCTTGATTTTCCCTTGTAGTGCTCTTATCTGTTGAGTAAGAGCACTAAAATCATTAAGGGGGGCCTCAGGATTCTCTCTAATCCCTTTTGTGTCAAAATCAGTAGGTAACTTAGCTCCTTGATTGGCCAATTTGTTTCATTCCAAAACTCTATCCATGAGATTATGGAATTGAGGATCTTGTTCTACTTCTTGAAGCATTTCTTATGTTATCTCATCATTATTCAGATTATTCCTAGTGGGAAGTATGTGAAAAGGATTTTCTTCCTTATCACCACTATTGCTTTTATCACCCATGTTGCTTAATGTACTTTCCCTTTCATCTCCTTCTATGTGCTTTCAAGAACTTGTGACAATAGGCATAAGCTTTTGCCCAATTTCAACTAACCTTGATCAAAAAATGAAATAGTGCAATTTTGATGGATATTTAAGTCAGAATAGAATGAAGATTCTATTGATATGACATGAAATTTCTAATCTTTAGCTTGTGATTCCCTAGTTGAAAGGATGATGATCTTGTTGTGGGAATTAAACTAAAAATCAAAAATAAAGATGATGTTGCACTTTGTGATGTTTGATAGCAGTTTTGTGAAAATAAGGATTTTTGTAAATGCCTAATGCTCCTAAGCTCTCTATTGCAAAACTTGATCGAGACGATTAGAATACAAAATTTCCAGTTGGGGGATAAAAGAGGAACATATAGGTTGACTGTGATTATGCCTTTGAGAAAGAGCTCTTCTTTGAAAGAAAGCCCATGAATATAATGGTTCTAAGGAAAAATCATCAGTGAAACCTCTAACAAAGTCATGATATTGATGAATAAAGTTTTGTGCTCAAGCAAAACTTTTTGACTTTGGTATAAAAATTTCCTCCTTTTCAATAGCTTCTTATAACTGAGAGACTTCTTTGGCTTCTTAACCTTCTTCTCTAGGGACTTCTTAGAAAAAGTTGCAAACTTCTAGATCCTGAGCATAAAAAAAGACTAGACTAAATGGCAGATTTTCAGGTGTCAAAAAATTACCCAAGTTTGGAACACAAATGCGCTAAAATGTTTAGCAGATGCGCTAAACTATTCAATCTATGTGCTGGACTATTGCAGGTATGTGCTAAAACATAGCACAGATGCGCTAAAACAGAGCATGAATGCGTTGAAACAGAGCATGTATGCGCTAAAATAGAACATAAACACATCGAAACATAGCACAGATGCGCTAAAATAGAGCACAGATGTGCTGAAACAGAGCACAGATGCATTGAAACAGACCAGGGATGTGCTAAACTATTCAATGACTGCACTGAGATAGACATGTTTTGACAGTTTGATGTTTTGGATGATCTTTATCTGATTTAAATTTGGAAAAAATACAACATACTGTAGAAAATAGTTGTTTGCAAATCTTAAAATCTAAACAAAGAGTGTATGTTCTTGAAATTTTCATGGGTACTGAACAAAATAAGCACTTCAAACAGACTCACTCTTATTTATCAAAAAGGTCATCATAGCAACCACAACCTGTTGGTGTTTTAATTTCCCATTAAGGCTTCATAATGCTCTAAGAGGTTGCCAAACTCTATACTCAAGAAATTACGAAGCTAATGGCCAACTAATGAGATTCAGTCAACAACTGAGATCTCCCACACTTTAGGCTCTATGAAACCAAGGACGGTTTTCCTAAATGTGTTCATAAAAATGGTTTATGCCTTAAAAACACTTCTACATACAGCTACATTCCCCATTAATGCAACTAGATAGCAATTATCTTATTTTTTGGCAAAACAAAGAATAATAACGACTATCTAG
This sequence comes from Sequoiadendron giganteum, assembly GCA_007115665.2. NCBI lineage: Eukaryota > Viridiplantae > Streptophyta > Pinopsida > Cupressales > Cupressaceae > Sequoiadendron > Sequoiadendron giganteum. Next base: position 276,072,890 of record CM021108.1, on the reverse strand, counting down.
AGCTAGGAAAACAAACTTAATGTAAGATTTGTATCTCAAAAGAGACAGACAATGATTTTTTAAATGTTTAGATCTTAAACCTTTACACTTAGGGCTACTGTCTTGCACTTCTAAAAAAGATCTAGAATGAACTATCCAGTGCCTCATCCAACCAGGCGGGAGTCACATAAAACATAACCCTGATATTATGGAACTCATCATTATAATGCTTTACATTATGAGATTTTCCATTAATTAAAACAATACTCCTTAGTAAGTCCTCAACAAATTATCATAGACTTGTAATTCCTTTACAAGCATTTTATTAACTCATTAAGCTAAAGCAAGAAAACTAATTACACATCCAAATATACCATTGAAACTGAATGAAGAAACCATTGATAAATCCATTCATAATCCATGATATGTACACAAGAGAGCAATTGTCTTAATTGTTTTGTAGATTTATTGATACCAGTTATTATAAAAGTATAGCATTCTTATTTTATACAACACCCGACATGGAATGATTTTCCAACTAGAACCTTCCAAAATACCACAATATAACCTTTATGTACATAGCCTAAGCCTTACGATACAAAAGTCTGACCCCTAACAATCAGTCGTGAAATCTCCTTTATAGAATAGGAGAGCAACAAGCATCAGGCTCCATTGTTCATTTCAAAATGAATTTCACTTTTTTACCAAATGAAATTCAAATTCACTTCAAAAAACTCCTCATCATTAAAAATAATTGCAATACGCACAGAGGAACCAAAAATGGTTACACCACTATAACCAACTGAAAAAGACAAGAAACACCACCACCCACGCGCACGTCTGCATCAAACCCGAACCACTGAGAACAACATCAAATAGAAAAGAAGCACTACCCCAGCAACACCACTCATTTCCCAACACCTCGAGTAACCACACAACCCTGATACAAGCGACCGCTCCTGGTTCTCGCTTCAGTAAGAAGCGAGACCGGTTCTTTACCCTTGCTAGTACCAACACTAGATCCAACAACATTACATGGTGCCACTGTAGTAATTGGAGAAACTGCGAGCACCTCCTCATCAACTCCCATGAGTTCAGTCAAGGTCATGAGGTAGTTGTGGTAGTCTGAATCAGTTTCAGACCCCTCACCATCAGAGCCCAAAGAGAGCTCAACAGGTGACGTGGAGCATCCAGACCTTGTCTCCACCCTTTGAGTGATTGTTCTAGAAGTACTGGGAACAATTTGTTTCTCCTTGTGTTGCAAATTTGTTACACTCACCTGAGCACTTCGTCGTACTAATGACTTATCCATTGAAGACGCTAGCTCAAAACACAGCAAGCAAATCAATCCCCTACAAGTGAACAAACTTAAAATGCGATGATACTGATGAGCAATTTAGCAAGAATTTATAGAGAAAGCTGATGCAGGGAACATTAATTGCTCAAATTGTAGTACAAGCAAAATGAGTGATTAGTGGTTGACGTCGCCACCACAAAATAATTGTGAGCTCTTGGAAAATGGGGTAGAGCCCATCATTGCATTATTAGGTGGATACTGCTTGCACGTAAGGAAATCAGGAGGAAATCCATTGAAAAACCCATGCCATTAATGAAAATAACTTGCAGAGCATAAAAAATCCTCACATGGGTGAATAGTAACCCTTTGAATTCAAACCGTTGATGTGAAAAGACATGGCAAGTCAGATGACTTGGATTGAGTCAATGATTGTTGAAAAATCCACATCACCATCTAGGAAAAACAACAGCCAATCATACCCCTCGCAATCAGGAACCCGCGACGGGGTAGCAGGTCCCACCCCGCCCCCTCATTCCACGGAGCCAAGCCACGTGTCACCGGCTCGCAAACCTCATGAAATTTTTGAAAACATTAATCTGCTCGTGCGAGGCTTGCGAGTGATGGTCATCATTAATCCTTGTTATTTAATATCCACCATTGAAAAGATGTCCACTTGTCACTGCAGGCTCATCAATATAGGCCCCACCTACTGTACTTGACAGATGGTGGCATTTAGCACACCTCGCACCACTTTAGTGACATTAGCAAGAAACCTTGCGAGGTCTGCGAGGAACGGTCTAGATTAGAACCTGTGATCTGACGATCAACCAAACTGCATAGGAAAAAATAATTATAACTGTGGGGCCGATTGAAAAAACCCTCAGAGGCACAATAATTTAGGCCCACCCAAACCTAGGGAAAACCACTCGACATAGGCAAAATAATAATAACACCCAAATAGAAAGAAAAGACTAATAGGTCGGGTGAAAAGGGGCCAATAACAAGACGAAAAAATAGGCTCAGTTAGATGACTTAAGAGACCGGTGACCCCCAATAACAGGTCAATGCTAAAATATAACGTGAGGGTTCAAAAGGTATCAATCAAATTTATCATGGGTAAAAAAAATCCCTAAACCCTAAGCATTAGATCCCCAGCCATAAAAGGTAAACAAACATGCCCAAACCAAGCAAAATTTTGACAAATTTTAAAAGTCCCATCACAACGTACATCTTAAAATTGTGTCGACTGACACAGCTGTGTCACCCCATAAAGGGCACTCATGTTTTTGTCTTTTCCAGGTGTGTACTCAAGGTTAGATTTCTTGATCCCCTAAGAAAAAAATCCATGGAAATTATATGGTGAGTGTCTTGGGGGCAGATTCTTCCCTCCCCTTGCACTGTGATTATTATGATGTTTGGATACTGACACGGTTGGCTTTCTACACTATGGTTCGTAGTAAAGGTATTCATTCGGCATGGCAATAGATAAACTCCCTCAGGAGACCTCCTAGTATTTAGAACAAATATTTTAGGGATGGTTATCTTGCACACTTCCGTTGAATATGGGTTTCCCCAAAATTCACTTTTAATTAGAGTGGGTCAGAAAATCTAGCTTTGGTTGTTCCCACTTAGGTCGTTCTCGTAGGGTGAGTACTTTTTCCCACTAGGGTAGGCCTTCTAAAGGATTTAATAAAACATGAAATGCATAAAATGAAAAAGGTAAGTCTGACATTTTTGTCACCCAGTAAAGGGGAGAGCATAAACTTATTACCCAGCAATCACAACAAACAAATGGTTCAGTTTTAAATCCAAATGACAATTTTCTACACTAAGTGAAGATGTTGCTTCACAACAAGCATTGGATTCATTTTAACCAAGATAAATTAATGTTTGGTGACTATCCTAGGATAGATTAATTCCATATTTAAGTGTCTATCCTAGGATTGCTTCATTTTTACTTAGGCAGAAAAGAAAAATCTCTGTCTGCGGATGGCGTCAGAATCAGGATTTATTTTTACACTCCCTGTATGCGCTAAAAGAACTAGTAAATGCACTAAAACAGTTAACAAATGTGCTAAAGGAACAAACAGGGATGCACTAAAACAGTTAATAAATGCATTAAAAGAACTAGCAAATATGCTAAAACAGGTCGTCGAAGCGCTAAAATAGTTCTCGTATGCACTAAAACGTAGCTCGTATGCGCTAAACCGCAGCTCCAGTTTGTCACCTGTCAGAAAATCTACAATAAAATGATTAAAAATGGGGCAATGCCCCATAGTGGGTGCCAAAAATGTGTGTGTGAATATGTGGAACAACTAATAAGTTAAACTAACACACCAATGAAACATTAAATCAAAGGAAACTAATTAAAAGTAAAACAAACTCTAAACAATAGCTCCTTCAAAAGTGTTTCATTGTCCTCTATATCCAAGGATCTATTGTAATTTGTTGGCTCTTAGTTGGTGTATGCAACAGCTTTGGCAGAATGACAACTTAGAGAATGAATTTATGCAACATGCATGTCCATTGCTAAATGATTTAAGCTATGATATGAAACTAAAATGCTATGAACTTGAAATGCTATGCTAAAATGTTGATTCAAATGCAACTATAGTAATTGCGCTAAATTCACAAAATCTAGGATGAATTCAACTCACTAAAGGGTTGTTTTTATAGATTTTTGGAGGCAATAATCTAGTTGGCAAAGATCAACGATCAAATTCAAACCTATCAAGATGAACGGTGAGAGATTCTGGAGGTTGAGAGAAAGGTGGAAGGTTGAGAGAAAGATGGAAGAATATTTTCAACCCACAAAACTATTTCACTTCAAAAATGGAGACAACATTCTGTTTGTCATTTTTAATTATGAGAGTTGGTTGGGAGTTGAGGATAAATTCCTAATTAAATAAATAAATTTATTTAATTACATGTGACATGGATTTTAGAAGCTTCCATAATTAAATAAATAATATTTAATTATGTGAGAGATGAAAAAGGTATGTGTAATTAAATATTTAAAATATTTAATTATGTGAGAGGTGGGGGAAAAAGTGTTAAATTATATATTTATGATATTTAATATAGAATGAAGGATGTGTTAGAAGAATATTCCATTGTTTGAATATAAAAATTCAAACTTAGAATAATATGATAATTAATATAAATAAATTATGAAATTTGTTTTATTTAATTAAGATGAAAATAATAATAATTAAATAAACTTATTTATTTAATTAATCTAGAAGAATTAGAAAAATGAACAATATAAATAAATAATTAAATTTATTTATATGTAGATGACTTTTAGAATATTAATTAAATAATTCATATTTAATTAATTAACAGGTTTTGCAATGACCATTTTTTGATGTATACAGATAGACTTTGGTGTTTCTTTCCACATGACTTTGCATTGATATTGGTTCTCTAAGTATGAAATTTATGATGGTGGAAAGGTGTACCTGGGTGATGATTTTCACCTAAAAATTTTTGGCCATGGAAGAGTCAATATAAGATTCCAAGATAGTAGAACTTAAAGGGGATCGATGGTGTCCTGCATATCTCTGGTTTGGAACAAAACCTTCTTTATTTAAGTTGAATGTTGTGGGTGTTCAGGTTGTCTTATCGAATGGAGGATGCAAGATGACAAGAGGAGATATGGTTCTTGCTAAGGGTGTTCAAATGGGCACTCTATTTCAGATGGATTCATGCATGGTTCAGTGTAATATTTCTTCTATGGAGATAAAAAAAATTAACTGAGTCACTATCCTTGCCATTGGAACCAACAATAAAGAAGAAAGTTGCATCCACTTTTGATGGTCATGCTTTTTGGGTACCTAAGGGTTCTCATGCTTTGGAGATGAAGTTACCTGCTGAGAAGATAATGTTTTGACATCGAAGACTTGGTCACATTGGTGAAAAGGGTTGAGAACCCTGAAAAATAAATTCCTTGTCGAGGGGCTTGATGATTGTAATCTTGAGTTTGATTTTTACGAACATTAAATTATTGAATCAAATTCAACCACTACTTACGAGTGGATTCATACGTTCACCCACCTCTAACTTGAATTGGAAACCTTAACTAACCTAAGTCTGACCCAATCTTATTGTTCAACCAATGGTTAATCATATTTGAAAGTTCTGACTTTGGATATATTGACTCCCTAAGTCAAAACTCAATTGAGTTTATTAGTTTTTACTAACTTCGAACACTCAAGTTACATCATGTAACTACCTAGGTCTTGGCTACTACTGCATGTTTAAAGCTTACCATAACTCATGAAAGTATCTACTCTCATAAATAACTTTTGACAAATCTTGACAACAAAATATGATAATTTGACCTTCCTGGTAATAATACAGTATAAAGATATATACAAAAACCCCATGGTGATGGGTGTTTCCCATTAAATAATATTACTTGTCTTTAAGGTTTAGTCTTTCTTGATAATTAGTGGGGTCTTGCTTTAAAATATTTTATCTAAAATTATAAACTTTTTCGACAAAATGTCATGGTCAAGAATACAAAAGAATAGCTAACATAATGTATCGGTTAAGCATCAATATCAAAGGTCTAGAACTAACTATGCTTTAGACTCTTCTACCAACTTTTTGGTTCTCAACCAACTAGTCTTTGGCTTGAATATCAAACAAAGAAATTGTAGTTCAACTTTTTCCCACCATAGGTTTCTTCAATGAAACTATATTTACATTTTATTTGCATTCTACCAAAAGCTTACCATCTAGAAAAAAAAAGAAATGAGTTCTTTCAAGAATAGAGAAAGATTCTCAAAGTTTAAGTGACAGATTTCAGCTCTTTACTCTACTGTTTCTTGTAAAAGAGAGAGTTTAATAGAAATATTAACCCATAACCGGTTTTAAGGAACTATCTCTTTCCAATTAACCCTAGAGATTTCTAATTTTACTAATAAGATAAAAAAAAAAAAGATATTCCTTGCCTACTCAGCTAGATATGATTGGTTTGATTATGCTTTTACTCAGCCCCAAACATGTAGCTCCAAAAAGACTACTCAAGCTTCTAAAACAACTTTAAAGTGAAGCTCTAAAGAAACTTTCCAAAAGGTGAGAATGGAAGAACTTCTTCACTACTCATCTTAGCTTATATTGGTTCACAAACCCAACTCTTTTCTCATGCATACAAGAATTCCTTCTACACAAATGCATGTTGTCCCAGTTTGTAGTTTACAATAGTCCAGAAGATAGAAAATCCTCTTTTGCACCTCTACAATATTATGCAACAACTCCTCCCCACTTTTACAATGAAAAAGATTGATTTTTTTTATTTTCAAAGAGAATAACTCCCCTTTCTACACTTTCTTAGTGAGAGAAGAAACCACGGTCCTGCTCTCTTTTCTTTAATCAATCAATATAGACAAAATGATAATACACTTTGAAGAATTGACAATTTTTTTACCAAAACTCATAACTAACTTCTTTCCCAACTTGACGTATATTCTTTTCTATCTTTGATTCATGGGATAACTCAAATAACTAAATTTGATTTCCATTTTAGTGCAAGATAGAAGTAGTTTTAAAATGGTTTCCATATTCACTTATCACCCACAACCAAACCAAGGAAGGAATCAGTTTTAAAATGGTTTGAAGACAATTATAAAAACAAGGGTTACACAGCCTAAGCCACGATGGCAAGAAGTTTTTAAGTAGATTCAAAATTTAGTTAAAAAGTCCCATCTTCACATAGTCTTTTCCATGTTGGTTGGAAGGTTTAAAAGATATCTAAAAACCTTTCTTATGTTGCCACCTTTATGGCTATTCCCATGCAGCCAACCTACTATAAAGCTAGTGCAATTCATATTAATAATATTTTCTTTCAAGAAGTAAAGTATATACATAAGTCTCCCCATTTAATGGGTTGAGCTTTTAACCCTTACACGGCGTAAACAACCACTCAAAATCATTTAAATACAATTTAAGTACATTCAAAGAATTAATAACATTTATGCCACAAAGCGGTGTTGATAATATAAAGTTGGTGATTGATATATCACACCACTATATATTAGTATTATTTCCATTTAACAATGAGTGGTAAATAACCATTTCCATCTATCACCTTTCATGCTCTTGTTAGCACGTATATGTTAAATATCAAAAATATATTATATCGACATATAATATATAACGTATATATACGTGTATATAAATGTATTACTTATTTTCAATAATATATGTATATATACTCATATGAATATATATAAACGTTAATGTACGATCATCGTATGCATATATATCTATATAGGCATACATATATATATGTGTGTGTGTGTGTGTGTGTGTGTGTGTGTGTGTGTGTGTGTGTGTGCGTGTGTGTGTGTTCTATTTAACAAAATTTATATATACACACATATCTTTATATATTATATGTGCAATGATTGAAAATTAACCCAACATATCTATAATCAAATAGAAATGAAAAGAACAAGAATATAAAGTGATTAGGTTTAACTTACCCTTCAAACACAACTGACAACCAAAGACTCACACTGCAATGGTGGTATCTAAAACTTGACCTACATGGTACAAGGGAACTCAAATAGCTTTACTAGTAATCTCCATAGATTATACCCTTCTCCTGGGTGATACTCTCCCTCTCCCTCTAGAAGGCATGGAAACTATCTTGCAATTGACTTAATAAAACAACCAAGTAGTTAGTCGTAACATATACATCACATTCATATCATTGCACAATCAATAATAATTCATTTAAGTGCAAAACCATCATATCGCGTAAAATTTCATCATAACATTTAAATTTCAAAGTATCATCATCACATATTCATCATTGTATTTTGACATAAGATAAAAAGTAATTTGTAAATCTAAGGTGGGGTGTAACAATAAAACAATGATTGCACACACACACACACACACATATTGTTGCATATCAAATATCTGTCTATATATTTATTTATTTATATATATAGACATATATATGTTTTACTGCATATTTATATATAGACATTTATATGATTTGCAGCAAAACATATATGTGTGTGTGTGTGTTTGTATGCATTTGTTGTTTTATGAACATATAAATATATATGTTTGAATCACATTGTATACCGTAATATATAAAATTTATAAATGAAAAGAACTTCAATAACAATTTTCACAATATTCCTAATCATGTAAACATGCAATTGTATTTTTCATATAAAAATTTCACCAATCACTTGTAAATGTATAAAATTCAATTTTGAATGTTTGAAGTTCACGATAGTGTTAAATGTTTGTAATGTCACATCCACCACTTGCCTTTGCTTGGACCAAAGTCCTCATAAATTTCATCATACATGTTATCAAATTCCAATTATTGTATTATTTTCCACAATAATTTGACCATTTTCAACATTTCTCATCATGCATTTGAAATATTTCTCACAATAATTTGACCATTTTCAACATTTTTCATCATGCATATGAAACAATATATTGATATTATGCTCTAAAAAAGAATCTGAAATAATCTAACATGCCACATAAATCAAGCTACTTCATGAAATGTTGAACCCCTCCTAGTATGCCACATTGGTACTAGTAAGCCTACTCATGACTCTCAGGTATCGAGGTAATATGGGTCCTTATACACTTCAATATTTCACATGATTTGACCCAATTAGGAAGATAGATTATTTATGGCCAATCAAGCACATGGAGGAGGCCAACAAAATGGATCATATTTTTATTGCTAGCTACATATTTATATGCGTAGATGAGGATATCTCCAAACAACTTCAAAGTTTATTCAATAATTTGTACTTGATGGTTGAAGAAGCCATTAAGAAGGTTTTGGGTATTTTAAGAATCACCGAGGGTCACATCCATCCCAATAAAACTTTGATATCTTTTTCTCCACAATAGTTTTGGTGATGGGTAGTAACCAGATCGGTAAATTATTTGTGAACCATTTTCTAAATGATAACTACCTATTAAAGGCGGTTGCTGACATCTCTACATTTAATAAAAATCTAAGTTGTGGTCTCATAGATGCCATAGATTCCATAAGTTATGTTGTGAATAAAAACCTGGTCGAGCCTAGTACTATATAAAGAGGGTGTCTATATAAGGACATGGAACCATTTATGAAATTCATCTATAGAAACAACAAAGACTTATTGTTTGTAACATGGGTGGAAAGAATGATTGAGATTGCTAGTGGCATTAGAATTTTGTATACAATGTAGCTCATATGGTGTTTTGAAACACAACATTTAATCTCTTTTTTTATGATTAATGAAATGGAATTAACCCCTTAGACGCAATTTTCTCAAATATGTGTGTGTATGTTGCAGTGTTCAATTTGAAATCTAGGAGATATTAATATATGCATAGGTGGATGAATATAAGAAAATAAAATTTATTTTGTTGTGTTGAGTTGGCAATCGAACTACAGAGATACATACGCATTTTCATGAATATATATATTAAAACAAAGAAAAAGAGGCTGCAATCACCAAATAAGATTAATAAATGGGTGCACCCAATTTTTGGCTAGTTTGTTTCACTCAATTATTAGGGGTATAATGCATAAATAACAATCAAAAAACAAACCTAACTGTTATAACAGTAAAAAGGTAGATTTTAAGATGCTAAAATGATGTGTACCTTTTTGGAAAAATATTATTTTGGGCCTCACAGAGGACTCATTCGCCCAGTGGCGAATGGGTCCCTACTAGGGTTCTAGAAAATTGATTTATGGGTTTTTTTCTTTAATTTTTGCACTCCCAAAACCTAGGTGTTCAGCTCTCGAAAGTCGGAAATAAATTTTGTAGCTTAATTAATGTGATCTTATAAGAAAGGTGACAACTTTTACAACTTTGCAACTTTTGTTCTCCACTTGATCTTCAACCTAAAACCTACAATCACACATCAAAGGAGAGGAAAAATTGCTGATTGTTAGGGAATAGGGGTTTGCCTTGGTCAAACCCCATTTAAACCTTGAATTGAAACAATGCATAAAAGGAAAGATGAATGAACAAATTAATAATACGACTCACTAATCCTCATTTGAAGCTTGGAGTACAAATCAACAATCTTGCATGAAGTGGACACAAAGAATGTAGATCTTGATCATAGAATTTGACATGAGACAATGCTTGAATAGGATCTCCAATGCTACATCAACATATGAGCTCAACAAATGCATGATGCACTATGCCTTTGACATGATGATATGACCTTTGATTGTTGTAATAAACTTCAATAATTTTCCCTTGAATGCTCTATAATGCTCTTGTAAAAGTACTCTTGATTGCTTATGGAGGTCTAGGATGAAACTATGTGAATTAACCTTATATTTATACTTAAGATTAAATCCTAAAATTCAAATAACATAAGCCGACATCAGATCTAGGATTTAAAATTATTAAAATACCACCAAAAACACATCCCAAGAGGGGTGTCCTAAGTTAGTGAGGACCCATTCGCCATAGGCCGAATGGGTCCTAGCATACCTAACTAGGACCTATTTCAAAGAATGTGAAATGACATGTCAAAAGGGGGTCCTAGGACCTAGTGAGGACCCATTTGCTAGGTGGTGAATGGGTCCAAGGTCACTATCCTAGGACACAAACCTTGTCAAATTAAGTGTTGTGAAATATTATTAATGAGTATCAAGTTTTATCCCTAAAAAAAAATGATAAATAAGGTTTGGATTTGAATTAAAGGGGCCAATTAAGCTCAATTAACCTCAATTAATTAATTAAAGCCCTAGATTAGTATGAAAGTGTAAAGATATACTTTACAACACCCTAAATAAGGCATCATTAAGTCCATTTTATTAAAAAGGGTCATAAACTTAATGTGAATGTGTGAAACACATTACAACACTAAATCAAGGCAACATTAGGCTCATTTTATTATTAATTATTCCCAAATTAAGTAAGGAAAAGGGATACTTTTCCATTACTACATATATATATGTATGCATGCATGCATGTATGTATGTATGTATACACACACACATATATGCATACAAACACATATGTATATATGTATGTATGTGTATGTAAATGTGTGTATATTTTCTAACATGATGAAATTGCATGTTGTTGTATGCACTTTGGAAGCCAAATTCAAGTAATATAAGCACATTATTTAGAATTTAGAAAAGTTGAATATGGAAATTATGTTAGTAAGACATTCACATAAGGTTGTACCAACCTGAAGATGCATGAAAATTTGAGGAATGTGTAGAGGAGGTGTGTCGATGCTTTGTAGTATGCAAATGATATTAAGTGAGATTGATGGTGGCTACTTTCCCTCTTATAAAATCATTCAGATATGATAAATGAATGCATTGGATTTGGTTGTTGTGTTTCAAATTTGAATATGCTTGGGGATGATTTGATCTTTTTAATTTGTAGTTATCATTTGTGTATGATTTTTATGTTGAAATGACTGAATTATGCATTATATTTGGTTTGATGTTTATTAGGGGTGCCTTAAACCATTTACTATTTGTGCAAGTTTGTATAATAAATGGAGTTAATACATGTAGATTTGAGAGGAAGAATGTGAGGTTGTGCATAATACAATGCATAAAATTATATATATGAGGTTCTCATTTGGCAACCCATAAAATTATGGGGGTTGTGGATTATAGAAGTTGTGTTAATTATATGTCTAAATATATGTATGGAGCTTTGTTATTTGGTAAGACAATTGTCATGAATATAAGTTACAAATTTTATCTTACATATGTATGATGTTATGTTTTATGTGCAATGGAAATCTTATAGTCTTCATCTAGCACTCGAAAGTACACAAATACAAAAAAATATCATGAGCGTAAATAGTGGTTTTTAAATTAAGCATTGTAAAAAAAGATAACCGTAAAGTTTAAATATTTGGTAGAATGGGGAAACCACCAAGAAACCATGGACACACACACACACACACATATTTGTCTGGATATATATATATATATGTAGATATCTAAATTTGACCACTTACATTTAGTCAAATTTATCCTTTTTCATCTAAATATCATTTTATCCACATTAGTTAAATAATGTTACTATTATTTAATTAACATCCTTAAAGTCCTCTAAATCCCTAAGTTATTTAGTTAAATAATTAAATACCTTACCCTTTTATCCCTTTCTTCCAAAGAATTAAATAAATAACCCACTTATTTAATTCCCTTTATGTCTCATCCACACATAGTTCTAATTAATCTCCTAATCCCATCATTAGGGATGTGCACATTCCTAATCCATGATTAGGGGGTGTCACATCCTCCAAATTTTTCAAGTTGGCTCCTAATTGTCATTAGCCACCTAACCCTCTTCTAATCTTTCATCAACTAGTCTAATCAAACCCCTTTAGTCAAATCTCCCACATCCCAATGGAATTTTTAATTCCATTTTATTCTTCCAACACCCTTCATGGAATTTTTAATTCCATTTACAATCCTCGTGTCCTTTCCAATGGAATTTTAAATTCCATTTATTCACCCAAGGTTTCCCAAGGAATATTTTATTCCTTTTGTCTTCCTCATGCACATTAAAAAGGAATTTTTAATTCCTTTTGGTCAACCTTTGATCTCCACCCTTGATCTCTTGTCCTTGGCCAGGAATGAATCTTGACCATTCATTCATCTCCCCTTGGCTAAATGGCTAACACTTAGCCATTTTCATAACCCTAACCATATTCTAGCATAATTTATCAGAATTCATTCGCACTCAAGCATTCAACTTGATTCATCTTCAACAATCATCTTGCATTCAATCCACCATCTTCTTGCATCCAAATCAAGCATTTACAAGCCGTTATGTTGCCAAAATTGATCTAGGAGCACACAAATCAAATGATCAACAAGGCCAACCAACCAATCAACTTGGATAAGGTAATATCACTCCTTTTTCTTGTATTTTGTTCAAGTTCAACTTAGAGCAATCTTGAGGTGTTGTTGTGCTTCCTCGTCTTGCATTCATTTTCGTTTTGCACTTTAGGCTAAGGCATTTTCACTACACACATTTTTGGAACGCCCGGTGGGACCCACGTCATTGGTATTTTCTTTCACATTCTCTATTGTTTGAGTTTTGCAGGTTCATATTTCAATTACAGAGGTGAGACTGCCTTGACGAGCGATCTTGCTCAACATAGGGGCAAAGTTCCCTGGCCAGACAAGCGAAATTTCCTTTAGGGGCGAACCTAACTTTGCATAGAGGCGAACGTGCCCGATACAGCAGCGAATTTGATTTCAACAGACATCAGGAAAATTTTCCCATCCAGCCAAATAGGTGGGTTTGCACACCAAACAGGTGAACTTGCATCCAATTAGGTGACCCTGCCTCCAAACAAGCGATCCTGACTCCAAACAGGCGATCATGCCTCTAGAATAGGTGAACCTACCTCTGGCACTAGAACAGGTGAACTTTCCATTCAGGAAAATCTTCCCATCCAACTAAACAGGTGAGTTTGCACACTAAACAGGCGACCTTTCCTCCAAACAGGCGAACCTGCCATCGAGGAAAATTCACCAATCTAGCTAGACAAGCGAACTTGCACATCCAGATAGGTGAACTTTCCCCTACAGGGGCGAACCTGCTTGTCTAAACAGGTGACCTTGCCTCTCACAAGGGCGAACTTGCTCACTTAGATGGGAGAACTTGCTTCACACAGAGGCGAATCTAAGGTCAATCTGAAACCCTAATCTTATGTTTTTTGTGTCGTTTTGGTTTTGTTTTCATGTACTAATATGCTAACTCATTTTTTTGTGAGTGTCCTTGCTTCCACCTAACAATCTTTGCAGTTGTTCCTCATTCATCCAAGATCGAAGGTCCAAAACTACTAACGTATCTTTGCAGAATGATCGGTCCAAGACCCTTAGTTAGTTTGTCTATCATTTTTTGCACTAATCTAGGCACATGTAGCCTTAATTAAAGGGTCAATTTACACTTGTTTTTCTTTCTTGTGAGTGGGTTGTTGACATATCCACTCCCCTTGCACCAGTTGGCGATCCTGGGTGATGAGAAATTGCAGTTCACTCTAGTCCAGTTGAGTCCACCTAGGCGGTGCTAGTGCGTCTAGCCTCTCCCCTTGCATTATGTGTGAGCCTGGGACCATCAAATACAACTGGTGTCTTCTTCCCTTAGTGGGACCTACCTAAGATTTTATAACTCGGGGGACGATCCCAACCACATGTTACTGGTAGGGTATATAAATGGGGGAGAGTGAAAGTTGTACCTCAATCTAGTCACGTTGTGTTTGACAGAGAGTCAAAGCTAGGGTGATACCTAGATAAGATGTGAATATTTGGTCAAAGTTTCCAGTACCTCATTGGGGCTCTCGAATCATGCTTGTGATGGGCTAGTGTTCATTGTTGTGCCCCACGTACCGTGTGTATATCGAGGACTCATGAGATAGCCTTGTTTATCCTAGATACAAACCTGTGTTTTAGTCACGGCTTGGTGTAGTGCATGGATTGTGTATGGAACCTCAAAGTTACTCACCACGTACTCCCTTGGGTTGAGATAGAAATCCGCATGGTGGACTATGATAGCCCTCGAGTGAGAGCATGAGGGTGAGCCTGTGGTGTCCATTGATGGCCCTGTTCCATTGGAATGCTATTTATTCGTCTTCATGAGAAAGGGTGCTCCAGAGAACCACCCCGGTATCACAAAGTATTAACCTTGGGTTGTCCACTCAAGGTGGTGAGCCTACATCGAGTTTGCAAACCCTTATCACTAATTCTAAGATCGTGTTGTCTAGCGTGTCTTCTTTATGAGATACCAGTGTTTTTCATTTCAGTTGGTCAGTCCAGCCTTTTATCTATTTTTTGTTGTGATTTTCATCCTTTTCCACAATCCCCCTTTGCCTTCAGAGGCAATCTTTCTTCTCAGTCCAGCCAAGGTCATCTGTTTAGGCGAATATACATTTGTTAGAGGCTAATTTGCTTGTGGGTTCCTCCTTAGGCGACCCCGTTTTCACCCTTTCTCTTGAACAAGCGAGTTTTTCCATCCCTTGTGCGAGTCTTTTAGTCATCAAACTCTCCCATCCCCAAAGAACAGATGATTTTTCTATCCTCTTGGGCAAATTTTCCACCTTGTTGGGCGAACTTGCTTCTCACAGGGGTGATCCTGCTTTCCCCTTTCAGTCTTATTCTTTTTCCTACTTCGAAAATTTTCCCATCCCCTTTTCATAGGAAAAATTTCCACCTTGTTGGGTGAACTTTCCTATTATAGGGGTGACCTTTCCTCCTATTCAAGTCTACTTTGCGTTTGGGTCTTCGTTCGGGTCCGTTTTTGTGTCTGTTTGGCCGTTTTTGATCCGTTCTTCATTTGAGTCCCCACTAGGGTTCATTTAGGTGAATCTGTTTGTCCATGGGTGGTCCTATCCTCCATTTGAGTCTTCATCCAGATTCATTTAGGAAAATTCATTCTTTTCGTTTGCTATCTCGTTCTTCATCTGGGACCCTATTCAGGTCCATTTTGGTGTCTATTTGGCTATTTTATGTCCCATTCTTCATCTGAGTCCCCACTAGGGTTCATTTAGGTGAATTCAGTTGTCCATGGGTGGTCCTATCCTCCATATGAGTCTTCGGCTAGATTGGTTTAGTTGAATCCATTCTTTTTGTTTGCTATCTCGTTCTCCATCTTGGACTCCGTTCATGTCCGTTTGGCCATTTTCTATTCCATTCTTCATCTGAGTCCCCACTAGGATTTGTTTAGGTAAATTTGGTTGTCTATTGGTGGTCCTATCCCCCATTTGATTCTTAGCCCAGATCCATTTAGGCGAATCCGTTCTTTCTATTTGCTATCTCGTTCTTTGTTTGAGACCTCGTTTGGGTCCATTTGGGTATTTGTTTCCTTCGTTCTCATCTCGTTCTTAGTCTAAGTCCCTATTCGAACCTGTCTAGGAAAAAATTTCATGCCCTTAAGCAAATCTTCAAAGTCACACCTGTATGTTCTTCAGTCACACTTGCCCATTCTTCAGTCACATCTGACTGTTCTACATTGTCTTTAGTTGTTCAGGCAAACTTGTCAGATGTTTGGGTGATCCTGCTAGTTGATAGGCGAGTTTTCCAAGAAAAATCACCTGTTCCCTCTTCCAGACAGCTTCTTGGGCGAACCTGCTAGTTGATAGGTGAGATTGTCAAGAAAATTTGCTTGTTTCCTCTTCCAGTCAGGTCTTGGGCGAACTTGCTAACTGATAGGCGAGTTTTCCAAGAAAATTCACCTACTCCCTGTGTCATACAACTGTTAGGTGAAGTTCCCAAGTAGATTTTCCTGTTTCCCTTGTCAGTCAGTCCTTAGGTGAATTTTCCAGTCAGAATAAGCGAGGTTGCTAAAGTACATAGGTGAATTTGCAAGCTTGATAGTGTAGACACATAAAAATGACCTAGGCCTGCAAGCACTAGTTTACCACTTTTCGTCCTAGCATAATTATGACTTTTTAATTATGTTTCTAACCCACCTTCAACTACTAATTAAATAATTCATAATTATTTAATTCATGATTTTATATTCTTCATGATTATTAAATAAATAGATCTTATCTATTTATTTAATGCGTCACTAATTATCAAAGTCTTCTCATAATTAAATAAAGTTCTCAATTTATTTAATTAATCTTTGTCATTAATGTCCTCTTGATTATTAAATAAATATATTTCGATTTATTTATTTAATGTGTCAATAATTCTCAAATCCTCTTTTAATTAAATAGATTTATTAATCTATTTAATTAACTAACTACCTCTTCTAAAATTAAATAATTATTCCTAATTATTTAATTGCCTTATTTGACATTTCCCTCTTTTTTAAATAAAACAATTTATTTTAAAATGTCTCACATGGTTAACTGCTTCTTCTTTTAGTAATTAATTTTAAATAAATTACTTACTATTTCACAAAATCCATATTTTGAATTAATTTTAATTCAAAATGGAAATATTCTTCTACAAATCAAATAATTGCTAAAATTACTGATTTTTTAAAATCTCATCTTCTTATCTTTTGATTTTTACTAATTTCATCCCACTGTCACATTCATTCTCCATCCTTGATTTAATTTCTTAAATTAAATCTTGTTCACTCATTTGAGAATTTTACCCTAACCCTAATTAAGAGTTGTCATTTTGAATCTTGACCATTGATTCTAAGGCATTTTCTCAATCTTCAATCTCATCCGTTCATCCAAAATTGCATTTTCTATAAAATGTCAATTTTGTCCTCATTTTCAATCATCTCTAATTATTATCTCTTAATATCTTTGTTTTCTTGAAACTTGCATTTTTCATCTTAGCTACTTGCATTCTAGGATTAAGTTTCTTTTGCAACAATACATAGGAAATCCTTCAAAGCTTTGTTTAGGGCTAGGCATTATAGAATTTTCTCACACAAAATCCGAGGGCACTCATTATCACAATAAAGTTAGAAGGTGCAATGGAAGTCAACCATGGAGGAGGAAGGATTGGGTGAGACTGTTTCATTATTCTCCTTTCTTGTTTTCTCCTATGCATTCTATTGATTTGTGGATTTTAATAATATATGCATGTGTATGTAACTAACAATTCTATTTTGCAGAAAACCCTCATTACAGATAGGCGACCTTGCTAGCCTGATAGGTGACCTTGTAAGCTTGATAGGTGACCTTGAAATCCTGATAGGAGACCTTGCAACCTTCAGAGGTGACCTTGCTTCACATACAGTTTCCAGAACGTGAATCCTTTCAGCCACTAAAACCATGTCGTTCTTTGAGTCATTCATCACAATTGAAAGATTTTTAGCACCATTCATCTTCCCGTAATCATCCTTTTAGTCTGTCTACATCTCCTAAAGGTCATCATTTCATCAATCAAATTATCTAGGAGTATCTTAGATCATCCTTAGATCGCTTATCCATCATCGGATCATCAATCTGAACCCCCTAGAATTCATTTTAGAAGTTTTTATCCAAGTTGACTTAGGTGTTTGATCTTGATCGTCATCAATCACACCTACTCAGGATTGTCATCTATCCTGAGTCAGTTAATAACCATTACGACCCAATCAATCTACTTCCATCTCGAGATAGATTCGGTGTTGTAATCATCCCATTTGCAATCCAATCCGATCGTCAGAACCTTATGTCATCTAAGTCCAATTTATGAACTAGGTTTAGAATCCATTTCATCTTCCTATTTGATCAATCATTCAATCATGTCTCATCAATCCTATCACATCCCATCAAACCCTCCAGTCATCCTAATCTGAGCTTTTAGCTAATCCGAATTTGAGCTTTAGTCCAATCCCAATCTGAGCTTAACCAAAATCCCAATTTGAGCTTTTGATCCATCTATATCCAAGATCTTATGATATCAAAACAAATATTAAGATCTCTTCTTCCATTCTCTTCCAATCCATCCTATTTATATTTTCATCATCTGTTTTGTCCTTCTAATCATCTACCCCCATCTTTTAAATCCGTATCCATTTCATCTAACATCATGAATCTGTATCCTCGTCCCATGCAACCAATAATAGGAGTCAAGGGGAATCCTAATTACATTGATGACGATAACAAAAGTCTTGTTGATCAAGATGAGTATAATATAGATCCCTTGATGCTATCATTTCTAGCAAGCTTCTTCTGACGGCCTCCCAAAATCCAACCACTCCTACGAGCTATCCCCCCATGCCTTCATCCACATCTAATAACAGTCCTTATGCTACCCTTGATAAGGGATATCTAATATCCTCACCATCCACATATTCATCATGTCCTCCTGCTACGTCTCTCTCCTGTCCAAGATCCACATCCTCCTATATTAATCCACCATCCCCATACTCCTGTCCTTACCATCATCAACCATCACAATATCTCTACCTCAATCCCACATCCATATCTTCCCATTCTAATCCAACATCCAGATCCTCCTACGCAAATCCACCACCCACTTCCTCTTATCCTCATCCATCATCTCAATCTTCCCATCCTAATTCAACCTCCATATCCTCCTATCTTAATCCACCATCCCAGTCTTCCAACCTAATCTAGCATCTGCATCCTCCTATCTTAGTTCATCATCTGCATCCTCCTATATCATTGCACCCTCCATTTTGTTATATTTTAATCCCCCATCTACTCCTAGTCCTCCATCCAATTCCATTGACTCATCTAATCTAAATCCACCAATCCCTAGTCCTAGTCCTCCACCCATCCATAATCCTTCATCCCTTCCCATCACCCCACCTAATCCTACATCCATTCCTGAGGTCGTCCAAGTACTCATGACAAAGGAGATATCCCCAGATCCACATCTTGATATTGTGGATCCATGCCATCCCACTCTATCATGTTCGGTCACTAGTGGTGAGGCCCTCCTCCATCCTACACCTATCACTCCCATTACCATTCTTAATACCATCCAAACGGTTGAAACCATCAAACCCATTTAATCCATTGAATCACCATCTTCTACTCCTAGAACCAATGAAACCAATGAAGACACCAGAATCCAATCCACTCCCCCTAGTCCTAGTATCACCAAACTACATTCCCATGACCCTCACGAATCCTTCATCCTTCCATCTCCCCAATTTGAGGATTCCCTCCAACACTCCTCCAACATCATGCCTCCCACGCAAGATGAGTCATGCCAAGAGCTTGATCCAAAGCATACAATCATATCCCCTTCTCTACATCAAGATCCTACCATCCTATCTAATCCACCTAAAGATCATAGTCCCCCATCCATTCCATCTCATGATTCATTTCCTCAACCAAATCATGATCCTGCCATCCTATCTATCCCATCTCAAGATCACACTAGCTCATCTGCTCCATATCATGATCCCCCTTGCACTCAAGATCCGATCACTTCACCCCATGGTCCCTTATCACTCACTCCTCCCAATGAGGATCCCGCCATCCCATCATCTCCATCTCATGATCCTTCATCGCCACCTAGCCCTACCATCCCAACACCAATTTTATATCACCTTGGTAATATTACACTCATCCATGGTGGTTATCTTGTAGAAGAAGAACAAAGTATATGCACCACCCTTCCTCCTCCACCTTCTAATGAACTCGCATCATGCTTCCAAAAGAATAAGCATCCTACCATAGATCGCATGGTCAATATCATGAACTATCAAGGAAAACGTTTAGGCCTTCATGAGCAAGGTGTTTTAGAGCCCATCTAACTCAAAGAACATCCAGGTGCACACGGTCTTGGATATATTTCCCCAGACTCACAATCCAATAATGTTGGTACAACTTCTATACATCCTAAACGATCCTCTTCCAAAGGAATAAGAGGCACTTCCCATCGTTCCACTAAACCATTTGTGGCCATCCCCCCTCCTCCATCATATTACCTCAAAACAACCATCTATCTTCCTCCTTCCTCCTCCAAGTCCATTTTGGGTCCTTATATCCCTCCATCTACCATCGCTCACCCTCCCTCTACTGCATCTATTTTGGGCCCTTATGTCCCTCCATCCACCATAATACATCATCCATATACGACATCCATTTTGGGACCTTATATCCCAAAATCACCTCCTCCATCTTATCCTCTTCATCCTCTCATCCATCCATCACCTGTCCCTAGCACACATCATAAGAATCCTAAATTCATAATCCCTGATCAAGATCAACAAAGGCACCCCTCCATACATGTTATCTCACATCCTCCATCCACACATCATCGTCAAAATCCTACCTCTATCACTCCATCCACGTATTCTCCACATCGTCCATCACCTCATACCCATCCCATTGCTATTAAAAGCACTTTGGATGCCAAAGTAAAAATGCATAAATCCAAACATCCACATGAATCTAAAGCTCCTCATGTGCCCTTAAAAATACATGTTGACGAACAAAAAAATATAATCCAAAATCCAAATCCATCCAAAAGGCCACAAAGGCCCACCAAAGCAAAAATCAAAACCATGTGGATCCCAAAGAAAAAAAGATGCAATGTCTACAAATGAAAAAGTCATGACGACATCCAAAGTTTCTAATCCAACTAGAAATCATTTGCATCCTCCATCTCCTAAATCTATTTTGAGTCCCTATGTCCCAAAATTCCCTATCCCAACTCCTCCATTATCCCCACACTCTCCATCCATTCATCCCCCTATCCTTTCACATCAATCACCACATGTGCCAATGTTGGTCTTGAACACATTCCCCCATCACACATCCAATCCATCAGTCCATCAATACACTTTCCAACATCCCATTCATTATCCCACATATCTACCCCATCAAATCCCTTTAATCCATCCTCTTGCATAATCCATCCCTGCTAATAAGGTTGTACCAACATCCAAATAGTAGCTTCAAAGATGGGCTCTTATTACCTCGTATGGAACTTGATGCTTGAGTCCTTCATCCATATCCCTATCAATTATCTTCTAAATCCACATATCCACATCCCTATCCTTATCCATCTCCATCCACATTTCTGTCCAAAAAAAAAAAACTTCAAAAATCCAAAAAATATTAAAGAGAAATAATTCTTCCAATGGTGAAAACTTGGCAAACAAGTGCCTTGGATAAGTACCATGATGAAAACTTTGAAAACAGGCATCATGTGTAAATCCCCCATTCAGTTTACTTCCACAATTGGGGGCAACTTCCATCTATGTATCCCCTTCCTCCATCTCCTACATCTACCTATATTCCACCTCCTACCCATCATATCCCATTTGTATCCAGTCCCTCCATCTTCCTTCTGATATTGATCAAGATAGGGATACATATTTATACATGTTTTGGACACCTCTTGGCATACATTCCTATCAATTATCTTCTAAATCCACATATCCTCATCCCTATCCTTATCCATCTCCATCTGTATTTCTGTCCAAAAAAAGAAAAACTTCAAAAATCTAAAAAATAGTAAAGAGAAATAATTCTTCCAATGGTGAAAACTTGGCAAACAAGTGCCTTGGATAAGTACCATGATGAAAAATTGGCAAACAGGCATCATGTGTAAATCCCCCATTCAGTTTACTTCCATAATTGGGGGCAACTTCCATCTATGTATCCCCTTCCTCCATCTCCTACATCTACCTATATTCCACCTCCTACCCATCATATCCCATTTGTATCCAGTCCCTCCATCTTCCTTCTGATATTGATCAAGATAGGGGCACATATTTATACATGCTTTGGACACCTCTTGGCATACTTTCCCCTCATCCATACCCCGTTGTATCCCTTATCCTCTCCATCCACTTTCCTTATCCATGCATCATATCCACCTCCATCTATCTTCCATTTTCTACCCATCCTGCTACAATCCATCTCCATTCCTTATCTCTCCATCTAGCTATCTGCCATCCCTCTTGCCTCATCATGCACAACATATCTAGAGTGGGGCATCCCCTTCTTTGTGACATAGTCCTTGGCAACATCATCCATTCATCCCTCTAAGTAATCCCTTCCAACTTCCAAATCCTTATCTCCCTATCCACCCATGCACTAGTCCTTTTCCATCTTTTCATCCTTATCTCCCCATCCATTTATCCCTCCAGTAAACCATTTCATCTTTCCAAATCCTTATCCCTCTATCCATCCATCCTCGTATCTTTCTATCTCTTCATCTTTATCAATCCATCCGTTTACCTCTATTTTTCCTTCCATCTCATAATCCCTTGTCATTGGTATCTAGCTATAGGCTACACCCATGCAATCCAATGCCATTCATCTCACTATCATCACTTATATTTATTTCTCACATTTGTCTCATCTCCTATCACTCTTCATCACTCATATATCCATCATATCATCCTCCCCATTCGTCTTTTGATGATTTGGATAACTATCCCATCCCTGAGCTTCACATTAACCCACATCTTATGCATATCCATCATCCTATCCATCGAGTCTCTCTTGTATCGTCATATCGGCTCCATCATTGTATCTGCTTATCCCGGTCATCTCATCATCCCTTTTCCATTGTATGTCTTTAGCCTTGTGTCAAACTAAGTTGCCCCTGTGCTTTTATGTAGGCAAGGTCGGTCATTCGATCCGCCCCCATGGAATTTGTCCATCTGGTCTTTTTCATCCATCATGGTCTACATCATCCTCTTTTCGCTTTTATCCATGGTCGGTCATCGATCTTTGGTCGAACTACGAGGGCTCTGCGCTTTCATGTAGGCAAGGATGATCTTTGATCAACCCCTGAGCCCCTAGGGTGTGTTTGTCTTGTGCCTTGTCGTTTTGTCATGTCATCAAATATGTCCCTATCCTAGCTGGTGATTGCAAACAAAGGTCGTTAGTATCAGGAGGTTCAATTGGTTTTAGATATCCCGTGTCATGTCAATCTTTTAGTTTAGTCTCCATCTTTGGTCTCAACAGGATGCATCCTTCCTAACAGACCGCATCAATCCCATCCATCCTTTTGATCCTGTGGCAAAGGACATTTTAAATTGATTGTGATATTTTGATGCTTTTGACATTTTATTTATCATTTGAGCTTCCTATCATACCTTGTCAGGGTCACCATGATCTATCATATCATGGTGTGCTTTGGTGGGTAAACATAGGGGTGTATCTTGATCTTTTTATCTATTTTTGTCTTCTTGGTTGTCCCACATAGTACCCACCAAGATCCCTGTGGTCTTGTGTTACATTGGGGCATCGTTTGTGTTTGTGGTTATCTCAACATCAGGCCCAACCAAATCCCCTATGACTTTGGGATGTTGAACTAGCCTTTTGTTTGTTGTGTCTGTCCTATGCATGTGATACAACATCACCTTGGTTCCTCGTACCCTGGTGCATAATATCTCATGCTATATCAAATTAAGTGCTCATTACATGCCAGCATAATGCATAACAATTAAATTGTTTGATTTGGTTACTATCCATTTCCCATCCTTTCATCCCCCCATCTCCCTCCATCCATTCATCCTAAATATTTCTAATCCATTCATTCTTCATCACTCTCCCTCATCTATCCATCCTATCTTCTTTCATCATCTCTTCAATTTGCTTAGGATAATAGAGATTTGTTATTCTAAGCATCTTTTCATCCAATCTGCTTAGGATAATAGAGATTTTTTATTCTAAGCATCTTTTCATCCATCTTCTTAGGATAATATAGATTTGTTATTCTAAGCATTTTTCCCTCCATCATTTTCATTCATTTCATTTCATCAATATCAATTATGAATCCAATCCTAATCCATTCAATCTAGCACAAATCATCTAATCACATCCTTGGTCTTGTTCCCATCCTTGCTACAAGCCTTGATCAAATCATTGTCATCATCATCATCATCCTCATCGTCATCATCGGGATGTATCCTCCCTATCCTTTTGTGTTGTTTAGGGATGTATCCTTCCCTCATCAACAACACTTTCATCATCACCATCGAGATGTATCCTTCCCTATCCTTTTGTGTTGTTTTGGGATGTATCATTCCCTCGTTAACAACACCCTCATCACCATCATTGGGATTTATCCTTCCCTATCCTTTTGTGTTATTTTTGGATGTATCCTTCCCTATTCTTTTGTGTTTTTTGGGGATGTATCCTTCCCTCGTCAACAACACCCTCATCATCATCAGGATGTATCTTTCCCTATCGTCATCATTGGGATGTATCCTTCCCTATCCTTTTGTGTTATTTTGGGATGTATCCTTCCCTCATCAACAACACTCACCATCATCATTATCAGAATGTATCCTTCCCTATCCTTGTGCTATTTCGGGATATATCACTTCATCATCAAAAACACTCCATCCATTATCAACCCATCTTGGCTTGTAGCTTGACCGGGGCAACATCATATTTTTCCTTGAATTCATTTGTGCTTTCTTTCTTTTCATCTTCTTTTCCCAATCTCCTATAGCTCTATGTTCTCTCTCATCCATCACTTTGTCTCATCTTCCCCATCTACCCTTGCATCATCTCATCCATTTTGAGAGCACACCCATGTTTTCTTGAACCCGCATGTCCTCTCGAGGGGGCATCCTCACTCTCTAATATTCATCTTCAATCCCATCATTTTTCTTTCTAGTCACTCATTTGACTGATTGGGGCATCTTCCCTAATCTAACCATTTTTGTCTTGGTGCTATCTTTTAATCTTCTTTGAAATGATGCTACTTTGTAACACCATCTCAAAGAGGGAAAAATGTAGACATCTAAATTTGACCACTTACATTTAGTCAAATTTATCTTTTTTCGTCTAAATATCTTTTTATCCACATTAGTTAAATAATGTTACTATTATTTAATTAACATCCTTAAAGTCCTCTAAATCCCTAAGGTATTTAGTTAAATAATTAAATACCTTACCCTTTTATCCCTTTCTTCCAAAGAATTAAATAAATAACCCACTTATTTAATTCCCTTTATGTCCCATCCAATCATAATTCATCTCCTAATCCCATCATTAGGGATGTGCACATTTCTAATCCATGATTAGGAGGTGTCACATCCTCTAACTTTTGCAAGTTGGCTGCTAATCATCATTAGCCACCTAACCCTCTTCTAATCTTTCATCAACTAATCTAATCAACCTCCTTTAATCAACTCTTCCACATCTGAATGGAATTTTTAATTTCATTTTATTCTTCCAACACCCTTCATGGAATTTTTAATTTCATTTACAATCCCTATGTCCTTTCCAATGGAATTTTAAATTCCATTTATTCACCCAAGGTTTCCCGAGGAATATTTTATTCCTTTTTGTCTTCCTCATGCACATTAAAAAGGATTTTTTAATTCCTTTTGGTCAACCTTTGATCTCCACCCTTGATCTCTTGTCCTTGGTCAAGAATGAATCTTGACCATTCATTCATCTCCCCTTGGCTAAATGGCTAACACTTTGCCATTTTCACAACCCTAACCACATTTTAGCACAATTTATCAGAATTCATTCACACTCAAGCATTCAACTTGATTCATCTCCAACCATCATCTTGCACTCAATCTACCGTCATCTTGCATCCAAATCAAGCATTTACAAGTTGTTATGTTGCCGAAATCAATCTAGGAGCACACAAATCAAATGATCAACAAGGCCAGCCAACCAATCAACTTGGACAAGGTAATATCACTCATTTTTCTTGTATTTTTTTCAAGTTCAACTTAGGCCAATCTTGAGGTGTTGTCTTGTTTCCTCATCTTGCATTCATTTTCGTTTTGCACTTTAGGCTAGGGGTATATATATAATGAAAATGTAAGTTGATAAGTAATGAATATGTTAGAAATTTCATCATATATATGTATGTTGTTGTGTTGTGTGTAATGGAAAGTAAATTTCTAACACAATTTATAGAAAATGTATGGTATTGTGTTCTTATTGACAATGAAAGGAGAGTAATTTAAACACAGGTAAGACAAATATAAAAATTGAAGATGTGTGTAGGTGTGTTCAGTTTGAAATCCAAACTCTAGAGATACATACACAGTTTCATGGCTATAAACACATAAAGTTTTAAGCTTATGGTGCTCTGTTGGTACTCGAAAGTGCACAAATACATATAATGTCATAAACAATAAATAGAAAACCTTGAATTTCAAGCATTTATTAAAATTGGAAAAAGTAGGTGAAATATCACAAATATATACATAGATTCATGAAAATGTAGGTTGATTTGTTCACTTCAATTGTAAGCGAAATATCACAAATATACACATAGTTTCATGAATATAAAGGGGGCTTTTATGAATTAACCGAAAAGTTATTAATAAAGACACTGTTTCCTAAATTTTTAAAGGGGGTTTGCAAAATTTAATTCACCAAGAAAAAAACCCTCATTTTATAGCTTGTAAATAAACACTTCATGATAGAGATGTGTATTTTTTGAAATAAGCCCAAAAAAGTAAGGGTATTATGAAACAATGTGCATAGTAGCCAACGAAGAGTGATGCATGATGATAATTGAAGAAATCGTTCATAATATCGTGCGAAATATCCCCTAATTAAACAAATTCTTGAATAGAAACAAGGGTTTTAAAATAAAACCAAAAAATTAGAAGGTTTGTGGATTATACAGCGTGACTGAGGATATCATTGTATAAAGTCAATAGGTTCATGATATGAAACCCTAGACAGTTTGCACAATTATGTGAGAAAGATAGGAGTACTCATGCAAAATAGATTCATGAGTACCATTCTATGCAAAATAAAAGGAGAAGTGATAGGTTGACATTACCTCAAACCATGGAGAGCATTCGGCAAGCATATCACATGATGTAGACAAAAGCCAGCCAAGACCAATGCATGATAAGAAATGATGAAATCGGTCAAAAAAGTAAAATTATCCCATAATCAAACTACAATGAAACCCTTAACAGTTTGCAAAATAATAGAAAAAAGATTGAATAAGTGGGACCAAACTAGACTCATGAGTACCATCGTTTGCAATATGAAAGAAGAAAAGATAGTTTGATGTTACCTTAAACTGTGGAGGGCATCCAATAAACAACTTACATGAGAGCTAGTCGTTGTAGATAGAGAGCGTGGAAATACTGAAACGAGGAGGGAAACAACCCAAACATCGTGGGAAATATTTGCATCGACAAACTCGACATGGTAATTAATCGAGGTGTAAGGTGGTTGGTGTGTAGGCAAAGGCGGGTTGTGGATGTGGCATTGCAAACATTTAACACCGCTAAAGTGAACATTGAACATTAAAAAGTGAATTTTATACATTGAAAACTAGACGACGAATTTTTCATATATAAATATAATTACATGTTTATATGATTAGGAATTGGGTTTTTATTTAAATTTTATTGCTAGTGAAAGCGAACAATAATTGGGTCATTTGAGAGCATGTATTGGATGTCAACTCTAAATGGTCACTTTTTTACCTTTCTACACATAGTGAACCCTCATGCATTTGTCAGAAACACCCAAAAACCAAAAGAATAAGTTATTAACTTGCATTTGAAGAAAACCCAAAAAAATCGTGACAATCTGATGCACCATTTATGAGTTTAGGGTGCACGAAGTTTAGCTATAATAGCTACTGGACCCCTTCCCCTAATTAGATAAGTTAGATACATCCTATGTTTAAGAGAGATTGAAAGATTCTCAACTCAAATATAATCATAGGCATGATCAACAGAGATTGAAAGATTCTCAACTCAAGTATAAGCATAGGCATGATCAACATAAAGTGGAACATTTATCTCATCAACAAAATTTTTACATTTCTTGTCGAATGAGAAGATTTTCATTTTGAAATAATTAAATTTGAATTCTCGTGGAAGAATAAGTATTAATCCTAAAGGTGTTTGAAGCCTTTTATACCTATACTATTTGGGCATTTAAAGAGCGTAAGTGTTCTCGTAGGTGTTTGAAGAATTTTCTACCTATACTACTCTAATCTGAAGAAAATCCAAGTGAAAATGTCCTAATACCCTTGAAGGTCGACCCCGTTTGCAGCAGGTCTTAGATTGACCTTGGCTAGGAATCAAATATGAATTAATTTTGATTAGAATTGTGTGGGCCCAGACCTGACGGCGAGCCCTTCAAAAATTCTCGAAGGCCTTCTACGTGGAGAAGGCCAACGAGGGGGTTTGGAAATAGTTTTCAACCAGCAATTGACGCGCCTCGGTTATAACCTCACTAGCTGCGTCATTGCCCCAAGCGCAAAGATACTTCTTAACTTCTCTTCCTCCCCTCTTTATACTCTCCTCCCATGCCCTGCTCTCTCTCTTTCGTGCATGTGGGATTAATCATTTTACATTGAACACGTTTCCCCAGCGCTATCAAGGGTACCTATAGGAATTTCTCCATATTTGTATAATTAACCTACGATCTACTTCGTGGCGGCTGTGGGCTAACTTTTTTCTTCTTTTTTTGGATTTGAACCTTTATATTTTTAATTTAAAATTTTGTTTGGTTAACATATATATATTTTTAAGGGTTGATTAAATATAAATGTATATAATTTATTATTTTGTTATTATATTTATAAATATTTAATATATTCATTTTAAGTATCTTATTTCGTTTTTTTCTTTCAAACATGTCAAGGTATATTATTTACATTTAGAGAACGGAAATATTTTAATTGGTACAATAAAATAAATTTAGATCTATATAATCATCCTAGTAGTATATGCATGCCTAAAGAGTGTTGTCTTTAATTGTTTAATCAAGTTTTATTGACGTTGATCAAAGAGAACATGTTTCTTTGCAACACTAATGACAATCCTCCAAAGATATTCTTAAACATTGATAATAGCTAGATATTAAAAAGGTAGAAGAAGTCAAGGTAAGGTAGGTGAGAAAAGAACCACTTGTACAAACTATAAGATCAAATCCACATGCATGAGACATTTCTACAAGCATAAATTCAACCCTACACAATGCAAATAGAATATTCAAATCCTAGTGCAAATATATATTGCAATATTTTTTCCCTAATCCTAAGGGATTCACATTTCAATGTCATATCCAAATTGCATTCGTTCTTTAGTCACTAAGTTGTGTGCCATTAATTTATATTTACTTTCCACATTTAATTATTGTAAATATTTAGAAAATATGTGTTCACATATTATTACCATTAAATTAGTATGGGTTAATTGTGTTTGTGTGTATGTATGTTATTGAGTTAGCCTAGACTACCCTTATGGGGAGTTAATTCTTCTTAACATTTTTTAGTAGATCTAATTTGTCCTACATGACTTAGTTTTGATCTAGGTATTCTTTTCGTCAACATCAAGGTTTTCAAATCTAATATAACTCAAATTTATTTTCTATTTCTATTTTCTTAAGGTCTTGATATGTATATGCTTATATCTTTTGTTTGGGTTTTGGACATAAATTATGATTTATCTTTTACCCCATCCTCCCACCCTAGATTAGTCTACATTTATTGCACCACTTCAAGTTTGTTCCTTAGTTGATCTTTATTCATTCATTTCAAATTTTTGACATGTTCTTATCATTCAAATCTTATGATATATCCATCCTTGACACACTTGTGAAATTTTATACTATGAATATGCATGTGTCTTCTATAGAGGTGTTATTCTATCATGTTATTTCCCCTTTTTCCTTGAATTGGTTCGTGCAAACCTTATGTTAATATAAATTCTTAACTCATTTATCCACATGTTTCATGATGATCCTATATTTTGTAATAATAATGAGCATGTACCAAGCAAGGATATATCATGTGAATTTCCTATTCATGAAATTAGTATACCTAACAATATGCCCTTTATATGTCATGATAATTCTATCTCCATAGATTCATTTTCTTTAAATGAATTCCCTTATTTTATATATGGTGACGAGTATAGTGATGATAATTCTTCTACATCTCATGACAAATCTATATATACTTATCCTCCACATAGCCTTTAATTACAAGTTGATAGTGTATGCCTTAATGATACTTCATTAGCATCTCATGTAAAATTTATTGATGCTTCATTTCCTTATGCTACATTGCATGATAACATTACAAGCCTTGGCAAAGAGATCTTACATAATGATTATGATGGATCTATTGATACATCCAAGTATATTTTAAGCCCTTTTACTTGCTAATTATACACGTGTAGATAATTACATTCTATTTATTACTGAGTTTCAACTATATTTGAGTGGTAGAGACCTACAATGGTTTGATTTATCTTTCTTGATATACACTTTTTTTTTGTACTTTGGCCAATACTTTATTGCACATTTTTCTAAACCTAATTCACATGGAGATAACATGGACTTAGAGATGACCTCTCATGATCTATCTTCCAATGATAATCTAACTATTAATATGACTTGTGTGTCTTGTATATTGTCTTTTCATATCATCATTGATTCACATGATTATAATATTGTGGGGCATTCCTTTAAAATCATAGGAAGAGGAAAAGATGTCAATTAACCACCACCTATCTTTCCCACTAATGCACTTACTCTAAATCATACATCTTAAGCTACATCTAAAATAAAGGAGAATCACACCATTCAACAATTATAAAGTACTTAAGCTAAAATGTATTTATGATACCTAGTATGCACATCACCATTTTATAGATATAATAAAAAAGACCTTAGATAAGTACAAGTTAGATCTAATACTACTCCATAGCTAGTAAGATCTTTAATAGAGTCTATTGGCAACATGAAAAGTCATGATATATAATTTGATGATAAGGAAATTCCACTTGATAAATTATTAAAGAAAGCATTACCTTTAGATATCAAGGTGGAATGTGGTGACTCGGTCATTAAATGATCATTAAATGACAATGGATCTATCCTTAACATATGCATCAAGGATTGTTTAAAATAGTTATAAGTAGACATGTCAAATATTCAAAAATCAAATCTTGCCATTATTAGATTTGATAATAATGCTTAGATATTTTTTTGGTACAATTAGTCTTCCAATTTAACTTGGCTTGTGTACGCTAGAGACATTATTCCATATGATGCTTGGAAAATTGAATTATAATTTATCATTTTTGGGTGTCCATGGTTGCATGTTATGAAAGTTTTTCCCTTCGCATTACATCAATATGTAAAATGTTGGCATTAATGGACGCTTTGTTATAAATCTATTGATCCTCAACCATATAGTAAGTGTAAATCAATGGACAAAACTAACAATTTCATTACACAAATAAACCCTTAGTGCATGACTATAACATGTTATATAGTGTCAATCATAGTTTGTTAGACTTTACACCTTGTGGTGTTGGTGAATATCATATGGATACTAAACCTTATGGTATCTTTGTCATATACATGGGTCCTGTTATGCCTTGCATAACCACCCCATTTTATTTTGGTCAAAATGGGTCCCCCTTGTTTGTTTGTTTGCCCTTGGTGTTCGTGTTTGGGTCTTAGGAGTTGTTCTTTTTCCTCCTAAGTCTTTGTTTCTTTTATTTTTGCGGGTTCTGAATGCGGGCTAAAACCAAACTTAGAACTTTGGCAAAGTCCCTGGTCTAGTTTTCGTTTCTGTCCCGGCTCCATTTCTTGCCTTGTTCGATTCTTTGTTGTTTTGCTTGTCTTGGGCTCTTGGGTTGTTTTCTCCCTTGGGTTTTCTTTTATTTTATTTCTCCTCTTTGTGTTTCTTTTCCTTTTGGCGGAAGTAGAATAGGAACAGGAACCGAACCCGAAGCTTTGCAAAAGTTCCAAGTTCGGGTTTCATTTTGATCCCGCTTTCCTTTGTTCTTCATTTTCCTGTGTTGTTCTTTCTCTTTTTCGGGAGCAGAACCAGAGACAAATCCAAACCTGGAACTTTGCAAAGCTCCAGATCCAGATTTAATTTTGCCCCTGCCCAAGTTTCTTTTGTTGTCCTTTCCTTGCCACAGGACCGGAGATGGATCCAGAATGAAACGTGGAACTTTGACAAAGTTCTTGATTCTATCTCGACTCTGATTCTGCTCCCATCTACCTCTTATGTACCTAGTTGGTGTGTACTCACTTTCGCTTTGATTCCGCCCTCGACCAACCGCATCAATTGCATTAATTACAACCTCCTCACATGCATGAAATGGAATTTAAAACCTTAATCAAGGCTATTTGGCTCATTACATTTTTCCAAAGTGTTATTAACAAGATAGAGCTAAAATAACTTGAAGAGGAGCATGATTTCGATTGCGGGCAAGCATTTTAGTCGGTTTTCAACACTTTATGGTTGTGTTTTGAGGTTGGTGTTTTTATTTTGTTCTTTATTTTTTGTTTTTTCATTTTCTTGCCTCGTTTGTTCTTCACATGTTCATGAGAATTTTCTCGTGGATCTTTTCTTGTGTGTGTTTGTGTTTCTATTTTTTTTCCTTCATTTTACATTTTCCGTTTGTCCTTTTCTGCTTTCCTCTGTTTGTTTTTGTTTTGTTTGTTGTTGTTTTCCTCGTTCTCAGTGGAGTTTCCCTTCCACTGTGCCCTAGTTTCAATTAGGGTTTTAGTGTTAAAATTATTTTAGATCTTTCTCTCGACCCTCCCTGATCTTACGCTTGTGTCAGTCTTACTGATTTAATTGGGGGTTTTGATGCCCTAGTTCTAACCCTAAGTCGACAGGTTATACAAATTAGGGTTTACATGGCACACCCTTTTTGTGTAAATGACCTTGCTCGCTCGATCCCAATCTCGCTTGTCCCAGTGGAGTCAAGCTTAAGTCCTACCTCCCTGCGCCTCTTTTTTAACCTAAGTCTAGAATGATGTAGGTGTGTGGGGAGAATTTGCTTTGCCATGGAAATTCATAGTGGAATCGGGGCTGGAAATGAACTCATCCAATGAACTTTCACCTAAGAGTTTGGTTCCAGAAATGATTTCACTTCCTCCAAGTTTGTCGGAACTGGATCACCGAACGATACCAGATACTAAGACTTTTGGAAGTTCTAGTTTCTGATTTGATCCCACTTCTAGTTTCGATTTTGTTACCTTTCAACTCTCTAGTTTTTGATCCCATCTTGGTTCTGGTTCCAATATTGTAACTTTTCAAAGTTCCAGTTCTTGATCTTCTCCCGATCTCGCTTCCCCCAGGTTTTAAATTTCATGATATGATAAAAAAGTCTTTAAAATAGTGGTTTTTAGACACACCTATTGAAAATTAATTTGTATCATCTGGGTATTAAAATAAATTACATATTTGAAAATTACACTCAAAGTACTACATTTCATATTGCCGACCTCTTTTAAGACTCAATCTTTAAGTGCTTAAAATTTTTAGGTCAAATGAGACAAATTTTGAAAATCAAGGAAAACACTTCCACTTTTTGACCAAAAAGTGGACTCAACATCTTGCACACACCTTACAATTTATAGCTTTGAATAGGATCTTTTATCATTGTCCATATGCATACTATCATTATTTAAAATCTAAAATTTCCAAACACAAAGTCTTGTATTTGTTATAAGATAGAAACAAATTTTAAAACATTAAACACTTTGACCAAGAGATTTAGAGGTCCTTCAAAACATGGGGGTGTTTTGAGATAAAATTAGAGAAGTTGGGCTCAAGAAAAGAGGCATCAAGGGAGATTAGGGGAATAGGATAAGCCATAGGTAAACTCCAAGAAAATTGATGCAATCATGAGGTAATCACTTGAAAACAAAAAGTGGAAATATAACTGAAACAAGTTCACCAAATGAAAGATAAAAAATAGATCTTTTTCTTTCTTTTCAAATTCTAAATATTAGTTAAATAACATGTTAAAATTAGAAAATAACTAATATTATGAAGTTGGGTTTGATCTATGATTCTTATACGTTGGTACTCTCAAATTGGAAAATGTAATGCATTTAACTACCCTAAGCAAAGCACTAATTGGTAAAAATAGAGAATTGATGCACCTAAGGGAGGTGTTGGAACAAATTTGAATGGATGCATCTCTTATTAATGGATTATCTTCTCGGAATGTGTGTATTTCTTTATGTATATTTGACAAGTGGAAAGTCTAATTCTATTGACTTTTTGGAGTTCTTCTAACCCTTCCTCTCTTTTTTTTGGTTTTTGATCCCACTACCTTTAACCCCCTTCTTATAGAGAATAGTCTAGAATCTATCATAATTGTTATCCTCTTCCTAATTATGTATCATAGAGTATGATAAAAAATTATACTAGAAATTTCTACACAATTTAGATCTAAAAGCACTGTTAAACATTATTATGGACTACAAAAATATCATCTCTTATAGGTCCTAAAAAGTTAGCTAAAATTTGAAAAGTCTCAAAATTGACTAAAAATTTATAAGGATATTTATTATGATTTTAAGAGAACTTTCCTCTCATGATTTTTTTATATTATTC
The DNA here is from genome assembly GCA_007115665.2 of Sequoiadendron giganteum. Classification (NCBI taxonomy): domain Eukaryota; kingdom Viridiplantae; phylum Streptophyta; class Pinopsida; order Cupressales; family Cupressaceae; genus Sequoiadendron; species Sequoiadendron giganteum. The sequence continues at coordinate 276,037,887 of CM021108.1, read as the reverse complement.
ACCAAATTTTCTTTATTTGACCTACAATTCAATATTTGCAAATAGGAACACCTACATTTAACAAATGGTTAAAGAGTGTTCTACCTTAACCAAATTCCTTGTAGGATTTTAAGAAAATTTATATCTAATAAATATTATTGATACAAAATTTAAATATAAGTATACACATAATTCTTATTCTAAGCACAAACATTAGATTTTGGCATATTGGCTAGTGTAGGCAAAATAACAAATGGGTGGAATGGGTAGTTTGGGAAATGATAAAATAGAAACAAACTTAGTCCAAAAAATATACAAATAGCTAATGAGTCAAAAGTTGAATGAGATAGGAAGGTGATACAACTATTTTTACTAAAATTACCAAACAATGTAAAATTTATGGTTGAAATACTAAGAGTAGGTCTTAGACGATTTGTAATAGAGGAGGGATCAAATGGTAGAGGCAAAAAGGTAAAAGGAAAAATAAAAAAGTGGAAAATATAAAGTATGACTAATATAGACTAAAAAAGAATAATTTTAATAATACAAAAAAGGGTTTGATTGAAAACACCAAGATCTAAACACAAAATGACAGTTTGAGGTCCTAGATTTTAAATGTAAGGAAGGTAAAGTAGAATTATCAAACAAATGGATACCCAAAAAGGTAAAATTGATAGAAAAATATGTAAACTAATAAGATATCTAAATTTATTGATAAAAAAGATGGTTTCACATCTATGAGGCAAAATGGGAGGATAATGGAACTTGGGGGCTTATATGGCTTTTAGTGGAGCTAGGGAAGGGAGGGGAAGGGAAAATGACAACAAAAGGGTATAGAAAAGGTGAGTATTGATGGGATAATTAAATTCATTGACTCACATTGATAAAATACAATTTATAATGAAATATTTCTTAAAATCCAAAAAATAGCTTCAAAACCTAAGATAGATTTAATCAAAACACTAAAAATAAGCTATGTAAGCCAATTATTTCAGCTCTAAAGAGTGGAGGATGCATTATGAAAAATAAACTTACTTAAATTATTAAACCTTATTCATTATATATATTTTCTCAACTCTAAAATAAGGTTAGAAAATAGAGGACATGTTTTCTATATTTTCTCCGAGTTGAAATTTTATAAAACTAGTGTTAAAACAAGAATTTAGAAACCTTATAAAATAAGTTTTGAAGGAATTTTAAGCTAAAAACATAGTACTATATGTGTGGAATAATAAAATTAAGTAGCTATGAATTTTTTCTTAATTGGAGAAAGTTGAATTTTCACCCTATTTTCTGAAGGGGTAGGTTGAATTAGGACCCTAGAATTCTCAATTTCCTAGAAGAGGCTTATTATAAGTTTTTCCACTAGTAGTTAATAGCACTAAGTATGAAAATTGGTTTAACAAAAGTTTTTAATTGGTCAAAAGTGATTAGGTTTTTAGGTTCAATAGATAATTCCTCATTAAACTATGTCATTTAATTATTAAAAAAAGTGGCCAAGTTGATGGTAAGGGATCATGAAGGAGGGGACATCTAGTACTGATACAAAATAAAACAAAACAAAAATGGGATGGGCACACAAAATGGGTTAGGAAAGACAAAACACTAGGACATGGCTAGGGGTGTCAAAAAATAGGGCAGCAAAAAGAAAAAAGCATACATGCAACAAAAAAACTGAAATGAGTCTAAAAATATGTAAAATTAAATTATGGATTATGCAATTATTGATCTTAAAGAAAGAAGGCGCAAAGACCATGACATGTAGATATGTATATTATTTATTCCTATCTGGGTAGAAACTCCCTCTTGAAATCTTCTTTTAGTTTCATGTAACTCAATGTAGCTCACCTATACTAGTGCCAAATCAAAAGTTAAAAAAAGGTTTATACTAGAGGAGGCTCTATTCCAAAACACATGACTCCCAAAATTTTCAAGCTATAATGGTCATACATGAGTCTCTTAAGAGCCTTGAGAGTGAAAAAGTGAGAAAATTTGATGAGACCATATGGGAAGATCATGTTTTAGATATGCCCATTTTGATCCTATGGTTGGGTAATGTGGCCCTCTTCTAAACCACTCTTAATTTCAACTAACTCAATGTGGATCACCCATGCTAACACTCAATCAAAGGTTGTAAAAATGGGAAATTTTATGTAGTGGTAGGGTTTAGAACAAATAACTTTAGAAATGAAGCACCATTGAAAGAAAAAAATGCTAAAATATATAAATGGTTGGATTTATGCTAGAGGATGACTTATTTTTACACCGATGGCTCCCAAACCTTCTAGTATATAATGGTTGAATGAGGTCTATTGAGAGATCTAAGAACATAGAAGTGAGAAATTATGGAATAGAGTGGAAAGTGTATGGTGCATAGAGACATTAAATAATTCTAAACTTGGGTGGTAAGGTCTTATAAAATAAACTTTCTTAAACATATACACATTGAAATTTTCAATAGGAGCAAATTTATGTAGTGGTAGGGTATAGAATGAACAAATTTTTAAACATAAAATTATGGAAAGAAACCAACAATGCGAACAAATTTTTGTGGGTATTTTTATGGTATATAAGGCCTTATTCTATTTCATGAGGTTACCAAACCTTTTGGTTTACAATGATTAGACATGTTCTCTTAAGATCTTTAAGAGCATCAAAGTGAGAAAACTTGATGAGATAGTGTAGGAACACCATGCCATGTAGAGATGTAAAATTTGTTCCTATGGTTGGATAGTAAGGTCCTCTAAAAATTATCTATTGGTTTCATATAACTTAATGTAGTTCATCTATGCTAGTGACAAATCAAAAGTTACAACCAAGGGAAAATTTATGGAATACTGGTGTAAAATGAACAACATTCCAAATGGAGCATCATGGTAATAAATTAACAACACCAACACATATAGGTGGATGGGTTTATGCTAAAGTATTCCTTATTTTTTACCCATGGCTCCCAATTTTTTTAGTCTATACTAGTTGAAAAAGGTATCTTAATAACCCTAAGAGCATACAAGTGAAACTTTGATGGGACCATGTAGGAAGGTAGTGGTGTGTATAGGTTTGTAGTTTATTCCTATGTTTGTGTAATGAGTTCCTTAAAAAAATCTTTATTTTATCCAAATCAATGTAATTCACTCAAGCTAGCACCAAACAAAGTTATACAAGGGGGAAATTTTATGATGGTGGGGTGTAGAATGTGCATATTTATAAATAGAGAATCATAGGAAGAAACCAAAAATGAAACCACATATAGGCGGGAAATTTTATGCTAGATTATACCTTATTTCACAAAATATAGCTCCTATTAAACCTTCTAGGTTATAATGGTTAAATGAGGTCTCTTAAGAGCCCAAAGAGTGTAAAAGTGAGAAATTTTGATGGGATTGTGCATGAAGACCATTATAGATAAAGGCATATAATTTGTACCTAAAATTGGTAGTGAGGTCCTCTAAAAATCTTGTATTAATTTTTTTCCAACTCAATATGATTCATCGATGCTATCACATTGAATCAAAAGCTACAAAAAGGAGCAATCCATGCAATGTTAGGGTGTATAACAAGCAACTTTGGTTATAGAGATTCATGATAAAAAACCAACAATAATAATAGATTTGGTACAGTGGTTTTATGATATATGGGGCCTCATCCTAAAAACCATATCTCTCAAGTCTTCTAGGCTATAATAGCCAAATAAGGTCTCTTGTACTCTCTTTCAACCAAAAGTACAATTTCACGCTCTATTTGGAACCCACTTTAGAGATCTTTCACATTAATGCATTTAGACATTCCCTAGCCCTAAATTTTCCTATCAACCCAAGAAAATGTGTCTATACTACCCTAGAAAATGTCTTATCCATTAAATATCATCAAATTAACTCAAACAAGTGTCATCACTATGGAAAAGTCTTGATTTTAGTAGACTCAAAACAACCAATACAAATTTTGTAGAGGGTGAGAAATCCAGTCCAGGGCACACTGTGCCCTAGACCATCTATTTTCTCAAATTTTATTTCCTATTTTTTTTGGTCTCTAATTTTAAAGATGTGATTTCAAATTTGGGCCTTGGTGGTAATTTAATCCCAAAAATTCAAATTTAAATGAGTCAACCTAAACTTTATTTTTTCCTAAGTTCCACTATATAAACAAATTATTATTTGAAATTTAAAAGAAAGAGAATTACAAGACATCTACACTCTACCAAAATACATTTGAATTTATAGGTTTTCAAGAATAATTTTAGAAATAATCAAGTTTGCTACAATGATTGGATTTTTATGTCAATGGAAGAATATGATGGAATCTAGCTTCGATCTACTTGCTATCCTAAGTGAGGTATTAATAAATTTTAGATTTATCTAAGGGTATTTGACTCTCTCTTGGGTTGATCTCATTTATGTCATTTAGGAATCCTTCTCTAACATATTTGAGTAGGGTTTTTAGCATTTTAGCTCATTACAACCTTAGATGCACTTAAGGTTAAGATCACACACATTTTTCAATTAATAAATCAACTATTTGTGATGGTAGAAATACCAAAACAAGGGTTTGACTTAGGAAAACTCCTATATAGCCACACCTTGACCCTCTTTATTGAGATTTTTGTAGGTTTAGATCTAAAGACAAAGATTTCTGAGAAGGATTGCGGGAGGTAGACAAGGAGTTACAGGCTTGTGAAGTTAGTTCCGAAAAAAGAGGAGCTCAGTCTAGGGCGTACTGTGCCCTAGAATGGCTATTTCAGCCCCAAAATGTAATCACAAGTCCACAATATCATTCCCTTCTTAGATCCACTTTTATTTTTTAACAATTTAGTTACATTATTGCAGAAAAATTGTGTTTTCAGATTAGGTCTTGTAGTCAAATCAATTCGATAAATCAAAAGTAATTTCAATCAATTTCCAATGCAATAAAGAACCAGATCCAAGGTAGATTGACTCACCTATCAGGTTGCAATTCAATCTTATATCCTTTCCAATTTGACTTCTAATGTTTATTAGAAAATAATTGACCTTGGTGAAGCTATACACTAAACCTAGGATCTCTTTTTCAACAAAAAAAATCTTGGTGAACCTAAACTTTGAAACATTAAATGAACCTTTTGATTTCCATTTTATAGATATGAAGCATTAAGTAAACATTTCAAAAATCATATTATTTTTCTTGCAAAAAGTGTGTTTGCATTTGAAAGGAAAAGTGTCATTTTAGTTAATTTTGTGCAATTATTGGGAAATTTGTTCATTTTAAATTGTGAAAAGCATTAGATCTAGAAAAATAAATGAACAACCTCATGTGAAGCCTACTAAAATAGGGATGGTGACCAGGAGATGGCGAGACAGGTGGAGATTTTGTGGCAGGCAACATTAATGGCTTCGAGCCATTAGGGTTTGGTGTCTAACCTTGTCTGTGCTCTCTAAATCCATTGATATTTGTTCCTCTTATTATTTTCTTTGCTTGGATTCATTTCATATGTGTGACTATATTTGTTAGGTCGTCGACTGTGAAGTTTCTATGCTGCGAGGATGGCAACGACAGGGAATTCCAAGCGTTCGAGGGAACAAGTAAGTGTATTCTCTCGGCCCTGAAGAAATTAATCCTCTTTGCTAATCTGTATATGGATCTAGCGATTAAAAAAGAGGAGCTTAGGCTTGGTAATGTCTAACTTAGGCTTGGTAAAAGGAAATTTATTGGTGACTAGATTAAAAATGTATGGGGAAATAAATAAGGGATTCAAGGTTCTTTTTACAGACTATTAAAAAAGGGTTATTTTTTATATTCTTCAGGGATCATAAAATGCAGAAGAAAGCTCTACAGAAAGGCTTCTGGTCCATCAGGAAATCTGCCTTTAGGGTGTTTGCCTGGTCTTCAAATCATATAGCTGAGGAAATTTTAGCCCTATCATACCCTAGATGGGTCACGATAAAAAACATACCTCCCTAAATTTGGAACTTCTTGTCCCAAGTGGGCATCTCACCTAGGAGAGGTGATGAAAATTGAGGAAACAAAATCAAGAGTTTAAAATGTCGATGCAAGGGTTTTAGTGGCCCTCAATCTAGGAATCGAAATCCTTGAAGAACTTTTGCTTGAATTTTTTAGAACCTGTATAAGTTGTAAAGTGGAGATAACGGAAATAAAAGAGATGAACATATTAGGAAAAATTGCCCTCTAATAAAAGGTAAAACGTCACTACAAAAAAAACCTATGAATATGCTAATTCTAAAATGGGGTTGAATTAGATTTAAGCTCCATCCCTAAAATCTCTTCAATTAGGTAGAACCAATAAACCAAATAAAATGTTTGATAACCCTAAATGATAATAATGGTCTTTCCTCAACTTCCTTTTCTAGGGTTAATGACCAAAACGAAATCGAGAAAAAGAATCCTGATTAACCAAAAGAATGGAAAGGAAAAAATATTGAAAATCTAAAAGAGGATACAATTTCATCATCGATTGAAGAGATAGAAGAGATTTAACTTATTGTCTCATAATATGATTTTAAAAGGGCCCATTCTTGGGGATAAACGGTCCAAAGCAAAAGCCACCTCAACATAGATAGCTACCAAAACCAATACTCCAAGCCCTCAAAAAATTAACTTGGGTCATCAAAAGTATGCCTAGGAATTAGTTATGGAAAATATTAGGCTTAAAATTACCTAGGGCAGTAAAACAAAAAAGGAAACTGAAATGGAAAAGTCTAAAATTGAAAACAACACATCCATGGCTAAGGCTGATGATTAGTGGGTCCCTAATAGCATTAGACTTGCAATATAGTGTGATGGACTAAAAAAAGGTCCTCTGAATAAGGTTAAATCCGACTCCCAAGATGCTTTTAAAAGTTCAAAATCCCCTGAGTCAGGGGCAAAAGGGTTGACTGATGGCATTGCCCAAATGTTGGATAAGGATGATCCAAGGCATGGTGATGATGCATGGGGATCAAATTTAGACAATGATCATCATATACTTGGTGAGGGGAGTAATACACCTTCCCCTCAAGTGATAGTAAAGAAAGGAAAGGCACCCCTAGATCTGAGGGTTTTAGTAATTTTTTTCTTCCTCTGACAGACACCAACCCAAAACATTGTTTAACTGATTTCAAAAAGTTTGTGGCCTCTCCAATCCAAAACCCAATTAGGGGTCTTGGATTGGTATCAACCAAAGAAAGCCCTAGATTTGGTAAATAGTCGGACCCTATCAAAACCAATTTGGATGTTTGTTCTAAAATGGATTTCATATCAATCTCTTTTGAAATAAAAATTGATCATAAATATGATGTAGAAAATAAAGCCTTTAACACTATGACCCTAACTAATGAGAAAAGTTTAGAATTCTATCCACTTGTTGGAACATAGATGGTTAGAAAAAAGCTAAAAAGGAAAAGGCAATCAACAATAGGGGAAAGCAAGCCATATACTAAAAGAAAAAACAAAAATAAGTTAGATGATCCCTATAAATCTAAAAAAGGAGAAATTCCTAAATGTTTTGATTCTTTTAGGAGTGATAGAGAAGAAATCCAAAGCACGAATGTTGATGATAATTAACTATTTGAGTTGGGATATCAAGGGGATTGAATCCCCTGATAGGAAATATGTTATTAGAAGGTATTTAAATACAAAAAAAATGAAAGATGTTATTCTTCTCCAAGAGGTCAAAGCGGTTAATTTTACCCTTGAAAGCAACCTCAAGTTCATATGTAAATATGAATTCCAAAATTTTACCAAACATGAAAAAGGTAAAGGAGGGACTGCCATTTTGGTTAGTAACTCTTGGGAAAAGTTTGTAACCAAAAGTGGTACCTCTCCATGTAATAGGGTTGAATGGGTAATAATTGAAAAAGATAATAAAAAAATGGGATTTATTCAATCTATGCCTCCAACAATTACATGTGGAAAGATGTGAACTCTAGAGGTGGCTATGTGAACTAGAAAATATTCCTTGGGTGTTAGGTGGATATTTTAACATGATAGAAAGAAAAAATGACCAATTTGGTGGGGTAGATGTAGAATGGAAAGGAAATGAAATTTTTTTTTGGGAAAAAATGAAATGCAAACTTAGGCTATATGGCCCACTAGAAGGCTGCAAAAAAGAAAAGAAATCCATATGGTTTACATGGTGCAATGCACAAAAAGGAAAAAAGAGAATTTACTTGAGATTAGATAGGTTCTATGCAACTAGGGACTTGGTATTCTTTGATAGGTTAGATGATGGTGGAAGGGTAAGTGCGTACCCTTGCACCCTTTCTGATCATCATCTTATTAAGGCCAAAATTAGGATGGATTATAACACCTAGATGGAGGACAAGAGGGATAAAATTCATTATCAATACAAGCCTCTTAAAATATGAAGATCACAATAATACAATCTTCACAATCATAGAACTAAACAACTGGATACTAAAAAACTTATCCCCAATTGAAAGATGGAACCAAAATACCCAAACCTGGGCTAATTTGTACAAAAATGTTAGAAAGAAGAAAGCTTTATATGGGGGATGGCTAGAAAAATCCCTACAAGAAAATCTCCTTAAGATAGAAATTGAGCTACATACAGATCTTACCAGTGAATGGATTCATAAAAATTTAATCAAGTGTAAAAATGAATTAAGGATGCTCCAAACTAGGAAAATTCAAGGCCTAAAGAAAAGATCCAAAATTAATTGGATCAATAGTGGGGACAAAGGATCAAATTTCTTCTTTAGCTACATAAAAGAAAAGAATATTAACTTGGAAAAAATATGATGTATTTGGGGGGGATAAATTTATGGAGAACCCAATTTGTATTCAGAACCGGTTTCTCATTTTCTTTTAGGACCTTTTCAAATCTGAAGGGGATGGTCCCCAAAACCATAAAGCAGTGGATATTTGTAGAAAATTAATCCCCAAGAAGGTCACTTCAAAGGATGTTGAACTCCTTAGTAGAGGAATTACTAAGAAGGAAATTTCTCAAACCATTTTATCCTTCAACCTTGAGAAGTCTTTAGGGGCTGATGAGCTCCCCATTGAACTTTTTAAGAAAAAATCAGAGTGGGTAAGTGAAGACCTCCATGTTTATAATGAGGGGCCATAAAAAAGGATATCTAGGTAAACAAATTAAAAAAGGGATTATAAAACTCGTTCCTAAAGAGGGTGACAAGTCTCTAATAAAAAAATGGAGGCCTATAACATTAATAAATGTATCTTATAAGATAAATGCCAAAATAATTTCCCTAAGAATAAAGGTTATCTTACCCAAAATGATAATTTACACCTAGATGAGATTTATTAAAGGTAGATATATCCTAGAAAATTTAATCACTAGTTGGGAAGGGATGGATTGGGCTAAGAACTCATCACAAGATGTCAAATTGCTTCTACTTGATTTTAAAAAAGCATACAATAGAGTGGAGTTGCCATTCCTCATAATGACTTCGGAAGCCTTTGGCTTTCCAAGCATATTATACAAAATGATCAAAACCTTATTACAAGATGCTACTACCCAAATCAATATAAATGGCTTCCTAACAAACTAGATCCTATTGGGTAGATCAATAAGATGAGGCTACCCCCTTTCTCTTGCCTTGTTTGTAATTTCTACCGAGGCTCTTTACTTCCTATTAAGAGATAACATGGTAAGTCATAAAGTAAGAGGCTTGAGCTTTCCTAATGAAGTGAGTTAATACATATTAATTTTCTTGATGACACAACAATATTTGTCAATTTGGAAGAAGAAAAATTTAATAACTTAGTTAAAAAACTAGACATTTTATGCGGTGCTTCCAGAGCTAAAGTTTCCAAACCAAAATCAGTTCTACTAAGATGGAAAACCTCCCCTCGAACTGGTTCAACAAGATAGAGATCCAATAGGGTGAACCAAACACTCAAGTAAGCTACTTAGGTATCCCATTTCCCATTAATCTATGCCTGAAAGACATGTGGAATTAGGTCAAGAATAAAATAGAAAAAATCTTGATAGTTGGAACAAAAACTCTCTTTTGTTAGCTAGAAGATTCTAGGTTTTCCAGAAAATCCTCTCCTCATATACCATTTACTACTTTTTGGTTTGGGTATTTTGTAGTTACCAGATTGAAGAGGTGCAAAAAAGATCAAACAATTTCTTTGGTCTAATGGAAAAGGGAAAAAAAGAAACATGTGAACTAGAATTGGTGTTGTATTGATAAGGAGCTTGGGGGATTAGGGCTGAAAGACCTTAAGATACATGGAATTGCTTTGGTGGTCAAATGGATAATTGACTCCTTTAATGGAGACAAACCATGGAAAATCCTAGCAAGGAAAAACATTGAAAGAGTTGTTCGTAAAAGAGAAAAGGCTTGTAAAGATAACACAGTGTGTGATCTTCTATTGGGGGACTTCCTAGTCTTGCCTAGTGGTTCTCTAATTTTCAGAACAATATGGAAAGATTGTGAGATTATTAAATCAAGAATAACCAACAGGAAAAGGCTTGATAAAAAGAACTATATAAACTGTAAAAATAAGTCTATATGGTGGAATCTGAAACATAAAGAAAAACACCTTGGTCCACTTCAAGGTTGCTCAACAAGGGCTTGGGAAAAAAATGTATCAAAATTTTAAATAGTATTGTCACTAATGATCAATTAAAATCTTAGGATTCTCTTAGGAATGAATTTGGTCTACCCAAAACATAGTGGAGAACTTACACAATTATAAGAGACTCATGGAAAAATTAAAAAAAACCAACAAACAATAGGGAATGTTGTGAAAAAAATGAGACTATTAATTTAGAAAATTACATTTGGGTAGATGGATCCAAGATGGACACCCTGAACTCAAAAAAAATCTCTAACACTCTTAGTGAGTCAAAATGCGTCATTGAACATGTTAATAAAAGTTGGGGATTAAAGGAAAATGAAAGTGATTGGAGAAAAACATTTAGTTGGAATTGGAATAGCATAGTAGAGGCAAAAAAGGCATGCTTTAAATGGTTGTTATTAAAAAAACTCCCTTTTTCCATAACTAGAAATACTGTTGAAATTTGTGATGTGTGCAAAAAACCTGAAACTCTTGAACATATATTCTTTGACTACTTCTTTGCAAAAGAAATCTAGTTTGTATTCTTTGTTGAACTAAATGATTGGGGAAACTATAATTCCATTAACAAGAAAGAAATTTTATTTGGACAAATTGTAAATGTTGAAAAAGTTGATAATCTGTTCTAGTTAGTTCTAACTAATGAAATTTTATGGTATATCTAAAAAGCAAGAAATGAGGAAAAATATCAAGGGAAAAAGAGAGCACTTACTAAGTCTTATAAAAGACTCACCTATTTTTCTATCTCCATGCAGGAAATAGTGACACTTGAGATATCAAAGGTAAAGTTTGTTAAGCTGACAAAGAATAAAGAGGTTGAAATAAGATAAGATGAGGTAATCTACACAAGTAATTGGTCGTTCAACTCCTATGACAACACCCCATTCAAGAAATATTTTATGAAACTTCAGAGAAATTATAATAGCAGTAAGTGAAAATGGGAATATATAATATGTAAATCTTTAAAGTTCATACAACAATATATATTAAATTTTTTGTAAAATTTATTTGTATAAAACAACTTATATATCTTGTAGAAAGTAAGGCCAAGATAGGCCTAATGATGTAAAACATTGTATCATTTTTCTTATTGAACTATATTTAATATAAAAAAAAGCATTAGATTTGTAGGAGAATTGCATAAATCTTATGAGATATTACATAATTGGGTTAAAAACATCATCTTTACAAAATTTTAAAGCCCTAGTTCATTATATAAGGTCACATTTCATAAAATTTGTGAAAACAATGACAATTTCATTTTCAAATCTAAACCAACCCTAGCTCAGACCTTTGAAACATGTCACTATTGTCTCAAAATTTGAATTTTCAGAAAAAGATCAAGCTAGTCTAGGGCGTACTGCACCCCAAACTTGCTTATTTTGGCTCATATTTTAGTCACAAACTGATATCTATATCCCTTCTATAAATTTGGACTCAATTTTTCATTTTTTTATGGTAACAAATTTGTGAGATTGAATTTGACTATAGATAACATTGACAAACATAAACATAGGTTGAATTACATGATTAATGTTCTAAGTAAATATCTTGGAGAAAGTTCAACAATCTGATCATGTCAGATATCTTTCTACAAGTTTCATATACATATAACAAGTCTTTTAGTTGTGATTATTTTGATATGTTAGATGATGCCCTTGAGGATTTCATCTCTCCTAAATTGTACACTGAGACTTGTAAGGTTTCAACATGTCAAAGAACAATAAATGCAATTACTCCTCAATTAGTAATTTACCAACCTTCAAATCTATCTCAACCACAAAATAAACCAGTGCTTATTATAGGACCACCATCAAACAATTGAACAAAACCTAGTCATATTAGTAGATGGAATATGGATCGCTCTAGAAATATTTCAGCATAACCTTGTTGCAATGGAGATTATGGAAGAAAATTAGAAACATGAACTTAATTGTAATAGACTTGATAAAAATGAACAGTGAAGGCTTCTATTTATAGAAAGAGGCTCAAATAGATGGAGGGCTAAGATCGTGCCACAAGATCAAGGGCTCATGTTAAGAGGTGCTCTCAAGCAAGAGAGAAAGGACAAGTGTCATGTGAAGGTTAATGAAGAGTGGAGGCTACATGATGGGGATTGGATAAGATTGTGAGATATTGTGATAGGATTCCCAAAAGAGGCAAATCTTTGACTTTTTCCCATCTCTAGGGAGGTGGAATTTTAAAATTAGATGTTATTGATAAGAGAGAGATGCCCCCATGCAAAGCCAACTAAAAAAGTTACATTTTTCCTTGGCAGATTTAAGGCAGCAAAGGTAAAGAATTATTAGGTGAATGTGCAAGCATGCACATGTGAAGGGGGTGACGCATGGTAGATGATGGCAAGTTTGGATTTTTGAGGAATTTTAAATTGGGAAAAATGTTAAATGAGGATTAAAAGAAAATTAATTAATTAATTAATAGGATTAGAGGAATTAAATGACAAAGACTAAGGTTGAATTAATTAACCATTAGAAGAAGAAAAAATGAAAATTAATTAAATAAAATTTTAATTAATTTAGAGGAATAGAAGGATAATTAATTAAATAATTAAATATTTAATTGATTACAAGAAATGGGATAAATTAATTAAAATTTAGAATTTTGATTAATTTAAAATGAAAAGTTAGATTTGGGGTGTCTATAATGCTCATTAGAGCCTTGGGAACACTTTAATACATTTCAAACAATAGCATTGAAGTCCATAGTCATGTGGAAATGGCCAAGAAATGTTGCAACCAATTGATCAAAAGAATGAATGGAGCCAAAAGGCAATGAGTAGAACTATTGAATAATATAGACATGAAGAGTGTGAGAAAATAACTTCACCAAAAATTTATCATTATAAGCATAGTCTAGGCATGTTGTATTAAATAATCATAAGTACTTGTGTTACCTTTACCATGATACAAATCAAAGTAAGGTTCCACAAAAAAATAGGGAATGAACATGCAAAAAATTAAACACAAGAGGTATGTTATGTGTTGAAGTATAAGTAATAGTGTCTTGGTTACTGGGAATAGAATCAAATTCCTTATCAACACTATTTAACTTGTGTACTAGTGCATCTAGAGTAGAGGTGGGGATGGTGATAGTAATGGTAGCATGGGTAGAAATGGAAGGACTATGAAGATGATGAAAAACAAGAGGAAATGATAACAAAATTAGAGGGATGATAAGCAACACTTTAAGGTGAAGAAGGTGAAACAATAAAATAATGAGATGAGGGGATAGCACTAGTAGTAGAACACTAGTAGGCACAAAAGAGGGAATGGAGATAGTGGGATTAGAGATAAGTGGTTAACTTGTAGAAGATGGGATGGAAATGGTACTAGAGGAACATAAGAGGTGGGGGTCACACTAGAAGTGACAACAAGATATGTATGTATTATGAGAGGATCTACCTCAAGATGAGAGGATGAAGGGAAAATGAAAGAGAAAGATTGAGCACGGGTAGAGAAAAGATGCACCTTGCAAAAAAGAAGAGGCAATCATAGTACCAATGTTATGAAGAATCTATGTATGTAAAAGATCTTTGAGCAAAAAATTATAAAAATATGTAGATAATTATGTTGAAGTGGCATTAACAAGCTCTTCAACAAGTAATTTTCTGCTAAAAGAAAGATCATACTTATCCACATGTATATCATGATTAAAGTTAGATAGCTCATTATGATTAACCTTAATGAAAATATCTTGATTGAAAAAATGAGAAACCATTTAAAAGTTCAAGTGAACTCTCTATATATATATATATATATATATATATATATATATATATATATATATATATATATATATATATATATATATATATATTAGGTAAAAGGCACGAAGGCCTATACATATTATATTATATTTATAAAGGAGAAATACATATATCAAAAACATAGGCAAACGAGCTAGATGAGTTCTGAAATTTCAATCTACTTTGCCTAATCATCAAGCAGCCTCCAAAAAAGCATACTAACTAGCTAAGATAAGATACAACATAATCAACCCTGCATTTGACTTCTAACTACTTCATAGTTCGACTATATCCAAGTAACAAACTATTTGGAAAGCTATACAAAGGAAAACACTATATTCAAAAAACTGACGAGTTTGGAAAAAACCGAATAGCTACTCTTCCATACAATCTTCCTCATGAACTGAATTCTCATCTTGGCCTTCCAGTGTCTCTTGCAGACGCCTTTCCTTTGCAAAGAAGTCAAAACCAAGCTGGGGTTCCTTTCCATTATTTTCAGTTTGTAGAACCCGTGCCCTTGCCACATAGCCAATAGACGAACGAGGAACATTACCCTCTGCAAATTGAAGCCCCAGAGGAGAACCAACCGCATTTCCCTTTGCAAATTGAAACCCAACTGATGAACCGACAACAACTCCCTGTGGTACAACATTTTCAATTGACATCAGCTCAACCTCTTCTTTCCCTATAATTGACGCTAGAGCACTTTCCTCTGAGCCAATAGAACCTAAATTCTGAGGTGGGTGAGGATTATGTTCATGGAGAAAAGAAATGGCATAGTACTTTTCCTTAATGTCGAAGCTCATTGTAGCACACAACTTTGTAGAATTCCTCCTTAATGCTTTGAGAAGGATGTTGTCATTTCTGAATTGCAGAGCTAACCTTATGGCTTGAAATTTTTTCGTAAAACCCAGTCTATTTTTAACATAATCTCTAGGAAATAGATCACCTAGATATGCATCACTAGCAAAGATATTATACCCTTGCACAACTTGTAATAATGCATCAATATCAAACATTTGGGGCTTAACAAACTTATTGACAATTAATTCCAACTCTACCAATGATTGGAGAAGATCCAAAATGTTTGATAAACACAAAAATAACTTGAGAAGGGAAAAGTAGGTGTCTAGCTCGAGGACTTGTTAGCTCAAAACCAAGCACCAAATGTACTGATTCCTCAACCCTCGATAATTCAACATGAAATATCACCGCCAAATTTTCATGGGTGAGATTGTCTTCAAACGGGCATTCCCACGAATTCACTGGGCAACTAACTCCAAAGTTCCATGGCCAAGAGAACATTTTGGTAGAGTTGAATACACAAAACTTACAGATTGTCACTCTCCACAGGCTTATAATATTTACAGATGAAATATCACATTGTTCACCGCCTTTTAAAGTCGGTATGAACAGGCATATGCTAATCATGGCGAACAAAATGCAAAAAATTGATAAGCACCATTGAAGCATGTTGGCTTGTGTGAATCGACCTCCTACATAAAGCTAATTAATGAGCCATACAATGGAAAGAATTATAATGTACCTGCAAAAAAAAAAAACATGTTAAGAAAACTAGGAGCGATGAACAAGTGTCCATGTTGATGCAATTCATGGCAAGCTCGTATCCTATCCTCCATGTGATTAAGTAAAACCAACTCGGGAGTTGTAAATGATAAACATCATTATGCATTACGCTTAGCCACCTACTTGGTTATCATAGAGATATGACCAGATTGATAAGACATCTCATGCATCTCAGTTTGCAAAGCCCACCACAAAATATCATTAAGTTACCCATTAAGACAATTGTTGCCATGTCAGATAATGTCTCTTCCAATGTGGAAGATGAGGGTAAGTGCACCAATCTGTGACATAATTTTGGCTCTTAAGATGCCACTTTTTTCTGAAATAAGCAAAATCTGATTTGCACGAGAAAATGAAGATAGTTACACTCAAAATTTCAAGATGTAGCAAGAACAAAAGTTGAAGTTCTCCGAGTCTAGTTTCTAAGCTACTATTTTTTTTTGAAATTAATGTAGATTAAGGGTCTCAAGGGGAGTAGGGAAATTGGTCTTGTTTTTATAAAAAAAAAATAGCATAGCACCTGAGGGCTCCCCCCTTTTTGATTAAAGTTTTTTTAGAATTTCGAAACTCCCAATAGTGAGAAATTAGCTAACACCATGTAGTTTATCCTCGTTCTTTCAGATAATTTTTTTAATGAATATATAATATTTTATGATTTTTCAAAGTGGACACATCCTGAAAATCTGAAATTTGAGCGTGCTCCCCATAAATTTTTTGAAAACTAATCAAAAGTTGATTTTTTTTCATCATGTGTAGAATGGAGTCTAGTTTCAAAAAATGTAATTTGTTTCACGTTTCGATGAACGAGTAAAAATCTATCCTAAAACTAGCACATGTTGGATTTTGACCAAAAACAAAGGCATTTACAATAGGAGTCATGGATCAAAACCTTAACTAAATCAAAATGATTTTTTTTATATATTTAGATAGCTAAGAGAGAGGTTAATGCTCTCAAATTTTTTTATATAGTTGCATTGAAATATGTGCAAATGAGACGGGGAGCACAGACAAAAAATATGAGGAAATTTGTCAAATCCTGTCAATTAACACATCCAAAGCAGGTCATTTGGCGAGCGCCAAATTTGGCGCTCACCAAATTACCTTCTTTGCACAAAACCTGAATTTCCCCTCTTTGGTCGACAACTTTGATAATGCTTAGAGTGCACATTTTATGATCGTAGATGGATAGTTGAGGTTTTACCTTTCATATGCTCTCTAACTCATTACCCTAATTGAAAAACTCTTTATCCCTATGAAGTCTCTCTCTCTCTCTCAGGTCTCACTCCCTCCCATGCGACCTAGAATACTCTCTCAGTCCAATCGCCTCTCTTAGGTCTCTTTCCCTCCCACATAGGTACCTAAATAAATCTATCTCACTCCAACCCCCTTTCTCACTCTCCCTCTCTCTCTCTCTCCCTCTTTGGTCTTTTTGTCTCTCTCACTCTATCTCCCTCTCTTAGGTTATCTTTCTCTCTCTGTTTATCTCTCTCAAGTCTCTCCCTCCTACCCCCTCTCCCTCTCTTAGGTCTATCACTCACTCCCTTTATCTCTCTCCCATTCCCTCTCTCTCACTCACTCTATCTCTCTCCCTCTTTCTCTCACTCTCTCTCTGGTATCTCCATCCCCCCTCTCTCTCTCTCACACACACACTCCCTCTCTCTCCCACTCCCTCTCTCTCACTCCCTCTATCTCTCTCCCACTCTGTCTCTCTCCCTCTCTCTTAGGTATCTCCTCCCCTCTTTCCCTCTATCTCTCTCTCTCAAGTATCTCCCTCTCCTCTTTCTCTTTTTCAAGTCTCCTCCTACCCTCTCTCCTCTCCTCCTCTCTCTCTCTCCCCCTACCCCTTATCTCTCTCTATCTCTCTCTCACTCCCTCCATCTCTCTCCAATCCCTCTATCCTGAGTACTCCCTCTCCCCCGAGTACTTCCTCTCCCTCCCACCCTCTCTCCATCCTCTCTCCATCTCTCAAGTCTCTCTCTCACTCCTTGTATCTATCCCATCCCTCTATCTCCCACTCCCTATCTCTCTCCTACTCTCTTAGGTCTCTCCTTCCCACCCCCTCTCCTTCTCTCTTAGGTGTCTCCCTCCCACCCTCTCTCCCTCTCCCCCCCCTCTCTCTCTCCATCTCTATGTCTCTCCCTCTCTCTCTCTCACTCCCTCTATATCTCTCCCACTTTGTCTCTCTCCCTCTATCTCGGGTCTCTCCCTCTTTCTCTCTCTCAAGTATCTTCGTCCTACCCCCTCTCCCTCTCTCTCTTTGTCAAGTCTCCCCCTCCTACCCCCTCTCCCTCTC